>JADLZN010008766.1:0-213109 GCA_018155175.1 Sinocyclocheilus anophthalmus | reverse complement strand
ACAGTAGGTTACATATTTTGGATCATTCATTTTGCCATTTGACCTACTCCAGCGATAGAATTGCCCTTCACATCCTTGCATGTTTATGTCAGAATGGCCGAGCGGTCTAAGGCGCCAGACTCAAGGCTTATCAACCTTCTCAGTTGCTGAGGTTTCTGGTCTCCAAATGGAGGCGTGGGTTCAAATCCCACTTCTGACAAATGCTCTTTTAGAGTGAACAGACTTAAAGTAGAATTTGAAGTAATTATGAGACAGTAAATTATATATTTTGGATAATTTATTTTGCCATCTGACCAACTCCAGGGATAGAATTGCCCTTCACATCCTTGCATGTTTACGTCGGAACGGCAGAGCAGTCTAAGGGGCGAGACTCAGCGTTTGTTAACCTTCTCCGTGCTGAGGTTTCTTTTCTCCACATGGAGGCATGGGTTCAAATCCCACTTCTGACAAAGGCTCTTTTAGAGTGAACAGACTTAAAGTAGAATTTGAAGTAATTATGAGACAGTAGATTATATATTTTGGATCATTCATTTTGCCATCTGACCAACTCCAGGGATAGAATTGCCCTTCACAGCCTTGCATGTTTATGTCAGAATGGCCGAGCGGTCTAAGGCGCCAGACTCAAGGCTTAACAACCTTCTCAGTTGCTGAGGTTTCTGGTCTCCAAATGGAGGCGTGGGATCAACTGCCACTTCTGACAAAGGCTCTTTTAGAGTGAACCGACTAGAAGTAGAATTTGAAGTAATTATGAGACAGTAGATTATATATTTTGGATAATTTATTTTGCCATCTGACCAACTCCAGGGATAGAATTGCCCTTCACATCTTTTTATGGTTATGTCCGAATGGCCGAGCGGTCTTAGGCGCCAGAATCAAGTCTTATCAACCTTCTCAGTTGCTAAAGGTTTTTGGTCTCCAAATGGAGAATTGGGTTCGTATCCCAGTTCTGACAAATGCTATTTTAAAGTGAACAGACTTAAAGTAGAATTTGAATTAATTATGAGACAGTAGATTATATAATTTGAATCATTTATTTTACCATCTGACCAACTCCAGCGAGAGAATTGCCCTTCACATCCTTGCATGATCATGTCAGAATGGCCGAGCAGTCTAAGGCGCCAGACTCAAGGCTTATCAACCTTCTCAGTTGCTGAGGTTTCTGGTCTCCAAATGGAGGCGTGGGTTCAAATCCCACTTCTGACAAAGGCTCTTTTAGAGTGAACAGACTTAAAGTAGAATTTGAAGTAATTATGAGACAGTAGATTATATATTTTGGATCATTTATTTTACCATCTGACCAACTCCAGCGATAGAATTGCCCTTCACATCCTTGCATGTTTACGTCAGAACGGCAGAGCAGTCTAAGGGGCGAGACTCGACGTTTGTCAACCTTCTCCGTTGCTGAGGTTTCTTTTCTCCACATGGAGGCACGGGTTCAAATCCCACTTCTGACAAAGGCTCTTTTAGAGTGAACCGGCTAGAAGTAGAATTTGAAGTAATTATGAGACAGTAGATTATATATTTTGGATCATTTTGCCATCTGACCAACTCCAGGGATAGAATTGCCCTTCACATCCTTGCATGTTTATGTCAGAATGGCCGAGCGGTCTAAGGCGCCAGACTCAAGGCTTATCAACCTTCTCAGTTGCTGAGGTTTCTGGTCTCCGAATGGAGGTGTGGGTTCAAGTCCCACTTCTGACAAAGGCTTTTTTAGAGTGAACCGACTAGAAGTAGAATTTGAAGTAATTATGAGACAGTAGCTTACATATTTTGGATCATTCATTTTGCCATTTGACCAACTCCAGCGATAGAATTGCCCTTCACATCCTTGCATGTTTATGTCAGAATGGCCGAGCGGTCTAAGGCGCCAGACTCAAGGCTTATTAACCTTCTCAGTTGCTAAAGGTTTTTGGTCTCCAAATGGAGAATTGGGTTCGTATCCCAGTTCTGACAAATGCTATTTTAAAGTGAATAGACTTAAAGTAGAATTTGAAATAATTATGAGACAGTAGATTATATATTTTGGATCATTTATTTTACCATCTGACAAACTCCAGAGAGCGAATTGCCCTTCACATCCTTGCAGGTTCATGTCAGAATGGCCAAGCGGTCTGAGGCGCCAGACTCAAGGCTTATTGACCTTCTCAGTTGCTGAGGTTTCTGGTCTCCAAATGGAGGCGTGGGTTCAAATCCCACTTCTGACAAATGCTATTTTAGAGTGAACAGACTTAAAGTAGAATTTGAAGTAATTATGAGACAGTAGATTATATATTTTGGATCATTCATTTTGCCATCTGACCAACTCCAGGGATAGAATTGCCCTTCACATCCTTGCATGTTTACGTCAGAACGGCAGAGCAGTCTAAGGGGCGAGACTCGACGTTTGTTAACCTTCTCAGTTGCTAAAGGTTTTTGGTCTCCAAATGGAGAATTGGGTTCGTATCCCAGTTCTGACAAATGCTATTTTAAAGTGAACAGACTTAAAGTAGAATTTGAAATAATTATGAGACAGTAGATTATATATTTTGGATCATTTATTTTACCATCTGACAAACTCCAGAGATAGAATTGCCCTTCACATCCTTGCATGTTTATGTCAGAATGGCCGAGCAGTCTAAGGCGCCAGACTCAAGGCTTATCAACCTTCTCAGTTGCTGAGGTTTCTGGTCTCCAAATGGAGGCTTGGGTTCATATCCCACTTCTGAGAAAGGATCATTTATTTTACAATCTGAACAACTCCAGGATAGAATTGCCCTTCACATCTTTTTATGGTTATGTCCGAATGGCTGAGCGGTCTTAGGCCCCAGAATCAAGAGTTATCAACCTTCTCAGTTGCTAAGGTTTTTGGTCTCCAAATGGAGGCGTGGGTTCAAATCCCACTTCTGACAAAGGCTCTTTTAGAGTGAACCGACTAGAAGTAGAATTTGAAGTAATTATGAGACAGTAGGTTACATATTTTGGATCATTCATTTTGCCATCTGACCAACTCCAGCGAGAGAATTGCCCTTCACATCCTTACATGTTTATATCAGAATGACCGAGCGGTCTAAGGCGCCAGACTCAAGGCTTATTAACCTTCTCAGCTGCTGAGGTTTCGGGTCTCCAAATGGAGGCGTGGGTTCAAATCCCACTTCTGACAAAGGCTCTTTCAGAGTGAAACGACTAGAAGTAGAATTTCAAGTAATTATGAGACAGTAGGTTACATATTTTGGATCATTCATTTTGCCATCTGACCAACTCCAGCGATAGAATTGCCCTTTACATCTTTACATGGTTATGTCCGAATGGCCGAGCGGTCTTAGGCGCCAGAATCAAGTCTTATCAACCTTCTCAGTTGCTAAAGGTTTTTGGTCTCCAAATGGAGAATTGGGTTCGTATCCCAGTTCTGACAAATGCTATTTTAAAGTGAACAGACTTAAAGTAGAATTTGAAGTAATTATGAGACAGTAGATTATATATTTTGGATCATTTATTTTGCCATCTGACCAACTCCAGGGATAGAATTGCCCTTCACATCCTTGTATGTTTACGTCAGAATGGCCGAGCGGTCTAAGGCGCCAGACTCAAGAGTTATCAAACTTCTCAGTTACTGAGGTTTCTGGTCTCCAAATGGAGGCGTGGGTTCAAATCCCACTTCTGACAAAGGCTCTTTTAGAGTGAACCGACTAGAAGTAGAATTTGAAGTAATTATGAGACAGTAGGTTACATATTTTGGATCATTCATTTTGCCATTTGACCAACTCCATCGATCGAATTGCCCTTCACATCCTTGCATGTTTACGTCGGAACGGCAGAGCAGTCTAAGGGGCAAAACTCGACGTTTGTCAATCTTCTCCGTTGCTGAGGTTTCTTGTCTCCAAATGGACGCATGGGTTCAAATCCCACTTCAGACAAAGGCTCTTTTAGAGTGAATAGACTTAAAGTAGAATTTGAAGTAATTATGAGACAGTAGATTATATATTTTGGATCATTTATTTTACCATCTGACAAACTCCAGGGATAGAATTGCCCTTCACATCCTTGCATGTTTACGTCGGAACGGCAGAGCAGTCTAACGGGCGAGACTCTAGGCTTATCAACCTTCTCAGTTGCTGAGGTTTCTGGTCTCCAAATGGAGGCGTGGGTTCAAATCCCACTTCTGACAAAGGCTCTTTTAGAGTGAACAGACTTGAAGTAGAATTTGTAGTAATTATGAGACAGTAGCTTACATATTTTGGATCATTCATTTTGCCATTTGACCAACTCCAGTGATAGAATTGCCCTTCACATCCTTGCATGTTTACGTCGGAACGGCAGAGCAGTCTAAGGGGCGAGACTCGACGTTGGTTAACCTTCTCAGTTGCTAAAGGTTTTTGGTCTCCAAATGGAGAATTGGGTTCGTATCCCAGTTCTGACAAAGGCTCTTTTAGAGTGAACCGACTAGAAGTAGAATTTGAAGTAATTATGAGACAGTAAATTATATATTTTGGATAATTTATTTTGCCATTTGACCAACTCCAGCGATAGAATTGCCCTTTACATCTTTACATGGTTATGCCCGAATGGCCGAGCGGTCTTAGGCGCCATAATCAAGTCTTATCAACCTTTTCAGCTGCTAAAGGTTTTTGGTTTCCAAATGGAGGCGTGGGTTCATATCCCACTTCTGACAAAGGCTCTTTTAGAGTAAACAGACTCGAAGTATATTTTTAATTAATTATGAGATAGTAGATTTTATATTTTGGATCATTTATTTTACCATCTGACCAACTCCAGCGAGAGAATTGCCCTTCACATCCTTGCATGTTTATATCAGAATGGCCGAGCGGTCTAAGGCGCCAGGCTCAAGACTTTTCAACCTTCTCAGTTGATGAGGTTTCTGGTCTCCAAATGGAGGCATGGGTTCAAATCCCACTTCTGACAAAGGCTCTTTTAGAGTGAAACAACTAGAAGTAGAATTTGAAGTAATTATGAAAGAGTAAATTATACATTTTGGATTGTTTATTTTGCCATCTGACCAACTTTAGGGATAGAATTGCCCTTCACATCCTTACAAATTTATGTCAGAATGGCCGAGCAGTCTAAGGCGCCAGACTCAAGGTTTATCAACCTTCTCAAATGCTGAGGTTTTTGGTCTCCAAATGGAGGCGTGGGTTCATATCCCACTTCTGACAAAGGCTCTTTTAGATTAAACAGACTAGAAGTAGAATTTTAATTAATTATAAGATAGTAAATTATTTATTTTGTATTGTTTATTTTGCCATCTGACCAACTCTAGGGATAGAAGGTCCCTCAGGTGTAATGGAAGCCCAGGTTGCTTTTATAGCGTCCTTCAGGTCATCTGCATTGTTGGGTCTGGTGTCTCTCATCTTCCTCTTGACAATACCCCATAGATTCTCAATGCGGTTCAGGTCTGGTGAGTTTGCTGGCAAATCAAGCACACCAACACCATGGTCATTGAACCAGCTTTTGGTGCTTTGGCAGTGTGGGCAGGTGCCAAAAAATCCTGCTGGAAAATGAAATCAGCATCTCCATAGAGCTTGTCAGCAGAAGGAAGCATGAAGTGCCCTAAAATTTCCTGGTAGATGGCTGCGTTGACTGTGGACTTCAGAAAACACAGTGGACCAAAGTCCTCTTTTTAGATGAAAGTAAATTTTGCATTTCATTTGGAAATCAAGGTCCCAGAGTCTGGAGGAATAGTGGAGAGGCACAGAAACCATGTTGCTTGAAGTCCAGTGTGAAGTTTCCACAGTCTGTGATGATTTGGGCTGCCATGTCATCTGCTGGTTTTGGTCCACTGTGTTTTCTGAAGTCCACAGTCAACGTCCACAGTGGCTTTGACATCACATGATTTCAACCGCTCAGACAATTTTCTGTCAACAGTTGCATGTTAGACAAGAGTCAGTCATCGCACTGATTATTGCATAGTTACAATTAAGTTTGCTACAGAATCTAAATGGTACAATATACTTTTATATAATTCAAAAGCTACTATAACACTGTAAAATGTCTACGTCCCAACAGACACACTTTTGTATACATCCTTTAAAGTGTTTAATTTCTGTGCTATCATTCATGCGTCAACAACAGAATTGAAAATAAATAAATAAATAATAATAATGATGATTGTTTGCACGCGCAAACTCTATCTCTCTGTCAGTCAGTCAGTCAGTCATATTTATTTATAGAGCACATTTAAAAACAACAGCTGTTGGCCAAAGTGCTGTACAAAATTAAGCATATAACAAAATACAAAAGTAAACATAGACAATACAGCGACAGATAGTACACTGCAGTTATGCCACTGCGCTTACTTATGACCATAAGCAACAGTAAATAAATACGTTTTAAGAAGAGACTTAAAATCAGCGTATGTTGGTGCAGTTCTTATATAGGGTGGCAGCTACTGAAAAGGCACGATCTCCTTTCGATTTCAAGTGTGACCTTGGAACAGTCAACTGAAGAGTACTAGTTGATCGAAGTTCCCTGGAGGCATTACAATGGAACAGAAGGACATGTTCTGGCTGGTGGAACAATCTTCCCACCCCTATCCGGAATGCTGAATCCCTGACAATTTTCAAGCGACAGCTGAAAACTCATCTCTTTCGAAGCTACTTGACTTAAAAAAAAAATTAAAAAAAACTCTCTTTCTGTATCCTTCTATTTCTAGCTTGTACTTATTTGAACAATGCTTAAAACTTGGTATTACAAGCACTTCCTTGGTCTATTTGCCTCTGTAAGAAGAATCGCTTTATGTATCCCCCATTTGTAAGTCGCTTTGGATAAAAGCGTCTGCTAAATGACTAAATGTAAATGTAAATGTAAGGAGATCAGAGATATATGATGGAGCCAGTCCATGGAAACCCTTATAAACAAACAATAATGTTTTAAAATGGATACGATATTTAACTGGGAGCCAGTGGTGAGAGATCAACACTGGTGAAATATGTTCCCTCTTCCTTGTTCCAGTTAACAATCGAGAGGCAGCATTTTGAACAAGTTGAAGACAAGACAACAGAGACTGTGAAACACCCAGGTACAATACATAACAATAATCTAATCTGGATGAGATAAAAGCATGTATTACAGACTCCATGTCTTTTATTGTTAAAAATGACTTTTCATCTCTGGCTGTACCATCAATTCAGGTGGGGTTTGCTTGTTGGGTGGGTTTAGGTCATTCTTGTTCCCTTGTTGTTCTTGTAAAAGCTGATCATCATTAGCTTGTAAACAGGGAAGCAGCAGCTTCAATTGTATCAGGGCAAACATGGCTGAAAAAGCCAAAAGAATAAGTGGCTGCCACAGCGGGCAGGTTTGGCCTAGGTCAAGGGGAACCCCTCTCTCCTCCCATTTGTCCTCCCTGGTACTCCATTGTTCTCAACCTCATTATTTACTGCTGAAGATGCCAGTCAAGAGAACCCAGCATTCGTTTTAAACTGGACCGCAAGCAGGGTGCTGAAAACTCCTTTCAAAGAGTCTAGATTAAAACAGAATATTCGGGGATAAACTGTGTGAGACTCTGGACGCGGGCTGTGCTGTTGAAAGGGTGCTCAAGATGAGGAGGAGAGGAAGTTATGATGGGACCACTGCCCCCATACAGCCAGTAAGTAGCTCTGAGGGTGGGGATTGCATAGCTTTTAAAATTACAAATAAAAATTCTTAAGATTCCATTTTCCTAATGTAAATCAATTATAAACAAGCTAATTCAAAGACTAGCTTTGCATTCTCAAGTTTCACATTCATAATAATATTGAATGTTTTTTATATAAATGATATAAAATATTTTTGTACTAATTAGCTTTGAAATAAACTAGTACAGTATTAGCAGATGTTTGCGTCATGTTTGTACATGATGTGGACTGAAGCTGGATTAAGTGTCTTATTTTATGGCCAGTGTTTGAAATAACTATTTACAAAAAAGCACATATTAGCATGTCAATTAAGTAATTGATTTATTTACTTATTTAGCAAGCAAACACTTATTTTTGTGCCTAAATATTTACATTTTCTACAGTATGGCTGTCAGAAAGAGACTATTCAGATACTATAGCTTCTCACTCTCAAGTTTCACACTTGAATATTACAAGAATATTATACAAAATATTTTCTTTTTCTGTCAGTTATATTAACTATAATATGAACTATTATAGCATTATTACATGTTTATACCATGCTTTATACATTATGTTTATGCAAGTTGTAGACAACTTTAGAGGCAATATTTTAATTTTAACAGTGATAATTACTGGTTAAAGTGGGATATTGTGAGTGGAGTTTGTTTTGGCATCACTTCAGTGTTATACACTTAATACTCCCATACAGGAGAATATAATTTCTAATAGAGAAATCCGATGGCATATTGACTTTGCTATGAATAAAGGGCCTATTTCTCGTTTTTGCAGCCAGAGTTCATTCATCTCAGACAGACTGATAAATTGGCTCCATGCTATACAAATGACTCAGTATTGTTTTTCACTGGCTGCGTGAACAAGTGATCATTGTTTGGGCCGCATAATTGCCCCAGAATTCAATAGTGCGGAAAAAAAGTTCCAGGAAGGCTCTGTAATTATGCCATGTTGCATTAATATATACTAAATAACTGATGCATGCTGTGCTTGAATAGTTTTGCTTCTAGTGGGACTCATGTCAAGATTCTTAAACCCTGATGACATGTAAATATTAAACACATACTAAAGGGAATTCCTAATTGTTAACATATATGAAAGCATAATTAATCCTGTATGCATTGACAGTCTACACAATCACTTTAGAAATGTATGTTCATAATCCAACATGCATGCTTTCTTCTTGACAGTGCTATTTGTATTTCATAATGAACTGAATTGGAAAATTTTCAAACAAATTTGTTGGCTTCACGTGTAAAAATAGATAGATAGATAGATAGATAGATAGATAGATAGATAGATAGATAGATAGATAGATAGATAGATAGATAGATAGATAGATAGATAGATTATAATACTTGCAATTTGAGTGACAATTGTTTCTACACCAAATATCTTTTTTTTTGTACAAAAATGCTCCAGAAAACAATGTTCTAAAAAAAAAAAAAAAAAAACCTCTAGACTCATTTGTTTGCATTTGTCTGATATTTTGTATCTCATCCAATGCCATTCAGGCAGTTTCAAATATGACCTAAAGGACCAAAATGCTATTTGGGGTCACTGTGTGTCAGGATTTACCCTGAATATCACTGAAGAAGCCAAATCGGTTAAGATCAGTGACTAGTTTTGTGATAAAAAAGAAAAGATGGTGAAAGAGGAGGTCTAATTTTGCATAAAGTGTAAATGACCCTTGCTCAGATTAATGAAGAGTGTAAAATGCAGTTCAGTCTGAGCCAAGTCTAGTCCTACTAAGGGAACAGAATGTTCAGTGAACTGATTTATCTGAAAAGAAATAATGAGACCTGCACTTGAAAGATCAGGGATTAGTCCTGCTTTCTGCACTAGTGACCATTCATTCCTTAACCAACAGGAGGTGCACAAACAAAGCAATTGTGTAAAGACTGAAGAGACGATTGCAGAATCATCAGTAACTACTAATGAAAAACATGATTTATGTGGGTGACCCCTAAACATTCTCCTTCCTCAATGCTCTGAATCCCTGCTGCCTTAAAGACACTAAACATCAGAAATGCTGAATTGTCCTTGTATTTCTGCTGTGCATTCTGAGGTTAATTCAAACTCTTGTCTTATGGCCTGCTTTGAGAGTATTTACATATCCTTTAAATACTGCTCTGATGCAGTAGTCTGCCTTTAAAGACAGTAACCTGCACATCTCTTAAAGGTCAGTATGTTTACTCTCTCTGCTTGGTTACTATGGAAATGGGAATGCAGATGACCATTTCCTCTCTTAAGTTCCCTAATCTTGTTCGATTGAGCTGTCATGGAAAAACGGACAGGTTATATGAAAGCTTTGAAGGGTCATTCTCTTATTTAAGTCTTCAGGCTTTAGAGAATCCATAGAATTATAGTCAATGCCATCTGATGTTTTATGGCTCTATGGCTTAATTTTGGCTTGTGAAAGTACCTCATTAATGTATTGTCCTGTGAACATATTCATGGATGTGATTTGTCATTAAACATTCCTCACAATACTTTCATACTATATACTTTAAACTATATTTAGGCAGTGATCAAAGCACTAGTAAGCAGTCATCCAAAATGGCTAAAAAATTGCTAAAAAGGCCTGCACGTTATACGGGTGAAATGTCAGATGATATGAAATATGATTAAATTATGTGTACAATCACATTATATTAAGACTTAATGACTGAAGTTAGGACTTAATTAAGACTTAAGACTTAATGTTGAGATCAAATTGCCAGCTGTGTCATACAAAAGTTATTACTACTAATCATAACAACAACATGTTAAAATATTTAAAGGGGTCATATGATGCGATTTCAAGTTTTCCTTTCTCTTTGGAGTGTTACAAGCTGATTGTGCATCGATAAGATCCCTAAAGTTGCAAAGACTAAAGTCTCAAAACCAAAGAGACATTCTTTATCAAAGTTAAGAATCTGCCACACCCCCCTAAAACGGCTTCTCTCTAACACGCCCCCACATATCTACCTCACTATGTGGAAATATTTGCATAATGCCGCCCAAATGTGCACGCAAAAAGAAAGAAGGCGTGGTTTCAGTAACAGCAGTTAGTGTTGAAGCAGCCATGTCAGGGAGACGCTGTGTGTTTCTAGGCGAAAGCAAAAGCACTTTTATTTGGCCTTCCGAAAGTAGATGCATTAGGAATCTTTAAGATCACTTACAAAAGAACAGCAATGCATTTTATGTTTCACCGTTTCGTGAACCTAGGAGAGGATAATTCTGACTTTGCTATGACAATCTAGCGCTTCTGAATCAGCTACAGTTTTGCTATTAGTTTAAGTATTTGCTATTGACTGCTCAAATGCGGTAGTTTTGCGAACGTGTCGTGGGTGTGTGTGGGTGTGTGAGCGAGCGAGAAGGAATGAAAGGTAGAGAGAGCGAGATTGAGAGAGAGAGAGCGCGCGACGCGAGAGGAGAGAGAAGGGGGGGCAGAGGATAGAGAGACGAGAGAGAGAGATGGAGCTGAGATGAGAAAGAGAGTGAGAGAGAGACGTGCGCGAGAGAGAGGAGAGAGATGAGATGAGGAGAGTGTGTGAGAGAGAGAGAGAGAGAGAGAGAGAGAGAGAGAGAGAGAGAGGGGGGGGGGGGTCACATCACAAACACATACCAGCTTCATCACTGTGTCTGTCACCCGACTCTGTTCCCTTTTCGGGCTTGAACTGATGGTAAAACTAATGATTATGATTATAATAATTATTTACTGTCTTTACATTTATTTTGAAAGATGAAGCTCGTGATTATGGTAAGGGGCGTTACATTTCTGACGAGTGCTTGTGGTGTTCGGCCAGTCACAATGCACTGGGTCAGTGGCCAATCAGAGGCCGAGGGGGGGGGGGGTCTGCGCTTGTCGGAAGGAGGGACTTTGTAGAAAACGAAGCGTTTGAGAGAGGCGGGGCATAGAGGACCTACAATAATGTACAGTATTTGAAAATTAATGCGTTTTTTGAACATTAAAGCATGTCAACATATTCTGTTACACCAAATACACAAAATAATGATCTTTAAAAAAGCATCATATGACCCCTTTAATATACTTATATACTGAGCCAGTTAATACCATATAAAAAAGCTCAGCACACAGCATAAACATGAAAGAAACACCAAAAACTCACTGTCTTAAAAAGGTGTAAATAGTCATTAAAAATGGCAATAATTGGCTTTTTCTTTTTCAGTGAAGCTGTTGTTTCATCTTGCATTTGGAGTTTGTACTCTTCTTTCATCCTTACAGTGTGCAGGACTTTTCTTTTCTTTTTTCCCCCATTGTGCCAAAGCATAAACAGAAAATGTCCAAACAAGCAGTGGCAGCTGTAGAGCTGAAATAAACCGCAGTGACCCACAGCTCCCATGGCATAAATCAGGGATGAATGCCAAGACATCAAGCACAGAGTGCAAAACCACAATGGCCACACCATGAACTGCTTCCACCAAAACACAGCCATGGCAGAGAGAGAAAGAAAAACCTAGACTAACCTAGACTAGATAGTATTATTATAATTTTTGTTTTACAAAACAAACAGCTGTACATGGCAGCAGTTTCAAACTTCACACAACCGTCATTCTTCACACCAGTAAGTTTCAGTGTAAAATTCAGTTTCACTGTGAAGAAGATCCAGTGAAACGAAAGACACGTGTTAACGTCTTGCTAAACAACATTTATTGATTGATTTATTTATGTATGTATTTATTTATTTATTTTCATAAATTCACAAAGAAAGATATTTTTGTGCTTCATTATTTAACATACAGTTGTGATTACATAACTTTAAATATACAGCACCTGACTGCTTAAAGTTAATTTGGTAGCTGAAGATTGTGCATTACCCGACTCTTTCATCAGCTCAATACACATTTTTTTTATTATTCAATAATATACTCGCTCTTATTCCTACAGTTTGCAGTTCAATTATTGGAATAAATAAATGTTGTAATTAACAAAATAAGTAAAATAAAAGAACAATGAATAAAATAATGACTGCTCTCTACAGCACCTGCGGGGTCTGGCTCAGAGGAGACGTTCTGCACCAAACCTGGTGCTGGGGAAAGCTCTAGGAATGTCTTGGAGCCCAATAAGGTATGTTTTATACAATAAATAAATAAAAAATCTATTGTTGTTCTTTTGTGAAATGTAATAATTTTTCAATACAGATACACCATGAAATTAATGGTTACATAGATTAAATATGTTAACTCAGTTAGAAAATTGTGTGACTCATGCAGAGAATAATTCACAGGATTTTCTTTCAGATATTTAATGTGCTATATTTTTCATTGATGTTTTTATAAAGCACTTTTAACCCAAAGCAACCACACGCTATTGGATTTTCCCAACTGTACTATTTTATTTCATCTGTGGTAGTTGTTGAGTTGGTGGTTTATAGTGAGAACTTTCTCGTGTTCAGGGAGGAAGCTCAGTGTCTGGTGGCGGTGGATCAGTGTCCCTTTGTGCTGGGACTGACAAGTGAGAACTCAGAGCTGATTCTGGATGAATGTGCTCAGCTGACCGAAGGACTGAAGACCAGGGAAAGACACCTCTTCCTCCTCAGTGATACCCTGGTCATTGCCAAGCTCAAGTAAGAAACTGTGAAATCTGCTGATATGCAGGGGCGCCGTAACCGCGGAAAGGTTAGGACGATAACCAACCCCCCACCCCCACAATCGCAGAGGGGGCCTGATTCAATATGCTTTTCAGGGGGCCCAGAAACCATAGCAGTGCCCCTGCTGAAAAGCATTCATACACAAACTTTTACAAACTAAAATGGTCCATAAACCATAAAGGGATCTTGCTATATTTAGAGCTGCTTTCATTTTTGATATGATATGGGAACCACCTAGCAAACAAAGATTTGTGATGGGATTCCCCCACAGTCTAGTTCAGGCTAAATGTATTATTTTGGCCTCACTTTATATTACATGTCTTTAAATGCTATGTTCAACATTTAAATTAATAATTTAATGCAATGCACCTATTACATACATATGAAACAACATTTGCAAATCATGCACCTTCTTTTATAATAATAAAAAAAAATAGGCTGAAAATGTATCTTTATTCCCAGGCATTTTGTCGTATTGTTTTTATTATTTCATATTTATTTCATTTTTATTCTATTGGACTTGGGTTTTCTCTGTTCGGTACTTTGGTCAGCTTCGCTGTGTTTAAATGTGCTATATAAATCAAATGTATTTACTTACTATTCGTTTATGTAATTAATTACAGATAATTAACCCTATAACCCACCCATAAATGTGACCATACCATTAAACTGGTCCCTAAATCTTAGCCGTACGTATACCACCTCAATAGTAGCAAAAGTGTTTTGCAATACAATAGTACATTTTTTTAAGAACATAGTAAACTGGAACCTTTATTTATTTATGATACGGCATGATTCGCTCATTTAATAAAAAACAAACAAACAAATAATTCAAGATTCTTTGTTGTCATATTATCTTTACTTCACCTTTAATTACTGGGTCAAATTTGACCTGCATTGATCCACAAAATAATAAAAAAAATTATTAATTTATACATTCATAGTTATACAGTATAGCCTACCTATTTAGTACAGATACGGGTCTTAAAAAATAAATAAATAATAAAAAAAAAGATATAAGATATAAGGACTTGCCTGAAATAAGGTTTTATTCTATTTTAGGAAGAATGTTTAAGGGACGATACCTTAAATATGTTTATAATGTTGTATATGATTTATTTAAGAGAGAGAGAGAGAGAGAGAGAGATTTCAAAACACTTTTTTAAAATACACAAATCAAATTTTAAAATGCACAAATCATACAAACAACATTGAATCAAGCATCAATCGTCAAAATCTTATCTTAAATAAGAAATAATTAATCATTAACAATTCTACACAATACCCTTTTAAAACACCAAATTAATGCAAACTTTATAAGATTATTCATTGCTATATCTTAAACAATGTATATTTTGGGGTCAAATTTGATTCCTAGTTTTATTTTTAAGAGAGAGAGAGAGACAGAGAGAGAGAGAGAGAGAGAGAGAAGAAGAGAAAGTTGCATTTACAAAACAATTTGAAAAAGTTTACAGAGCAATTTGAAAAATCTTGGGCACATGTCTAAATGCACTAGCTTGGCTCTGGCATGCTCTTGTTTCATTGTCATTTGTAAACTTGGTGACATTTATCTGTGATTTATTCCTACACAGCTGAGAGATTTCGTGCAGGTTTGATCTGTCCTGCACACATAGTTCTTCTGCTGCTAGTTCTATATTGACTGTTTCCTTCAGTATCTCTGTTTGACCTTAATATGATAGAGAACAGAGAGGATGCTAGGATGGTTCAACCGCTTGGTCACCACTTGTGTAAACTCCCATTAGGATCTGAGAAAGCCAATAATCTCAGCTGCAGTTAGTTAAGAGACAATTCAAATACTCCAATGAGTTTTAATGGTCAAAACAAGTGACCTAAGATGTAATGCTAAAATACTAGAAGCTCCTTTAATCTGCAGAGAACTGTTGCAATTACATAACACAGGACCCATGGTGAGGCTTATGCAATAGATGTTGCTTAACAATCTATCAGAGGTGCTGAAGGCACAAAAACAACAAATAAAAAGTCTTAAATCATGCATTCTTTGGCAGATGCACATCTTTGGTTGATTGTGAATTTGTGATAATCTTAATTTATTGTTATTTTTCAGTTTTTTAAGCAGTGTCCCTTAACCATCTTAATGAAATTAACATGTCGTTGAAATAGGGAAATTAAGCTACTTCCTTTTTTTTCTAAATGTGGCATCTAAAGTAAATGCTGGTGTTGCATTAGTTTTATTCACTATTCACTTTTAAGCAGCTGTTATATATGAATATACTGAAATATAGAAGTATAAAATAAGTACTGTATGAAGTTTGATACCATCAAACTAGGTCTAATCTTATGGTGGTGACGATGATGATGATGTTTAAGGTACATCAGGGATAAATGTCCCCAATGGGGTAAAAGGCCATTTAGATTTTATTTTCTCACATAATAGTAATAGTCTCCCATAATACTTTCCCAGACACCTGTCTGTAAACTTTACTTGAACTTTGCAGTTACGAAGTGCAATGACAGAGTTTACATATTTGTGAATTAACATTCTGATTTAATAGTTTGTAAAATGTTGCCAAACACACTTTTTTCATCACTGTCTCAAAACATGTGATGGTTTCAAAAGTTTGTTTCAGTTTTGTTTTCAATATGATTAAATCAACAGTTTTTTTTTTAAGGTTACTACGTTGTTTGGGTCAAGGTCAAAAAGGCAGATTAAACAATCTTAATTTGTGCTCTAAAGATTAATGAAAGGGATTTGGAACAAAATGAGGGGGAATAACTGATGACAGAACGTTCATTTTTGAGTGAACTATCCCTGTAAAAATATATATTTCTATATCAAGAGTATTTTTATTTGGTAAATAAATTGACCATGTCACCAGGGGTCCAAGTGTAGGGTAAAGGCAAAAGTGTTGGATGAAAGTTTAGGGTTAAGACATTTAAAGATGATTATATATTGTGACCAGACAAATATCACATTTTATTGAGCTTTTAGCCCTACTGTACACTTTTATTCTTATCATTAGAGTTAGTTTTAATATACATTACATATTATAGCATAATATGCAATGGTTTTCTGTTTTAAAATGGTAACATAATTACCATGCAATTCCATCTTACATGTATGTGTTATTATGTATATTCGTAGTAAACTGTATGGGAGCCTGTTAGAGTTTATTTTGTAATGTGTTGACTGTACATTATGCCTTACATAATCCCTCACTGATTAAGAATAATAAAAGATTGCGCACAATAGTGTATGCCTGTCCAAATGTAGTATACATGTGTCTGGAGATCATCGCCATATTGCAAAACATAACAAGACAATAAAACTGAGATTTCTGTGTTTACAGGTCAAATGCAAGTTACAGACTGAAACACAGGATTGATCTGAAGGATCTGTGGGTGTGCAGCTTTGAAAATGATGATGACGAGGCAGAGGACGAAGATACAGTTGTTGATCTAAGAACATCTATCATATTGGCTTGGTCTGTTTCTCTGTGCTTGGCCTCGTTCTGGTGAGGTTTTTTTAATTTTCATTTTTTTATTTAAATATATTTTTTTAAATAGTGCTGGTTTGTAACTAAGCTTTGCAAGACAGTAGATCTCCAAGATTATGATTGAACACTCACAAGAATATTTTCACACGACCATGTAACAAACAGCAGAGCATGTGGGTAGTCTGTGGGCATGCTGCTGATGCTGAAACTAGGTTTCTAATCAAAGACATACATAGCCAGGATGCAACTGTTAGCATATTATGGCAAAGCACAGGGCAATTAGAGCAGGTGTATAAGGTCTTTGTGTTGTCATTCCGAGATAAAGAGTAGGTGTTCTTCGTAGACTTGGTTGAAAGTGGGGTATGTAGGTGTTCTCACAGGTGTTGGTAGTTGGTTGCACCACTGAAGAGCAACTTGTAACACAAAGTTTGCCTGATTTGAACAAGTAGAACCCATTAATGCAATAAAATATGAAACCAGAAATAGCAGATCATTCACACTGCTTTGCACAACATGAGTATGTGATTTTAGGCAGAAGCCGTGAAAGGGAAGTCAGTGACGATCTTCCATGACCATTCATTGGCAGTTAGTATAATAGCGAAGTTAAGTCGTGGATACAGTCACATGATTTAAAAGCCAACAGAGGCCTTCCAATAATACCACAACACTTAATAGAAATCAAGGCAATGATTGGGAAGAGAAAAAAGAACTTTATAATTTACTTAAAGGTGTGGGGTACTAATTAATTGTAGTGTTCTTCAAATCTTAAAAGGATTTATATATATATATATATTATATAGATATATATATATATATATATATTATACAGTGGTGTGAAAAAGTGTTGGCACCCTTCCTGTTTTTACATTTTTTGCATATTTGTCGCACTTAAAAGTTTCAGATCATCAAACAAATGTATATGACACAAAGATAATGCAAGTAAATACAAAAATGCAGTTTTTAAATGATGATTTTTTTATTAAGGGAAAAAAGCTGTGCCTGGCCCTACGTGAAAAAGTAATTGCCCCCTAAATCTAATAACTGGTTGTGCCACCCTTTGCAGCAACAACTGCAATCAAGTGTTTGCGATAACTGGCAATGAGTCTTTCATATCGCTGTGGAGGAATTTTGGCCCACTCTTCTTTGCAGAATTGTTTTAATTCAGCCACATTGGAGGGTTTTCGAGCATGAATGGACTGGTTAAGCATCTCAATCGGATTTAGGTCCGGACTTTGATTTGGCCGCTCCAAAATCTTAATTTAGTTTTTCTTGAGCCATTTCGAGGTGGACTTGCTGGTGTGTTTGGGATCATTGTCCTGCTACATAACCCAAGTGCGCTTGAGCTTGAGGTCACAAACTGATGGCCGGACATTCTCCTTCAGGATTTTCTGATAGAGTGCAGAATTCATGGTTCCATCAATTATGGCAAGTCGTCCAGGTCCTGAAGATGCAAAGCAGCCCCAGACCATCACCCTACCACCGCCATGTTTGACTGTTGCTATGATGTTCTTTTTATGAAATGCTGTGTTGGTTTTACGCCAGATGTAACGGGACACACACCTTCCAAAAAGTTCAACTTTTGTCTCAACAGTCCACATAATATTTGCCCAAAAGTCTTGGGGATAATCAAGATAGTTTTGGCAAATGTGAGACAAGCTTTTGTGTTTTTTTTGGTCAGCAGTGGCTTTTGCCTAGGACCTCTCTCATGGATGTGTTTTTACCCAGTCTCTTTCTTATTGTTGAATCATGAACACTGACCTTAATTGAGGCAAGTGAGGCCTGCAGTTCTTTAGATGTTGTTCTGGGTTCTTTTATGACCTCCTGGATGAGTCGTCGTTGTGCTCTTGGAGTAATTTTGGTTGGCCGGCCACTCCTGGGAAGGTTCACCACTGTTCCAAGTTTTCTCAATTTGTGGATAATGGCTCTGACCGTGGTTCGCTGGAGTCCCAAAGCCTTAGAAATGGCTTTATAAGCCTTTCCAGACTGATACATGTCAACTGTTTTGATAATCATATGTTCTTGAATTTCTTTAGATTGCAGCATAATATGTTGCTCTTTAAGCATGCTTCACTTTGTCAGACAGCTTCTATTTTAGTGATTTCTTGATTCAACAGGTCTGGCAGTAATCAGGCCTGGGTGTGGTTAGTGAAATTTAACTCAGCTTTCTAAAATAATGTGGTTAATTGCAGTTCTTTCATGATTTAACAGGAGGGGGCAATTAATCTTTCACGTAGGGCCAGGCAGGTTTGGACAGCTTTTTTCCCTTAATAAATGAAATTATCATTTAAAAACTGCATTTTGTATTTACTTGCATTATCTTTGTGTAATATTTAAATTTGTTTGATGATCTGAAAACATTAAAGTGTGACAAACATGCAAAAAATAAGAAATCAGGACAGGGGTGCCAACACTTTTTCACACCACTGTATATATATATATATAATGTATATATATATAATTATATATATATATATATATATTAGTTTCCATAAAATGCTGGTCAGTAAATGTCCGTATGTAAGTCCTAATTAAGTGGGTTAAGAAAGCAAAAAGTAAAGTTCAGCTAAAAAAAATTTTCCTTACTTGCGACCATGGAATGAAGTGTTCGAAAGAATCTTTTTTTTTCAAGTCAAGTTGTCAATCAAGCAAGCAATCAATCAATCAATCTTTTAGCGTTCTTGTGATACGAAAATGTTACAGCTTAGTATTGGCTATTTCCTAAAACAAATATTCAGGGCTAACTCATATACCAGTGGGGAAAAAAAAAAAAACAGTATTTAGTCAGCCACCAATTGTGCAAGTTCTCCACTTAAAAAGATGAGAGAGGCCTGTAATTTCATCATAGGTATACCTCAACTATGAGAGACCAAATGAGAAAAAAAAAATCCAGAAAATCACAATGTAGGATTTTTAAAGAATTTATTTGCAAATTATAGTGAAAATAAGTATTTGGTCAATACAAAAATTTCTCTCAATACTTGTTATATACCCTTTGTTGGCAATGGCAGAGGTCAAACGTTTTCTGTAAGTCTTCACCAGGTTTTCACACACTGTTGCTGGTATTTTGGCCCATTCCTCATGCAGATCTCCTCTAGAGCAGTAATGGTTTGGGGCTGTCGCTGGGCAACACGGATTTTCAAATCCCTCCAAAGATTTTCTATGGGGTTGAGATATGGAGACTGGCTAGGCCACTCCAGGACCTTTAAATGCTTCTTACGAAGCCACTCCTTCGTTGCCCGGGCGTGTGTTTGGGATCATTGTCATGCTGAAAAACCCAGCCACGTTTCATCTTCAATGCCCTTGCTGATGGAAGGAGGTTTTCACTCAAAATCTCACGATACATGGCCCCATTCATTCTTTCATTTACACGGATCAGTCGTCCTGGTCCCTTTGCAGAAAAACAGCCCCAAACAAGCATGATGTTTCCACCCCCATGCTTTACAGTAGGTATGGTGTTTTTTGGATGCAATTCAGCATTCTTTCTCCTCCAAACACGATAAGTTGAGGTTTTACCAAAAAGTTATATTTTGGTTTCATCTGTCCATATGACATTCTCCCAATCCTCTTTTGGATCATCCAAATGCTCTCTAGCAAATTTCAGACGGGCCTGGACATGTACTGGATTAAGCAGGGGGACACGTCTGGCACTACAGGATTTGAGTCCCTGGCGGCGCAGTGTGTACTGATGGTAGCCTTTGTTACTTTGGTCCCAGCTCTATGCAGGTCATTCACTAGGTCCCCCCGTGTAGTTCTGGGATTTTGCTCACAGTTCTTGTGATCATTTTGACCCCCGGGGTGAGATCTTGCGTGGAGCCCCAGATAGACGGAGATTATCAGTGGTCTTGTATGTCTTCCATTTTATAATAATTGCTCCCACCGTTGATTTCTTCACACCAAGCTGCTTACCTATTGCAGATTCAGTTTTCCCAGCCTGGTGCAATTTTGTTTCTGGTGTCCTTTGACAACTCTTTGGTCTTGGCCATAGTGGAGTTTGAAGTGTGACTGTTTGAGGTTGTGGACAAATGTCTTTTATACTGATAACAAGTTCAAAAAGATGCCATTAATACAGGTAACCAGTGGAGGACAGAGGAGCATCTTAAAGAAGAAGTTACAGGTCTGTGAGAGCCAGAGATCTTACTTGTTTGTAGGTGACCAAATACATATTTTACCGAGGAATTTACGAATTAATTATTTAAAAATCCTACAATGTGATTTTCTGGGATTTTTTTTCTCATTTTGTCTCTCAAAGTTGAGGTATACCTATGATGAAAATTACAGGGCTCTCTCATCTTTTTAAGTGAGAGAACTTGCACAATTGGTGCTGACTAAAATACTTTTTTGCCCCACCTGTAGTTATATAGAAATCTGAATGTGTATTTCACATTTATACACCTAACCTCACACCTAAAGTGTAATACTAGAGGTTAGAAAGTCCGAACTTAAAAAAAAAGGATCCATGTCTCTTACTAATCCAAAAATATAAATGTTTACACACGTTTCACAGTCATCCAGTCTACAGGTTTAATTAGGCCTAACCTACCTTGCATCTATGAACTGCAAGTCGCAGAGATAAACTTTCCACTTGTCGCCAAGCCACACTCTGAAATGAGGAAGTGGTAGCTGTAGCTGTGATGCTGCTTCCTGCCCTCATGACTCGCTGAGACTTTCCTGCCCTTTCTGTTGAGAGGTCGAGACAGTGTGGCCTCTTTATATTCACAGCATATTCAGGCGCACTGCACTCTCTGTGGATTACTAACTCACACCATGCTGTTCTCTCACTTGCAGTCTGCCTGAGCTAAAGGATCACTGGTTAGATACTCTACACAGGTGAGGTGTCACTTAGTACATGTCATGATTGCAAAAGGGAAACATAGTAAATAAGAAATTCTGACATTTATGTTCAACTTAAATTGTTATGCTAAAAATATGACTATTACAAGTGGATTTAGACTTCTGAACCTTACTGAAAATGCATATCTCTTGATAGTGTATTAGCATGTTTACCAGCTTTGTACTCAAACGAGTTTTTGTGTACTTCTTGCTGTAAGTCACTATATGCGGGGTGCATAACAGAAAATGTTGCGATTTCAAATGTCATGGCAGGAAAACTGCAGAGGCAAGGTCGAGAGCAGGCAGCACTTCTCCACCGCCCAGCGTCCTCATGAAGGTGCTGAGTGGCAATACCACGGTACGCGTTCCTCTGTCACTGATTTGTTAACATTAGTGATCAGCTTTCCAAAGGTCAGAACGCATAAATGCTTGGAATGGGATATTTTTCTTCTGTGGCTTTTATCACAGATGACGTAAGTCCTTGGCCCTTGTCTGTGTATGGACATATATTTTGGGTCTTACGGTACAGATACTGAACTGACATTATTTTTTCTTTCTTTTTCTTACAGAATAAAACTCTAAGTGGAGTTGGGATGGACTCTGCAGAGTTGCCTTTTGATGTGAGCACTCAGTATTTCTAATTTTCATCTCTTCATATTAGATTTATGCTCTTGACAAACACTTTTTTGTTTTAATAAATTACTTTCAATGACGCTTGAAAATGACTGGAGCAACAGCAACAACAAAAAAGGGAGTTGCTCCCTCCCAAAAAAAGGATGCTAAAATGAATGAAAAAGTCTTTTGACAGTTGAGTGTCTATAATTTGTAGTCTCACCCTACTACTTCTTCATGTCCTCATGACAAACATGTGCCTGTTCCCAGGGCAACTCCAAAAACTCCACCCTCTCGAAGCAGTTTCATAACCAGGAGCCACATACACAGCAGCCTATTGGTGAGTTTAAACTAGTCAAAATGGCTGTTTGAAACCACATGTTGGGATGCGTGCCCGCCAGAAAAAAAAATAGTGAAACTGAGTGGGAGTGAAAAACTAAGGTCTGAAGACTAAGTCTTTATTGGTAAACTCAACAAAATTAAAATCATTTGAAGTGTTACTAATAATATACTTTTCTTGGCGTCAGGAGAGAATGGAAGCAAAAGGAACTTTTTCTTCAAGTTGAAGAGAAGCTCCACCAACCCAAGTGTACCTGCTCATCCTGAGTCCAGTGCAAAGAACTTGCTGTTTGGACGACATCTCCAAGATAATGCCACACTTCCAAAACCAATTACTGTACGTCAGTGTGTTGTATTGATTTATTATTGTTTACTTCAAGATTTGATGATGATGATACACATTTATAGACGTTGTGCGGTTTCTTGCTAAACTTATCCAGACCGCAATCAGACGTGTTCAAGATCATTTTGATTCAAAACAAAAATATGACCAAAACTACAGCAGATTTAGTAGTTTTTGTAGAATCACTCAAAAACCCTGCCAAACAGACCTTGGAAACTGCTGGCATGCAAAAATTGGACATGGTGATGTCATCTGAAAAGTAAAACGGCTTCAGACGTGTAGTGAGTCATTTGGATGAAAGATTATGAATACATACATTTTTCTTTTTCTTTGGAATAGCATGCACTGATGAATCATGTGCAGGACCAGGAAAGTGTAATTAAGAAAGTAAACAGGAACGTTTTTTTGGAGACTGACTTTCATTAAATCAGTAGAAGATTTCTATTCCTCAAACTTCTCATGTTTTTGGTCCTCCAACAGGAAATACTACTGTTGTTGTTCAGGAAGGGTCCATTTACTGAGGGTATCTTCAGAGTCTCATGTAACAGCAAAAACCTGAATGCTCTCAAAGATCAGCTGAACTCTGGAGCCCAGGTGGACATGGAAGCCCTGCCTGTGACACTCTTGGTTGGACTGTTGAAGGTGAATAATTCTCCATGTTTACAGTAGACTCAGCCTTTGCCTATGTATGTCTCTTGTCAACGCCCTTTTTTTTCCATTGTGACGTGTCTGTGAATCAATGAATCATTTCTTTATTTTTAATGTACTGACAGATTTTCCTGAAGCAACTCCCTGGAGGCCTGCTGGTATTTGAGCACTATGAAAGCTGGATCAGTGCTCTGGAAAAAGAGAGCACAGAGGATGCTCAGAAAGAGCTGAGGAGGTAAGCAGGAGTCTTTCTCTCGTGACCTAGCAGTAAACTCACTGTAATTTCAGAATGGGTAGAGAGAAACTGGCAGGAGATGTGGGGGCTGTTAAAAAAAAGTCCCTGGCACAGGCAGGGTGGTAGGAACGGGGCTTTTCTGTGGACTTTCAATGTACTCTTCAGAGATTTGAAAATAGGGAAATTAGAAGCTGAAGTCTGACCACAAAATGTCAGAAGGACAGTTCTGTTTTTGTTCTTCCACCCTCGGTTAATAGAAAAAGGGCCTAACTTTTTTTCTTTTGTTCTCAACTCTCAGAATGGCCGAGAAGTTGCCCAAAGCAAACAGTCTCCTCCTGCAGCACCTGTTGTGCCTGTTTCACCACATCAGTCAGCATTCAAAAACCAACAAAATGGATGCCAGGAACCTGGCAGTGTGCATTGCTCCAACCTTGCTGCATCGTGACAGCCAGCCCCTAGACAGGGATGATGTAGCAAAGGTCAGACACTTGGTCCTTTTTTGCCTTTTTTATAAGAAACTTCTAAAGAATCTGTTATGTCATTAAATTATTTATCTGGGGGTCTGTCTTGGTTCTGGCAACATGAGCCTGTAGCACTAAACTTGGGTCTGGATCAGTGTTTGAGCGAGAATCTCAGAAGTTTTTTTTATTTGTTTTATTTTTATTTTTTATACACCTCTGCAGTCTCGCTTTGACTAATCTTCTGACACTGTCATATGCGGTTTTAGATGCATAGAAACCACAACACTAAAAGCACTGTGACACTAAGTTGCACACAAAACTAAATGCTTTACAGTATATTAAATAGACATTACAATTTTTCTTTTGTGTTTTTATTAAGGCCACACACCTTATCCAGTTCCTAATTGAAAATTGCTGTGAGGTATTTGGAAATGCTATCCTGAAACTTTTTGAGGATTTAGAGGATCAGGAGTCCATAGACAAGTCAGGTAAATAAATCTTAACTATTTAAAAAAAAAAAACTGAAATATCATTCTCAAATGTACATTAAGATCTATGCACCATTTTATGAGCCCTTTCGGGTGCTACATTACGCCATTTTAGTTCTTAATATCTTTACTTAATATTGAGCCAATCAAGAGCTCCATTTATGATTTTCAGGTTGACCCCAGCTTCAAGTCTCAACAGGATACTCACTAAACTATTATTGTAAAGAGCATTTCTGGTGTTAATACTTTTGCATTTTAAAAAATGGCCTAAGAGCAGATGTTTCTGCACCCCTAGTGTGGCCAAATCGAATTGCATTACCTCAATCCTTGCTAGAAAATCCAGTTTAGGTTGTGTTTTGGAACATGGCAGTTGGTCTTATTGGTCTGATCATTAGCTTTTGGAAGCTTAGCATTAGCTAGTTTGTTCAGCTTGACCACCTAGAGCTGGTATGGCAAACTATTAGCTGGTTTGTTGCTGGTTCATGATGTTATACTAGCATGAACAAACTAATGATCAGCTTGGACATGTTACATGTTACATAATCCACCATGTTTCAATACACAGCTACCAAGTCAAGGTGGATTTGTCAGCAAGGAAAATTCTACAATTTACCAAAAGCATCACCGATAGTCTCGCCCCAACCTCACAGCATTGTTTGAGTAAATGTTGCTGTGTTGGGCTGCTTGGAATGCGCCAATGAACAGAGCATTGTTTTGATAACATGACACAGCCACACAGACCTTTAATATTGACTTATTTTCTACAGATTCAGCCTCCTTGATGTCCCCTGATATCTCTTTCGTTGTCCACCAGCATGATTCAGAGTACGACAGCACAGATCCCGATGTTGATTGTGACTGTTTAGAAGCTGAAAGCCAGACTCAAGAGGACAACATGATGCCACATGGGAGCCCAGGCCTATGCAAGCTAGAACGCTCTGACATTCATTCTTGTTCCTCTAAAACTATATTTGATACTTTCACAAAACCTTTCAATCGGCGGTGCTCTGAGCCCTCCATTTCTCCTCCTGCCCCCATGACGGGTTTAAGACAGCTTGCCCGCAGCCATGATGACTTTTCAACAGAAAAGGAAGACTTTGACGACCAACCACTCAAGAAGCAGAACTCAGATGACTCTTTCTTGCATCCCCACCGCTGTGAGAACAGAAGATCCCAGAAACTGGTCGGGAACATGGACTTGCCGATCAGTGTGTCTTCTCCAACATCTAAGGCTGGTTCCTGCCCATCGTTTTGTTCCTCAGATAGCACCTCCTCAAATCTCTCAGAGCAATCAATAACCACATCACCCCTGCCATCCCCCGCAAGCCACCGCAAGTCTACTAGGCATTCATCCTTTATGAGTAAATCTAGACACAGCAATGGCCAAGGAGACTTGGAAGTGAACCGACGATCCCTCTCAATGAGGGCCAAAAGCCTTGGAAACTTTACATTTAACAGAGGCAGTCTGAAAAAAGGGGAGTCCCCGAAGGAAGCTGTCTTCCCATGTGAAACTCTCCAAGAGGACTCACAAAATGAGACAGACAACATTGATGAGCTTGTTCGGCGGCGTCGGCCTCTCTCCGCCATCGAAGTCTTCCAACATGTGGATAGTCGTATGCCATGCAGCCCCCCATCCTATGAGCAGGCACTGCAGACTGGAGCACAACCGGCCCCTCCGCAGTACAGGGTCATGACGGTCCAACACGCCAGAGAGCTTGGCAGGAAATCTCGCCCCATATCCATGAACGACAGCCTACTGGACAATTACAAAGTTAGCGAACCCACAGAATACGTAGAAACAGTCACAGAAAGTGTTCGATTAGAAGAACCACAGCCGGTGTCATTCCGGCAGAGGGCCATGTCTGAGTCAACGTCCCAGTCAAGGCATGAACAAGTGTCCCGCAGGTGTAGTCAGCCTGTGTTTGAGGAGTTCTCCTATGCAAAGGAATCTTATGTGTGAGTGTTTCTTTCTTAAAGGGATAGTCCACCCAAAAATTAAACTTCTGTCATTAATTACTCACCCTCATGTCGTTTCAAAACCCTGTTCATCTTCGGAACACAAATTAAGATATTTTTGATGGAATCTGAGAGCTCTCTGACCCTGCATAGACAGCAACGCAACTGAAATGTTCCCAAGTTCAGAGACGTAGCAAGGAGATTGGTAAAATAATCCATGTGACATCAGGGGTTCAACTGTAATTTTACGAAGCTATGAGAATACTTTTTGTGCACAAAGGAAAAAATAAAAACGAATTTATTCAACAATTCGTCTCCTCCGCATCACCCTGTAGCGCCATTTTGGAGAGTATCAGCTGGACGTAATCAGTGTATGCTGTTCTGTGTCAGCTGCGTCACACCGGATCTGTTTCCTATGTTGTTGTGATTTGATCTGAACGAAAACAGCGTATCCATGTGACGCAGCTGACACAGAACAGCATACGCTGTTTACGTCCATGTGATATTCTCAAAAATGGCGCTACAGGGTGATGCGGAAGAGGCGAATTGTTGAATAAAGTTGTTGTTGTTTTTTTCTTTTGCGCACAAAAAGTATTCTCATAGCTTCGTAAAATTACAGTTGAACCCCTGATGTCACATGGATTATTTTACAGATCTCCTTTCTACGTTTCTGGACTTGGGAACATTTCCGTTGCATTGCTGTCTATGCAGGGTCAGACAGCTTTCAGATTCCATCAAAAATATCTTAATTTGTGTTCCGAAGATGAACGAAGGTCTTACGGGTTTTGAAACGCCATGAGGGTGAGTAATTAATGACATAATTTTCATTTTTGGGTGAACTAACCCTTTAATTGCAATACTGAACTCCTGCTAAGATTTAAAGATGAAGTGTGTAATTTGTTTGTGATTAGCATCAGCAAGTGGAATTGCACAAACAATGGTTGTTTTCAAACAAGTTTCCCAAACACTCTACCCACTGGTCAGATAGCCCTGTCCCAAACTTACATAATTGGTTGAACCATTGTTGCTGTGTTGTGCTGGACAGGATGATTAACCAAGCAGAGTAATGTTTTGATAGTGCCACAATGTTTACACTTTTCAGAAAAATCAACCCATAAAATGGCTTACTTATAGTCAACTCTTAAGTTAAGCAGTGATAGGAGAACGTATTTTAACATAGAACAATTGCACACTTCAGCTTTAAAATAACCTGCAACTATTAAGCTGAACTCTTTGACTTAGTGACACATAGAATTCAACATGTTACAGCGATTTCATATGCTAATATTGATTTTTTTTGCCAGTATGAAGCTATGTAAATAGACAGTTCAAATAATTAGATTGTATAATATAGTAAAATAGTTAGTAACAGAATAATTTTGATGTAGTCAGAATGTACAGCTGTAAATTACATGATTTCTGTATTACTTCTACTCTTTATTTCACTACAATAAAGAATCTTAGTGGTCACGTTGTTTGAACTCATCTCTGACAATCTTAAAAAGCTATTAAGTCTTACAAGGGTTATTTCAAAATGTCAACACTGGGTTATTGGGAAACTTTTTTTTTTGCTGCCTTTATGGTGTTCCAAGTGAATAATGTACTGGTTGCTCTTTTGCCTTACAATCATAATGAATGGTAACTAGATTTATATCAAGTATAAATATAATAACATCAAAAAAGTAGTCCATATGACCTTTACATAATATGTAATATATAAAGTGGCCTGGATAAAATTCAAAAGTTTATCTTGAGTGTTCCTCAAGAAGAAAGTCATACTGTTTGTGGTTGAAGTGACATGAGATTGAGTTAAAAATGACATAATTGTCATTTTTAGGTGAAATATTCCTTGTTCCTTTAGGATACCAACAGAAAAAAGTTTAAAGAGGTTATGAGGAACCTAGAAACCAGTACTTTCATACATATGGCATTTTGAACAGCCCTGTTCCCCATGCTTGGCAAGGGGTTGCATAACATGCATAACAAAATTTAATTGAAAACAGCGTATTCTGCGTTAGACAGGAAGTCAGCGATCATCTGGACTGATTTGGTTTTTCGCTGAATTTGGTCTATCGTCTCACTTGTTTATAGTGACTCACTTGTTACATGCCCCTATTTCCTCCTCTTTTAGCCTTACTAAGAACTGCAGTGTGTCAAATGTCAGCTAGTATGGTTTCTATGGTGCAATGTGCACACACTAACATTAGTCTGTCTATAGGTAATGTGGGTAAATTTTCTAAAGATTCATATCAAGACGCAGAACACACTGATGCTCTGATCAGCCTCTGAGTATGTCTGTGCACACGTATGCAGCCATGACTATTAAAGGAGTACTTCACCTTAAAATAAAACTGTATTTGCTCACCTTCACCCTGTTCCAAACCTGTATGCTGTACAGGTGCATTACAGGCATTGTTCCTATGAAACACAAAAATAGATCTCTTTTTTTTTAAGAATCAGTTGCCATACATTGACAAGAAGACCATTAACTACTACATGATCTATATTAATATATACTATACATTCAGTATTTTTGAATTCAAGCACAATACAGAATCAGTGAGTTAAGTCAACATTTTGTGATATATTTGTAAAGTTAAAATGCCAAGCTGGTTAAGGACTTTTCCAAAATTGACCATAAACATGTCAATGCAAGCCAGTAAACATTCAATAATAGAGACAAAGCAACGGATAAATGTTACATAATGACAGAGGTCTCTTGGTTACATAACACAGTGGTCCTCCCTCTGTTGCCAATGCTGTGTTCATTATACAGTGATGAATGAGCACTTTATGTAATTAATGTTTTAATGCTTAAAGTTAAATTAATAACCAATTAGTGACTATTTAGTGACACAAGTATTTGATTACCAACTAATCTAAATAGGGAACAATGATATTGCATTTCTCAAACAAAGCACACAAAGCCAATGACATAGTCTGAAAAGGCAAACGTTTAAAGTAATTACGATGACTGAAAAAATATGCTCTAAAAATAAAATGGGTGGCAGAGGTGCACAACACAACAGATTGCACATACAAGGAATTATGTAATGTGATAAAACAGGACAGGTATGCATAATCAGTATTAAGTAGGAAATGTCTGTAATGGACGGAGGACCAGTCATGGTTTTGAGAGAAACAACAAAAATATAGATAGAAATATATTAAATAATATATTAGCGTCAAACCAACAGGAATGCCAATACCGTGAGATCTGCTGAAGTAATCAAGTTGAGGAAACCCACGATGGCTCAGTTCCTCGAAATATAGCAAACAGGGTTTCTTAAAGAAATAGTTCACCAAACAATGACAATTTTATCATAATTTACTGACCTTCATGTTGTTGCAGTGCCATATTGGTTTTTTTTTTTTTGGGACACAACATTTTTAAAGAATTATTAGGCTGTCAAGCTCCAAAAAGGGAACAAACAAAAACCATAAAAGTGCTCCATAATATTTGGTGCTAAGTTTTCTGAAGCCATAGAATAGCTTTATGCGAGGATACCAAAATATTAAGACTTACGATGAATATATAGTGCCTATAAACTGAACACGTTTTCACAAATTTCCGTATTTGTTGTTTGCACAGAGACAATAATGGTATCGTTTCCAAAAACTTGAACTTTGAAACTTTTTCGAGAGTTTGCATTTTTAGGCCCCCAAAATGCTGTCGTCGTGTAAACGAACAGCCAAATGTATAAAAATTATGTTTTCATTTTTTTTAATAATAATTAAATTATATATCCATTACAAATTCATGTTTCAGCATAATGCTTGATACAGTAAATGCGCACTGCAGTGCTTTTTCAGTGATTTGAGACATATGTTTAGCATTTTTAACCATGACCAGTGTTGTTTATAATAAGAGCTAATCGCTGGTGTACATTTGCGGTGACTAAATGATTTCTGTTAGCATCAGTCGCTTGTTTTTTTCAGACTGAGAACCCAAAACCACTTCCTCCAGTCACAAATTTAAATTTCTTAATTCGAAAACAAGCACTGTAAGAAAAACTTTCTTTTTTTGATAGAATAATGCTATACTATAGTAAGGAAAATTACCAAAGACAAACATGAAGATTTGAAAAGATATTTTCATTAAAGAAAGCTCTGACACCTGTTATATATGCCCAAGCGAGGTATATTGTGCCGTTATATAATATTTTAAAGTAGGGCATGCATTAAGTAGTCTTACACTGATTATGTTTTCTATATTGTAAAAACTGTAAATGAAACCTTGTCATATTCATGTAAGCTTGTGTGCAGCTCTTCCATCTGTTTAGTTTTGTTCACAACAGGCAGAAACATGCATCAGTTTACTTGTCTCCCCCTACTGGTTGTTAAGACGTTTTACACAAAGATTATTACACTAAAGAGTTTGGCAAGCATTTAATATATATATATATATATATATATATATATATATATTATATATATAATATATATATATATAAATATATAAATAAATAAATATATATATATATATAAATATATACTATTCAGAAAGATTACTACTCTTAAAGAATTACAGGTTTGTTGCTGAACACACAGACACACACACACACACACACACTTTCTCTCACTCTTTTTCATACACTTTCTATCTCTCAGTAATGGCACCAAACTTGCACACAACTGCTTCGTGGTTCATCACTGTGGAGTTAAAAATAAGCTTCAGTTTAGGTGGAATTTGTTTCATCAGATTAAAGTGAATCAAGACAACAACACAAGGATATCATTTCAATTCTGAGTTGATTATGTCATTGAACATTAATGTGCTTTGCATAATAGTTCACAGTTTTATAATGTCACGGCATACTTTTTTCCCCCCCGTTGCTTCAGGGCAATGTTGTGCAGTTAGACTACTTTTGTTCAGGCTATATTGTGCTACAGTGTGGAGATGTGATCAGATGCATAATCAGGAATATGACGCATTCAGGTCCTCCTGGACAGTTTTTACAAGCTCAGAAAACTCAAAGAATGTGCATTATTATCATCATTGTTGTTGTTATTATTGTTATTAGTATTCTGCCACAGAGAATGATTGGAAATGTAATTTTGTCATAAACTGGCTAAATGAGTAGTGTTTTCTTGGCAAGATGTATGGATCTTCTTCATTAGAAGACAAAGGAGGTTGAGATGGACTTCAAGGAGAAACTCTACTGACCACCCCCCACTGACCATCGACAGCTCGACTGTGGAGAGAGTCAGCAGCACTAAATTCCTGGAGGTGCACATCACAGAAGATCTCACCTGGACCACCAACACCACGCTACTCTCCAAGAAGGCACAACAGCACCTACATTTTCTCCGCTGGCTGAAAAGAGCAAGTCTCCCTCCACCCATCCTCACCACATTCTACAGGGAAACCATTGAGAGTGTGCTGACCAGCTGCATCACTGTCTGATATGGGAACTGTAGCGCCGCAGACCGCAAGACCTTCCAGCAGACAGTGAACACAACTGCAAAGATCATTGGTGCCCCTCTCCCCTCCATCCTGGACATTTTCCTGACACGATGCTCCAGCAAAGCCACCAGCATCGTGAAGGAAACAGTCTCTTCCAGCTCCTATCATCAGAAAGACGGTACCGGAGCATCAGAGCCCACTCTGCCAGACTGCTCAACAGCTTTTTTCCCCCAGGCTGTGAGAGCCCTGAACTCAAACCCCGCCCCCCTCTGAAAAACCCCATACAAATCCCTACCTCCTGAAACACGGACCATCTTAGCTCCCCCCCAGCAAACATTTCAGCGTATATATTTTACCAATTTAATAGTAGGAACACGTTAAATGTCATTGAAAGATTTATATTTTTAAGATTAACTTAGATATTTTGTTGCTATAACGTCCTTAGACAAATACATTTATTTTGTAACTTTTAGTGTTGCTGTAAACAGCTCTCTTTTTAAGTACAAAGTAATCTGAAACCAAGTTACCACTGTTTTACTGCAATAGCAATAAATTTAACAATTACTAGAAAACTGTGATTACATTGGTAAGCTTTATTTTGTCAAATTTATCAGGGTTAGGGACTTGGCTATAATATTAATATTATTAATGCACATATGATGGTTTGCACATAATTTTACTAATGAATAAATGAAAAAACAGATTTTTTTTTAAATGGATAAAAAAAAAACATACAAAATTCAAAATATGCAAAATGCTGATTATTTTAATCTATACACTTTTCTTCACTGTTTGGTGCAGAAATTAAGAACAGAGCAGTTATGGAAACATCATTTATGACCGACGTGTTGTCAGAGGAAATACATATGCTCAACATATCCTACCCATTGTGAGTATGAATACAGCTAGGTTAGAAAACTCTCTAATAAGCAGATAGAGTTGTGTGTAATGTGTAGTCTTACAGCATGATATAAAAATGCCAGAGAATAAAAATCAGACCGAAAGCTCATTAATATTATGAACCATAACACAGTGTTTGTTCATTTGGTACTGTGATGAGAGCACAGTTGATACATGAATAGAATATAAATGAATATAAGTATGTTTAATAGACATCTCAGCCTGATCCAGTGGAGTTCCTTAGACAGCAGGAGGCCAGAAAAAGAGGTTTGTCCAGAAAACGGCTGAAGGAGCAGTTTAGCCCAAAAACACCGGAACCACAGGAAGGCAGAAAGAATATAGACATGCAGGTAAATAATTTCGAACAGTAAACTCAGGGTCTGCAGGGATGAGTGCTGCATAAAGTGCTGCAGGGATTACGTATTGTTTTAGGCCAAAACCTGGAAATGAGTTAACATTTAACACTTCCAGTTCCATCGTCCTGAAGTCAATGGGTTTTTGAATGCATTTTTGGTTAAATGCCTGAAATATATAATGTTTGTGGTTGACACAAGCTCAAGATATTTTCATATTTTATCCAATGACGCATCAAGTGGGTCTACAGAGGTTTTCTGGATCACACTGAACAGAAAAATGTATCTACTTATTAGTCCGCTTTTGCGGCATCATTGTGATTATAATCACACTCTTGCAAACTATTCTAACTCACACTTTCAGGGAAAAGTTTTTTTTAATAAAAACTGAAAGAGTTGTTGGAAGCTTAATGGTGGTGACTTTTAAGTCATGTGACTGTGATATGGTTTGGTTATAGTTTATATTTAGCGTTTTAATTCTGGCAGTTGAACTTATTTTCTTCAATAATCCAAAAGCCAACAGAAAAATCCTACTGGTTAGTGATGCTAACTTCAGGGTTGGCCTACAAATGTAAGCCATCACTGCAGCACGTCAGAGCCAAATGTTAAAGGGGTCATATGATGCTATTTTAAAGATCATTATTTGGTGTAACAGAATATGTTGACATGCTTTATTTTTCAAATACTGTACATTATTTTTCAAATACTGTTCATTATTGTAGGTTCTCTATGCCCCGTCTCTCTCAAACACGTAGTTTTCACCAAAGCCCCCTCCTTTGACAAGCGCAGTCTGCTCTGACTGGCCAGCTGACCCAGTGCATTGTGATTGGTCAAACACCACAATCATGCGTCGAAATCTAACGCCCCTTACCATAATCGTGAGCGTCAGCTTTCAAAGTAAATATCAAGACAGTTAATAATGTCGTTAGTTGTACCATCAGTTCAAGCCCGAAAGGGCAACAGAGTCATGTGACAGACACAGTGATGATTTTTTTTTTTAGAAATAGCCTTTATACACAACCAGCCTTGTACTCTTCTAGGTTAAAAAAAACTGTCCATAAAATGCGTTGCACAAATTCGAAACATCTGGGTTGTGCTGTTCTGTTGTAAATAAATCTTAACCAATGATTCCTAATTGCATCTACTTCCGGAAGGCCAAATAAAGTGCTTTTGCTTTCGCACTGAAACACAGCATCTCCCTGACATGCTGCTTCAACACTAACTGAGGTTACTAAAACCACGCCTTCTTTCTTTGCGTGCACATGTGGGCGCATTATGCAAATATTCCCACAAAGTGAGGTAGATATGTGGGGGGGGCGTGTTTTAGAACGAGGCATTTTAGGTATGGGTGGCTGACTCATAACTTTAAAAGAATATCTCTGTTGATTTGAGACTTTAGTCTTTGCAACTTTACAGATCTTCTTTACGCCCCAAGAGCTTGTAACACTCCAAAGAGAAAGGAAAACTTGAAATCGCATCATATGACCCCTTTAAACTCTGGTGCTCATGAGAGAGCAGGTTTAAGTCTGGCCCAGGTCACGTTCCTTTTTGCTACTTCTGAGTGTATCAATAAAATGTGGTGAAAAGTTCCGCCAAAAGAACCTTGGCCTACTTTCATTGTGTAACATTCTTTATAAGGGACCTTCCAACCTAACCAAACCTTCCCATGCACATAAGTGAAAAGCTCAGAATGGATGTGCATCTTCCCAAATGATAATACTGTGATAAACCCAGAAATCAAGAAATCCCAGAAATCTCTCGCTCATGTGTATTTTAGAGATGTACTTGGAAGAGCTGAGCAATCACATAGAGGATGTCAGTGTGGAATGTTCCTGGACAAAACAGCCACTCCACGCTTTATCCCAGCCAAAACTGGACAAGATGCAGCCACACAAATAGAAGAGGGAGAGGTGCAGTATAAATGTTCTCCATTGGCTGTTTTTTTTTTTTTATTTGTTTCTTTGCGAGCTGAAAATATAAGACAAACAAGAGCTTCGTCAAGAGGTGATTGTGGAGAGCATTTTAGAGTTACTGATTTTGGTCATTCAGCTTTTAATAACTGGAATGATTTACCAGTTAATTTTAGACAGTGCTCTCTCTACTTTTGCACAGTTTAAGCTACATTTGAAAATATATAATCTATAATAAAATCTGTCAACGAATCATGCAGATGATTAATTATACTGTAGATAGATAGATAGATAGATAGATAGATAGATAGATAGATAGATAGATAGATAGATAGATAGATAGAACCTTGCATTTAACATCTCTAAACCTGACAATCATTACCCAGTGGTAAGACTTGCATGTCTGTGTTTTTGTTTTTTTTTTTTTTTTCTTTTACAGCGTTTGTTCTTGGCGTGGAGGTCCAGCCCGTGCTGCAGGTGTTGGTGGGAAAGACAATCGAGCAGGCATTACTGGAAGTGCTAGAGGAGGAGGAGCTGGCCAGCCTGAGGGCCCAGCAGCAGGCGTTCAAGGAGATCTGAGCTGGTGGAGGTGCAGAGGCTGGAGGAGAGGGAACGGTGCCTCCGTGTGGAGAAGGTGAGAATCACTAGAAACAATACCATGACTGATGCTCAGGCAAAAACCAGCAAGGTTTTCTAATGATGCTGCGGTTTTAATTAAGTCAAAGGTAAAGACTATGGCAACAGTGAAACAGGCCACAAAACCATTTTGCTGTCTGAAAATAAAAGCACAATTTATTGGCCAGAGACAAAGTCTATGAATAGGTATTTTTTGGTCTGAAATAGATTTTTTTTTTTTTTTTTTTTTTTTACTACAGTTAAGTGTGAAGTATTGAGAGTTCCAGCAAAGTGCATGACAAATTATATGGAACTGTTCATTCAACATCAAGATTTCGGGTAAAGTTTATACATTGGTGTCATATATTTGTATAACTTATAACTATACAGGTATATCTGTATAACTTATAACCATATCAATCTACAAGTATGTTTTTACCTTAAAATGCACTGACAACCACCATGATGATAACAGAAAGCCATGACTAATATGCTCACATGTAGACAGTGTACAGGGTCAAAAACACTATCAGAGTACACACAAAAAGAATGCATTAAACATGAACTAAATGTTACACAAAACACTCTAATGTAACTGTTAACAAACATAAGAAGAAACAAAAACATTGAAAATATAAGTATTGAATTAAAATATAATTAGATTTCTTGTGTCATGCATGGACTTCTTTTTCACTATAAATTCTACAGTAATTCAGTTTTTACTTGCAAAAAAAACAACATAAATTTGATGGGATTTTATGATAAAATTACATATAATGTGATGTTAATTAACAGTTTTTTCACCACAGTTGTTTCCTCACAACTGCAGGAGAACCGGATAAAGCAGCAGAAGGCAGTGCTGGAAAAAGAGAAGGAAACAGCAGATAAAATTGCTGCGAGAGCATTTGCTCAGCAGTATTTGGGACTTGTTGCCCTCAGTCTATTCCAATCTAAAGGATTGTGGCTACTTCTATGACCCTGTGCAGAGAGGCAAGTGTCCCAACATGTGTGCATCAAAAAAAAGAGAGAAACTGAATTCATCTGAATTATATACATTCATTTTAAAAGGTCTTTAATGAATTACTACACAAATTATCAGTCTAATGCCTAGTGAATGAATGTTCATTATCTCTGCTCCAGAGACCGGATTCCTCCCTTGGCTGATGGAAGAAGTCACCAATACATTAGAAGAAGAAGAGAAAAATGTCCTGCTGTCTAATACATAACATGGGATTGTCTAATGAGATCCTTAGGCAATGATAAGAGTATTTTGGGCATAATTTGGACTTCCTGTTCTTCCACAGTGCTCATTCAAGACAGCACTAACCAAACATTTGAGGCCTTTCAGATGAAAGAATAAAGTCCTACGTGTGATTTCCCATTTGAGATAAACAGGGACAAACATTTAATCACTTTCACACTTTCATTTGTAAAATAAAATATAAAATATAATTTTAACATTATCAGAATTGTATGATTTACATTTAAATGTCAGAAAATCAATATAAATACTACTGTTAAATCTGGGTAATAATTAGCAGCAGGGCTAAGTGCTAGGATTCTTATGTAGAGTGTGGACCAGGGAGTTAATCCTGGATAGTCTGTGGTCTTCCATTGGGGCAGGCTGACCATACCAGGGGGAAACAAGAAACACAAAATCAAGAAGAGCAAAATATTAAGGAGCATGCATTTTTGTATAAAAAAATATATAAAAAATGTTCATATTATTATAAAGCATTATTCATCTCGTATTGTGAGAGAATATTTAAATTGAAAATATCTTCGTTATATATTATATTTGCTAATGTGATGTAAACTGTCACTATACCGTACAAGGACTGCACTTCAAGAACAACACTAAACACTGTAAGGTGAACTGTTTTGACGATCCGCTTCAGCTTTCATTCACCTCGCCTATATACTGCTCTATTTTAATCCTGCTTCTCCATTGGTCAACTCCCACCTTTGGCCACGCCCACTAGGTGATTCGGAGTTTCGCTTCCGTCGGTGGTGCAGCTCTGGCAACACAGATAGAAACAGGCGTGTTGATGTAAATACGTCGTTAAGGAAAGACCTCTGAGTCACATCACAGCGTACTTACTTATTCAGACACAACCGACATAGGCTAAATGTTGGAATGAACTAAGTTCTATGGTAAAATACAAAATATGAGGGTTCATAGCAAAATAAACACGATATTAAAGATGGATGTACTTGGAGACCTTGAATGGGCAAACGCCTCTGACTCATACTTTTAAAAGTTGCTAAGAAGGACATATCTCTCATCCTCTCTTAGAGTAAGCGGAAACTACCAAATTAGTTCACACAGTGTGGGCAAGGTAAGTCATTTCTGAATGTAACGTGCTGACAGAGGTTTCCCCGTTCATGTTAGTGCATGAAGACTTGCGCCAGCACTTGAAAGGGAAAGGAGCGGCGTATGCCACCATCGTTTCATATTGAGTCGTTCCGTGTAGAGTATCATGTAGGCTAATGACTGTAAAAATGGCGCAATCTTTAGGAAGTCACTCTGATAACAAATTAACTGCGTTTATCATTCTTGAGTGAATGCAGCTAGGCCTGGGATAACCACACGTTTCGTTGTGTATTAAATGAAAGGACGTAGCTAGAAGTTTTCCCTTTGTTATGCTCAGATTTCGGTAACTTTAAATATCTGTACTGTACGTATAAGTAAGGCCACACTCTCACCTCCCTGTCAGACAAGCACACTCAGATTATTTTTTTGTAAAATAATAATACGATAAACTCCATTGCTAAATCATAGGACAAGGAAAGCGGCGCACCATCGGCACACGATGAAGACGTGTGGATTTCTCCGGTCGTAGTGGATGAGGATCATATTTTCAACAGGGTAGACGCACGAGCAGAATGCAAGTGCTTAATGATGTTGTTTACCTACAGCTCTAAAACTAAAGGTGCGCGTTCAACAAGCAGGTCCTGCATAGCTGCATTGCAATAGAAGAACCATTCTTTGGTTCCCAAAGAACCTCAGTCAAAGGTCCTTTGTAAAGGATCACCATCTGCTACGTACACTCTTTGTCAAGTTGAAGAACGTGTTCTTCGCGTCCAAAGAAGCTTTTTGTTCTGAATACAGGAAGGTTGCTTCAGATGTGATAAGGGTTCGTGTTATGGTACACCATTAGACAATAAGGTATTCTATGGACCGATCGTGAAGAACCTTCGTTTAAGGAGAGTAGCTGTCTTAAATAGCAATGAAATTAGAGTTTGTAGAGAAATTAGAGCACAGCCCACATTTTTAAATTGTGGTGCTCAGCAACATGCACAGATGGGGTAGACGGGATGTAAAAAGGTGAATATGGGAAAACTCTGGCATCTCAAGTAACCTCTGACTGCATTGTCAGCATAGGGATAATACACGCAAAAAGCACCTAAAGTGTGTGTGTGTGTAGATACTGGTTCTATTTATCACGTTATGGGGTACCAAAAATACCCCACGAAGGATAGTACTACTAGTAAATGTTGACCTTGTGGGGACATTTTTGAGGTCCCCATGAGGAAACAAGCTTATAAATCAGACAGAATGAAATGTTTTGAAAATCTGAAATAGCACAAAGTTTCCTGTGAGGGGTAGGTTTAGGGGTAGGGGTAGGTTGTGTAGGGGCATATTAGCCACATACAGTTTGTACATATTGACACCCATTACGCCTTAGAACTGTCCCCATACAACATTGGAAGAACACACACATGGTGTGGCATGCGCCAGTTACAACAGTAATGGCTGTAAAAGAGGCTCATTACACATACACAAAGACTAAGCTCACACACACACACACACACTTTTTTGAGTTATGATGTGTTTGTTCACTCGTCAAATGGTTTAATGCCAAATGTGTTTCAAATCAGTAGTTTCTTTAAAGCATGGGCACAGCAGTATGTTGCAAATCAATGCTTAAACCAGCAAAACAATACCTTCACAATATATTTCATTTCCCTATAAAGGACTAGGCCTATATTTGGCTAAAAATATATATTTTAGAGGATGTGACGTCAATAATATTCCCACCTATTTATGGCTCAGTTCCCCTCTCACACTTTCACTTTACTGACAGATAAATAGATCCAAACGCCTGTACTTTTCTTCCAACACTGTTTTTATTTTTATTTTTTTTTTTTTTTTCTTTCTTTCTTTCTTTTTCTTTCTTTCTTTCTTTCTGTGTTCCACACAGTGTTGGAATTCAAGTTTGCATGGAAATAATGCCTTCAAATGCAATAAAGAATATATTACAACCAATCAAAAGATATTTACAGTAAATCATATTCATTGATACAATTGTGAGACCTGAGTTTATATGCAACTACTGCAACTACAACAAAAGCACACTTTTTACACACTTTATAATATTTCTGAATGTTGCACGTGCGTTAATTTGCAAGGAACCGGCTCCTATTTTACGTAAATACTGTACATTATTCTGTCTTTGCATTCATGTTTCAAGTAAACTTAAGTCAGTCAGCTTGCATGATGTTAAAGGCTTTAAGCACTTGAGCAGGGCGCCTCATTGATCGTATCCTCCGTTTGTGGGCGTCGCGCCGCAGCGTGTCTGAAACAGGAACTGGAGCCGCTGTCATTCAGCTGAGCGCACAAAGGTGAGCGCACCGTCAGCCATATTCCCACCGCCGGACTCATTTCCTCGGAGGGAGGGGAATCTTCTGCCGAAGCAGGACTGAATTGGTTCACCGGCTCTGGTAAGATTTACTCCGATCGATTATCGCCTGGGTCAAAGACCACAACACGGTTACTGCGTCTATCATTCATGCGTCTCTTTGTACTGACGCCGCCCAGAGAGCTCAGAGAGAAATCTCTACAAACAGGTGTTGCGCTGATTATCGCGGTGGGGTATAGCTTATCTTACTACACAGATGGGGCGTTTTACAATCATGAAAAGGAAAATGACAAGCATCCCATTTTTATAGGTAGGCTATGACTAACGTTACCAGGTGGACAATAAAAGCTCTATGCAAATTTATGTTTAGATAATGAGTGACTACGCATGGGAACTGAGAACGGTTTTCAGTTCCATTTAGTAAAAATATCGTGCGGTTCCGTTAACGGTTGTCAGAAGTGCGTTCTTCTGACGGAGCGAATGCATCAACCCAGTTAAATACTCCCAGCAGTGTTTCACAACGTCCATTTTCAGCTAAACGCGGCATTGTAGTTCGAATCCCGAACGAATGACTCTTATGAGCCAGTTACGTTTAGTGAATCCAAAACACACCTGCAGCCTTACAAATGTAACCCAGCTCCCAAGTGAATGATTCGTATGAGCCGGTTCCTTTTGAATGAATCAAAAACATTGGCTACAGTTTTTAGTGAATCAATAAATACAGCGCGAGCCGTGAAATGATTCCCGAATAAATGACTCTCTTGAACCGGATCTTTTTAGTGCATCACAACTCACCACACGAAAGTCATATGACACGTTATTCAACTGTGTGCTAGGCTATTAATTTTGTCATGTCCGACTCAAAATGTGCCAAAACTGATAAGCTGCGTAATGTTGAAAAAACCAGCATATGCTGGTTAGGTATGTTTTGACGCTGGGATGCTGGTTTAAGCTGGTCCAGCAAAAACCAGCAAAAGGACCATCTTAAACCAGCAAAAGGACCATCTTAAACCAGCAAAGGACCAGCATAGACCAGCAAAGGACCAGCCTAAACCAGCTAAGACCAGCCAGACTGACCAGCCTGACCAGCTTAAACCAGCAAAGGACCAGCTTAAACCAGCATAGGACCAGCATAAACCAGCAAAGGACCAGCATAAACCAGCAAAGGACCAGCAAAAAACAGCAAAAGGACCAGCAAAAACCAGCAAAGGACCAGCAAAGGACCAGCAAAAGGACCAGCATAAACCAGCAAAGGACAGCATAAACCAGCAAAGGACCAGCATAAACCAGCAAAGGACCAGCATAAACCAGCAAAGGACCAGCATAAACCAGCAAAGGACCAGCTTAAACCAGCAAAGGACCAGCTTAAACCAGCAAAGGACCAGCATAAACCAGCAAAGGACCAGAATAAACCAGCAAAAGACCAGAATAAACCAGCAAAAGACCAGCATAAAACAGCAAAGGACCAGCAAAGGAAGGACCAGTTTAAACCAGCAAAGGACCAGCAAATGACCAGCTTAAACCAGCAAAAGGACCGGTTTAAACCAGCAAAGGACTGGTTTAAACCAGCAAAAGGACCAGCATAATTCAGCAAAGGACCAGCTTAAACCAGCAAAGGACCAGCATAAACCAGCAAAGGACCAGCAAAAACCAGCAAAGGACCAGCATAAACCAGCAAAGGACCAGCATAAACCAGCAAAGGACCGCTTAAACCAGCATTCCCAGCGTCAAAACTACCTAACCAGCATATGCTGTTTTTTTCAACAGGGATATCTATAAAATTAAAATGATTAGTTACTGACTGGTTGTTAGATGCATTTTTTTCCTGTAATTTAATTAATATAGGCTATTTGTATAATGAAAAGTTATTGTGTAAGCATAACATTTAAAATGTAATGCAATTTGTTTCTGTTTCGTTTGATCTAGTCTATTTAAAGTGAAATTTTAATAAAACATCATCATTTAGAGATAAACAGCTTAGGGCAGCAAATGTGACGACAAAATATGTTTCTTTCTTTCCATTAGCCTATTGTTAGTGGGAGTGTTAAAGTTGTTCCTAACTTAGTCTGACTCCATATTTGCCCTCATAAACTTTAGTACAAACATTTCTAAACTACCATAAATGTCCAAACTGTATGTTCTTCGGCATCGTCTCATATAGGCTACATACCCACAATTAGTTAAAAATTTTCTGTGATTATGTGAGCATCTCGCATGATTCAGTTACCGCTACATTTAATAACCGAATATTTGACTTCATTCCTATCAAGCTTCGGTCTTTGGGAAACAGAGACTGCAGCAAATATTTGTAGAATGGGGTGGGGACTTTAAATTGAAAGGCGGTGTTACCTCTTTTGGGTGAGGCTGTCACAATCTTGAGTTCCAGTTTTTAATCGTGATTCCCGTGGAGTGCGTCAGGTTTTATTCTCAGCGATGTTTAAATGACAGACAGACTTGTTCGTGAGTCATTCTCCCTAGCGCTGCTCAAACGCGTTTCTCCTCTTTCTGCTTCAGATTGAGGCTCCGTGGAAATACACAATATTCCTTGACAGAAGAGATCTACAACAGGATTCAAAATGCCTAAACCTGTAAGTATTTACTGCGTTTTATTTAATTATTGTTAAAGTGTTTACCCGTTTTATGTATAGAAGGTTCAGTATGATTGTTAAGTGTGTTTTTAACTTCTGTTCAGTGTTTTGAAATATTCAGGAGGATTTCTGGTCTAATAAAAGTTTTGTATCGTGACTTTATATTTCAACTTGAAAGTCTGGTTCTTAATTGCTAAACCATAAATCTTCAAACCATAGTTTCTAAATGTTGAAAAGTTGTCTAAACAATTGTTGTATTAGCCAAATGAGGTCAGTTCTCATTAAGTTACTTCGTTCTTAGAGGCACATTTATTTGTTTTTCGAGGCAGAGTTTATAGGGTTTATGTTTCGTTTGCACCTACTTTTGGCTTGTTTATCCTCAACAAAATTGTAGTAGGCTAGTAGTGAGAATGTTTGACTTTTAATGTATGAAACAAACTCCGTATTGAATGTTATCTGTGTTTGCTTATAAACGCTCTTAAAACAGCAAGTGCAGCCTGAAGCATGTTGTCAGTTTATTTAAGATGGTAACCGGGTTGTCAGGAAGACTACAGAGGAAATGACATCATGGTGCTTTCCTCAGAGCTCATTCCTCATTCATCCTTGGCTCTCAGCACTGTCTACTGAAATGCTGAATAGAGCTGCTTGTTTTTGGTGCCATGACCCGTGGTGGATTTGAGTTCAAACGAGTCATTTTTCAGTCATTTAGGTGCTTTTAAATTGACATAGGCAATAAGCAATAAAGTACTAATTATCTGATAAAATTATGTAATTTGTAAGTTTTTTTTTTGTTTGTTTCTACACTGAACCCCCCATAAAGGTATTTTGTGGGTTTCTGTTCTCTGTCTTAATATTTTCCCTCCTGTTTCATAGCATGTTTCAGGTGTGTCTAAAATCGGCACTTTCAGCAGCTGAGGGTGTTTCCTCTTAAATCTTTGTTATCATTTGTTCTGCTGAATAATTGATGACTAGACAATGCCTGTTACGCCCTTTGGTGATGCAGCACAAAAGCTCTTTGTGCTGTAATCAATCCTCATGTTCTCTCGGGCTTTAGCTCAAACCAGCTCAATGAAAGACTAACAGTACCATCCAAATCGGAACTTTAGGCAAAAGGCAGTTCTGAGCAAAGATAAGTTCATGCAACTCAAGACATGCAACCCTTAAGTGTTATAATTTTTTTGTCCCTACTTTTATAGGAAATGTCATCACGGCTACATTTCAACATGGGCTCCTTTACCTATATATTTAGCAAAAAATTTAGCAATACATACAATTCACTGCAGTTCCCAGCTGAAATCAACACTAGTGGCATAAAAAATGCCAATGCCTTTTAATCCGTTTCACACAAATTATGATTACACTGGCAAATTGTCGATTAGATAAAGGCTTAATTAGATAAAGTCTAATTTTCTCTCCGTTCCTTGCCTTGCAAAAGTGGCACGGTTGCTTAACAAATACATTTTTTTTTCTGTCACATTTTGCTTGTGTTAACACTTTTGGTTAGGATTAGCGTTTTAGGATTCAGTGTAGGTCTTACATTATTTGCTCAATAGAGAATTAACTGTTTAGGACCACTCACTAGACATTTCATTTCCAGACTGCCGCGATGCATACAACAACCAAAGTAATACATATCACTCACTGAACAATTCACTTTGAAAGTGTTGTGAAATGTGCAAGAAGCAACGTAATATCATTTAAAAAAAAAAATTTTCCCCAGTGAGCCTGGGTTGCCACATTTTCAGATGATAAGTATAGGTTTAGAATAATTAGATGCTTTCTTTGCTGTTGTTTTGGCCCAGCTACTATGTAATTCAGGAACAACTTAAAATAAAGTTAATGGTTTAAGAACTGTAAAAATCTCAGATTTAGATTTCTTTTAGAGTGCATATTATAGAGAGTAATCGATTGGTCAGAAGCTGACTTGACATGTTGTCTGTAGATCAACAGTAAATGCATGTGTCAGTGATGTTACATATTTCATAAGCAAACAGCTTTTAGTAGTCATTCAGAATTTGAATCACCTTGTAATGTAGATTATTTGGTCTGATGACGCTAATCGGAATCTGAGCTTGGTGACTGCTCGATTTCGCCAGTATATTGCAGCCAAAAAAAAGTTTGTCGGTCAGCTAAAACCTTTTTGAGAGCAATGCAGAGAAATGGTGAGACTCTATTAAAATGCAGCCTGATGTAGGAGGTGGACCACTGAGAGGATGTTTCTGAAAGAGACCCTTTGTTTTGCCGGGTAAATGGATACCCCGCAATCTCCCCCTCTTTGGCGAATTGGATGCCAGTCTTTAAGCTGAACTCTTCACTACTAGATTTCAGATGTACACAGCGGCCCTATGATTCCTTATATATATTAATATCTCTATATCAAAGATTATGATATTATTATGATTTATAGGTGAATTGTAATTGTATATTTAGTTGTTTATTTATTAACTACCACCAACCATGAATGTCTGTGTGATTGTGTGCTTACTGTCACAGTGCTGTGTTCAGGAAAGTCTCCAGCAGTCGTCTTTAAGCTTGGTACAGGAAGTTCTTTCCATATAATAATGCTTGTGGCAATGATTATTCATTAGAACTGCTCATAGTCATTCTCTATAAACTGTTATGTTGAGTAGGACTGAGTGAGCAAAAAAGTTATGTTTGATCATATTTATAGTGTACATTTATTCATTTAGCACATGCTTTAATCCAAAGCAACTTGAGAATGATACCCCAAAAAAACCAATCAATCAAAGTAAGAACAGTAGTAGTGCTTCCATACATTAGAAGAACCAGAGTAATACCATGCTAGAGCAGTAGATTTAGCTGTTCTGGTGACGGTTGGGAGTTTGTTTTTACACTGTCTGTGGTAGTTTTGGGAAATGACCACACTGTGATGGCATTTTCAGGCATGTTGTATTATTATATCAATATTTATGTGCGGTATTTAATGTTAAATAGCTTAAGCTGTTTTTTTATTTTTTTATTTTACACAGAAACTGTAATTTCAAACAAAGTTGTCATTGCAAGAAGAATGTTATATATTATATTATAATAACAGCAATTACTGTCTTTCAAATTACATTTTATTTTTTATATTAATTCACCAAGTTCACTATATGACTTTTCTCCTTTTATATTCCATGGAAGAAATGTGGACTGGTACCATTAAATGATCATAAAAGCAGTCTGTATGACTTTTATATTTGTTTGGAAAAAATGACAAGTACATTCTTTAAAATTCCCCCTTTTGTGTTCCATGGAAGAACGAAAGTCATACAGTGTGAAACGATGTGAGTGTGAGTAAATGATGACCGAATTGTCATTTTGATATGAACCATTTCTTTGTTTTTGTATTGGTGGAAAGGGTAGAATCTGTGTTGTCTGCTGTGCTTTGGTCTGAACTCTTGTGTGAGTTTCTGTTTTGGTAGTTATGAAATTTCATATTGGGCCATTTGTTTTAAAGCATAATTAGAAATTATTATTCTTTCTTACCAGACAACAGACTCATTGCTCACACCCAGTATGGTGTGTCTGTGATTCTCCACCAGTAGTCTCTTCACTTATTTTTGTTCAGCTGCCATCATTGCTAACAGTTCTCATGGTAATCACATAAATATGGATCTCTGAATCAGATGTGCGCTTAACGATTGTGCTTTACGATCTCATCGATGGTGATTCTGGTCTATTGGAAATTCCTCTTTCTCTGGATGAGAACTAAAATGAATACTTTCTGATAGAGGTGGTGTGTGTGTATGTATGGTGTGGTCTGTGTGTATAAATATATATATATATTTTTTTTTTTTTTTTTGGGGGGGTCTCCCAAATGGATTTCTTGTTACGCGATTGTTTTATGTCTGTTCATTGTGAGGAAACGCCTCTGTTTCATGTTTCTTGGGAAATTGCTTCAAAATGACTCTGTTGTCCCATAAAATGGTGCAAATTTGATTTTAGAGCAGTTTCAGCCTTTTTCTTGTTGACTTAGTCCTGTCAAACATTAACAGTAGAATAGATTGGCATTTCCCCTTTACAAATAGTGGCTGAGGCGCATTGTTCTGTGAAGCTACTCCTGCTGTTTTCCCAGTTTCTTTTAAGCCATGTCTGCTTCAAGAACCACAGTCAGGGTCATGAGCTTGCAAGTATGCTTGTGATTGTCTCATCATTGCAGAATTTATTACCTTTGCCTCTGAAATTGCTTCTATAAAATGGAAACCATATAATCCAAAGTTTTAACCATCTTGTAATAGATGACCATTTTCTTCTGAGCTGTTTCTGTATTTGGCAACACATGTCAACAGTGGTTGCTAATGTCATTATTTTTTTTCTTTCTTCAGGTAAATGTTCGCGTCACTACGATGGATGCGGAGCTGGAGTTTGCTGTTCAGCCCAGCACAACTGGCAAGCAGCTATTTGACCAGGTCTGCAACTAAACAGCTAGACAAGAAATCGATTAACAAGCATTGGTTAGGGTCGGTTTCCAGTGGTTTCATATAGTTTTCAGAGTGTTAGCTTAAACATAATTTAAGGGAAATGGCAGAAAACATTAAAAGTTTATTACATGCAAGAAAATGCACTGAAAATATTCTGTCAAAAAAAAGATGGCACATTCTGTACTTTTTTTTTTTGTGTTTTTTTTAATTGGTTAAAAAAAAGTATTTTTATTTTTTGCCAAAAACACAAAACGGACCTAAAATATGAACATAAACCGTAACGTAAAGAGATTAAATAACAGGAAGTTTGACTTGGGGGGAAAAACTTGTGTGCACATGATATGATCCAGGTTTCATTTGTTATGTAGGCATTGTCTGATGATTATATATTTTTTTCTTTTTTTCAAAAGAGCACAGTTGATGAGATACGTGCCCCCACTCTGATGTGTAATGAGATGCATGCAGAAAAATGCAGACTTATTCGCAAACTCTATTCATATTCGCAGGGATGTCCCTACACTTGTTTTTTTTCTTTCTTTCAGACACAAGTCCCAGTAAATCCTTTTCTGATTACCTTATTCTAGCCTGAGAAACATTTTCACTGACAATATCTCAGTCATGTGTCCCAAATTGTTTGATTAGAATATGGACTAGCACAATTGGCTTTTAATTACATTAATGTAAAACGCATTGACCGAACTATCCGTTTTATGACATTAACAGTTATTTTGAACAAAATTTGAACCTTTTTTTTTTTCCAGCAGATATTTGGCCGAAATTAAAATGTGAAATATATGAAAAAGAGGCAATTGATTTGACTTAGAAGTTCTGGTTGTGTAACAGTTGTGTACACAATCAATCATTTTAATCCCTCAATGCAATCTTCTCATTCTCTTCCCACAATTCCTTGATCTTAAACAAATCCATGTCCCTCAGCTGAAGCAGAGAGGAAAAAGATTGTAAACGGTTATTCAGAGAAATGTTTTAAGGTAAATCAAGAATTCAAAAGATAAATTTACATTTGGTTTCTTAGTCAAATACGTGTTGCTCAAAGGAAAGCAGGAATTCAAAGATAGTACATTGGTTAAACACAAAAAAAAGATTTTTAAATGTAATTTTATATTGGATTTGAATATAAAATATATGAAACATTAATTTTTAAATAAAGTATTTTCAATGATTTATAATTTTATAAATATGAATGTATATAAATAATCTTTATTTTTAATAATAGCAACAAACAGTTAAGGACGTCACAGAACAAACTCCGACTTCACTGGCCATCCGTCTGTTAGTAGCACCAATGCCTATGACCTAATTTAATTACCGGCTTGGGGACATGGGTTAATCCCCTGCAAATAGAAGGCCCAGAACACAGCGGAAACCTCACAGGAAGCGTTTTTCTTCTTTAAAACAGTATATCCCTTGATGCATGACTCACTGACCATTGCACTGATGTGCTCATTGACTGCCACGACTGTGGAAACAGTGAATAAGGGCCGTCCCTCTCTGATCACACTCTAGTTTTCCCATTCGGACCAGAACCCACAGCTGAAGTGGTCTCCACTTCAGAGTAAGTGCTCTTAAAGAGCCAGTCATGAACTGTGGATGGCACAATGCATAGATGAGAGGTTTTCACTGAAGCCTCTGGCAGACCAGCTGTCCATTCTGGCAGGCGCGTGCAAAAAAAAAAAAAACACTACAACATCCCATTCTTTTCCAAGTCCAGAGCATTATGTAATGTTCTTATTAAATATATCTTAGCAGGGTGTTTAATTTAAATAAAGCTGATGTTACCTAACTTCAGTCTTGGAAACTGGTGCCGTGACCCAGGTCTGGGTGACTCTTGCTTTTCTTCTTATTGGGTTGAAGCATACACTATGTTAAAGGTTCATGGTCTTTTTTTAATAATAATTAAAAAAAATAAGTATTTTAAATTCTAGGTATTACTCTACTTAGGTTAAATAAATTTTCTCAAATAGCTTTGACAGTGAGGTTAGATATGCTTATAACCTGTTGAGCTGGTTTACGGCATTTGTTGTGTCCTTGTCACCAGCTTGTTTGGGATAAATTTTTCCTTTTTTTCCTGGGATATCGTATGACTGAATGGTCATAAAAAGCCATCAAAGTACAATAGAAGATATGATTGGTTAAAGAAAAAAAACACTGTTGAAATTGTTTTTATCAAACGCAGATCTGTAAAACATTTGTCATGAGTTGGATTCTGTTTAGATTTGTGAACTGAAGTGTTCTCCTCTTATGTTCACACAGACGAGAACTACTGTTGTCAGTTCTGTTTGGAGAGCTAAATACGATTGTTTATATAAACACTTTGGTTGGTTACTAGACTGACAAGCTCCTTTTATAACCAACAGGAAGACTAAATCTAAAAGCATCACAGTTGGAAACTAATTGTCTGTGATGTCTGATTGGCATGCATATGTGCACGTGCTTCAATCAAACTTAAAAAAAACTGAACAGGAAGAAGAAGAAAAAAAAACAGGACCCAGAGCATTTGAGACATGAAAGCATCTGGAGAAAATGCAACCTATTAGTATATTTGCACCTAACATTTCCTGCAGTGCAGTTTTGTGTTTCAGAAAGCTACAATTGGCACACATCCTGTTATTTATTCATTTTCGGTGGTTATGCCTACTGAATTGTGTGACACTTACTAAATCAGTATATGTTTTATTGTATACATTTTTTCATAGTATCACGTTAAGAGGACAGGAGCACCATAGCTCAGTATGTTAGCTAACCATTGGGTTGTGACTCTAACAAAGCTCTTAATCTCTATAAAGTTTTAAAGTTAAAATGTACCTCAATTTGTGTCAGATTAGTTGTATGCCATGTTTCAAATGTACACTACCATTCAGAAGTTTGGGGTGTCTGTGATGTCTGATTGGCATGCATATGTGCACGTGCTTCAATCAAACTTAAAAAAAACTGAACAGGAAGAAGAAGAAAAAAAAACAGGACCCAGAGCATTTGAGACATGAAAGCATCTGGAGAAAATGCAACCTATTAGTATATTTGCACCTAACATTTCCTGCAGTGCAGTTTTGTGTTTCAGAAAGCTACAATTGGCACACATCCTGTTATTTATTCATTTTCGGTGGTTATGCCTACTGAATTGTGTGACACTTACTAAATCAGTATATGTTTTATTGTATACATTTTTTCATAGTATCACGTTAAGAGGACAGGAGCACCATAGCTCAGTATGTTAGCTAACCATTGGGTTGTGACTCTAACAAAGCTCTTAATCTCTATAAAGTTTTAAAGTTAAAATGTACCTCAATTTGTGTCAGATTAGTTGTATGCCATGTTTCAAATGTACACTACCATTCAGAAGTTTGGGGTCAGTGATTTTCTTAATTATAAATTGCATTTTAATGAATATTAAAATAGACAACAGTTATTTTAAATTGTAATAATATTTCACAATTTTGTATCTCATAAGAGCATAAAAAAAACTTTTGAACAGTGGTGTAAATGTTAAAAAAACAATATTTTTTGCATGCTTTTGAGATGTCGGAACTAAACTCCAGTTGGACCAGCAGGTGATGGCCACTGCATGAGAGCTGCAACATTTGCCAAAACTGTAATAAATACCATCGTGAACAAAGCCTCTGGGGAAATTGTGTACGTGCATGAAGACTCATTGAAATCTAAAGTTTTCCCTTCAGGGCCTCTAGTGCTCATCACCCTTCACCCCTGCAAAAGCTAATGAATGTGAATGAGCTAATGATCTATAGTACTTGGTGATGGGAAGAAGGCCAAAATATGTATATTCCGTATTTACTGTGGTATGTTCTTTCAATATGGCATTTATTCAGTTTTCGTGGAAATGTAGAGCAGTCAGCAACAGCTTAATAATTCATTCATCTATTTATTGTGTGCTAAAAGGTGTCTTTTTTTTCCCTAACAGGTGGTGAAGACCATCGGTTTACGTGAAATATGGTACTTCGGACTACAGTGTATGGACAGCAAAGGGTACCTTACATGGCTGAAACTCGATAAAAAGGTAATTGTGCATTTAGTAAAATCACAATATTCTGATTTTCTCTAGAATGTGTGTTTTAATGGACATTAGTAAGGGTTTTCGTTTTCATCCACATAAATTCAAAAAAGTGTCTATCCTAATTACAGTCCAGTACTTTAAGGAAGTACTCTGTCTTCATAAACATATCTGAATAAGTATTTGACATTTTTGATAACATATAGATTATCAAGCATACATTACTCATACATGCATTTCACCTGTTAGACTGTGACAGTCAGTAGGTTGAACATTTGAATTGTTTCCTCGTTGTTGTCTTTGTACAGCTGATACAATATACTTCACAGGAAAGCGGATTTCCTCATACATGAAAATGACTGACTTTTTGTGAAATTGAATTACATTTTTTTTTTTCCCCCAAATGTTTTAGTCTGTTGATTTTTATTTTTAAAAATTCATTATTAGAATAAGGATTAGGCTTTCAAAATGCAAGCATGAGCAACACAGCGCAGTGTAACTGCAATCGCAGGCCTGCTTAGTCCTTTAATATAAATTGTAAAATGAATATCAGGAATGAACCAGATTTATTATGAACTTTATCGTCATGTAGACTAATTTGAATTACTAATTGATATAATTTACAATATGAAGAGGACACTTTTACATCCACATGGTAATAAATATACACCGAAAACCCAAAACTGAACCCAAACCTCAAAGTGTAGCTATAAACTGCTTAAAGCATCTGTATTTAGTCAGACTTAGACCAGACTACAAACTGTTATGGATATAGAACTTGAATTGTGCGTAATAAATTGCTATGTGATTTAAGTAAGATTTTATATGACTATGATTTTATTAGCTAGCTATGGTCAATATACAGTGTCATATAAGGACTGTTATTTTAAAAAGGTGTGAAATATTTAAGCAAATGCAGCTCATAAGTGAGATTTTAGCCCACCATAAATCAGGAGTGGTCAAAGAAAAAGTGAGCTTTTCAGGAGAAGAAACTTGTTTGGTTTCATTCCACCCTTAAACACTCTCTAAATGAAGAGATGGGAGAGATAGCACTTCTTTAACCCTTAAACACCCACATTTGATCAAATTGGTTTGTTTAGTGTTGATGGCTGAATGTGCAGTTACTTAATTAAGGAAAAAAAAAACTCTGCTCCAACTGTACTCAATTCGGGCTGCCCAAAAGCTATTATGTTTATATATGTGCTGCATGTTTCAGAGTGAAGCACGGCACTGTGTTCATTTACACACGAGCAGCTCATGATCTGATGTTTTCAGTGTCTCAGAATGGCTCCGCTCACAGTAAATGCTGCTCAGTGTGAACTCCTCTTGGAAGAACGCAACATGGATCAACTGCCTTCCCAAAATTGGAATAAGAAGCTCTTATGAACCAGCCATTGTCAACTAAAGAGAAGCTTTAAGGGCTCTCTGCAGTTTTGCTCCAAAGTAAAAGCTGGCTGGTTTAAAGTTTGAAAATGAACTAAGTAACACACAAAAATAGTGAAATTTTAACTTTGTGAGTTTTATTTTAATAAATGGAATGTTTATTGTATTATTTTAAAGTGAAATATTCCAAAGTTTATTTTTTGTATTTATGATATTTCTATTTATCGTTATTACAGTCAAATACATTTTTTAATAAACTTTTTATTTTTGCCTAATTGGGCGGCACTACAAACACACACAGCAAACCTAGAGCTCTTTTTTTTAAATTACAATTTTTTTTTAATTAGAATAACTGCGATTTCCATTTCACACTTACTTGGGTTAGAAACCGGCTCAGTTCGATCCTCAAGTAGGGAAAAAAACTAACAAAAAAAAACCTCCTCTTCCCGCAATGCTTCCACACCTGTCACATACTAAACAAACACATGCATACAAATAGCGTGGTTTCACTAAATATGAGCACTTTTGCTCTTGATCCAATCAGATTAAAGGACCAAAACTAACTGGCATATAAATAAAAACATTCACTCATATAATGGTATATTAATTTGATAATGCTATATATATGTATCCTACAAATATCTCCTTGGCCTAAATGTACTGAAACGTATTTCGAGTACCAATACATTCATGAGTTGTCAGCAAAAGCTCAGTATGAAATCTTCACACTTTTTTGCAGGTCTCCTCTCAGGATGTGAAGAAGGAGAACCCTCTTCAGTTTAAGTTCCGTGCCAAGTTCTTCCCAGAAGATGTAACCGATGAGTTGATCCAGGATATCACTCAAAAGCTGTTCTTCATGCAAGTAAAAGACGGCATTCTGAGTGATGAAATCTACTGTCCACCAGAGACTGCGGTGCTTCTGGCCTCCCTATTCAGTGCAGGCCAAATTTGGTGATTTCAGCAAGGAAGTGCACAGACCTGGATACCTGACCTCAGATCGGCTCCTGCCTCAACGGTGAGACAATAATAGACTGGCTTAACTGGGGCATGTCTTCCTGGAAGTACAGGATTTGAATTCTGCCATCATTACTCATCAGCACTTGGTTCTGGATAACAGATAAATGTTTAGAAACTTAGAAAATGAGTCTTTTGTCCCTCCTGTTGTTTCATTGCAGGGTTCTAGACCAGCACAAGTTGTCACGGGACCAGTGGGAGGAGAGGATTCAGGTGTGGCACGAGGAACATCGTGGAATGCTCAAGTAGGTTGACATCTTCTCAAAAGTTATCGTTATAGTTACAGTATCTTTACAGCGTAAAGTATCGTTCTTGGTGTGAATGGGCCTCAATGCCAAATGTAGGTCTTAATGTCAGTAGATGTGGAAATGAGATACTAACACTTTATTCAATTGGTCAGTCAAGCACATTTATTGACTGATGCCTAATAATTGACTTAAATGACTTGCTTGATGTATCAGTGGTTTGACGATATACAGTATACCATGCAATTATAGACGTCAGTTGGCAAGTCCAATGTAAACTGTAGGTTGTTTATGGTTGCTAACGTCTCAACTTTCCATATTAACATAGAATTCACCTGAAGTGCAATCGCAGGTGTGCCTATATTAGCTGTTTTACATCTAATTTTAACTTTTGGTTCATATTAAAATTGCATATGAAAAGGAAATAATAATTTCAGGGTTATTTAATATTATTGATGTGCTATCAGTATTCATTAATATTTTGAAAGTCTTTTTATATTTACATTTTAATTAGTTTTTTTAGTAACTGATTGATTTTTTTTTTTTTTTTTACTTTTAGTAATTTAAGAGCTTCAATTCAATGTCTTTTCGTTTAGTTGTACAGACAACATTGTTTTTTACGTTTTTAAATCTAATATTTTATTGTATTTCAGTTTTATTTTTAATTTTCTAAAAAAAAATGTGAAATTAAGTGCTTTTAGTATTTAATTTACTGGATTGTCATTTTAAGCTATATGTAATATGCTTATGTCATATATAAATATTATATACTTTGTAACCTTCTAGTTATGACTATATTGTTATAGTACTATTACGTACAAGGGTTCATGTACATCCGCCGGTTTTGTTTATCTCAGCATAACCCCCGACATGGAAACTGTGGAAATATTTGAATGCAAGCTGCTGAACAAAGCATTGCTAGCGCGGCAAGTTCAAACTAGACGTAGGGCTGCACAGTTAATCGAATTTCTAATCGCGATTACAATTAGGGATGCCACAATTACGTAATCGTTCAACGCGGCAATTAATCGTTCAAAGTCCACTTAAATTATTCTGCATGCTTAAGATGTTTTTTTTTTCTTTCTACATGTTATCTTAAGGTTTTTTTTCCTCCATTATTTTAGTTTTAGTACATTATAATACCATTCATATTTTTTTTTTTTTATAATTTAAAGAAGAAACCAATCCGATGTATATATGACATTTGAGGCTTAATACTATAGAAAAGCACTAAAGGTGTTTCAGTTAGTGTTTTCAGCTTGTTTATTTTCATATAAAAATATGGCATGCAGTTGCGTCAAACAGTGGTATAAACATCATTCAGTGTAAATTGTGATAATCGTAATTAATAATCGCAGTTACAATTTCAAGGGAATAATCGACAATTATGATTTTTGTCATAATTGTGCAGCCCTACTAGACGGACATTTAAGGGATACAGTGCAGTCATACCACTTATTACACAAAATTTCACCACATAAATAATTATGGCAATAAAACATTATTGATTTAAGACAAAACATTTTTAAAATCGTACCAGTATGTTAGTTATATCTTCTAACCCGTTACAGTGTACAAAACAATCGTGGCAAAATGGCAGCAATACTGGTCTGCGATACCAGGATGACATAATTAAATATCTGTACATATAATATTGATTTGAGTTTTTATATTTTATTGGCTAACCAAACGCAAAGCTTCCACTAAGAAAAACAGTTCCTAGCATGCGTATAGCGCCGACTTCAGTTACCCGGATGAGCCTGTGTTATCAGCTTTTACCGGTTGTTATTGAGGGATAACAGACCTCGGAATGTCGCGACTGACCAATCAGAATCAAGTATTCCACAGAGCCGTGTAATAACATAAAATAACATATACTATGCTAAAAGATTTTGGTCACAACATCCACCAACCTATTACAAACTGAAAGGGATCATTCGGTTTTATTCTCTGTTCTTAGAGAGGATGCTATGCTTGAGTACCTGAAAATTGCTCAGGATCTGGAAATGTATGGGGTGAACTATTTTGACATCAAGAACAAGAAGGGAACACAGCTGTGGCTGGGTGTGGATGCCCTGGGCCTAAATATCTATGAGAAAGAAGACAAGTGAGTTCAGCCTTTCCTTGCATTCATTTGACATTATTCACATCTGAACTGCTATTTCAACTTCACTGTGTCTTCAGCGTGTTTTCTCTTCTTTTAAGTATGATTTAAGTTCTCTCCCTTTACACTGTGGCAATACCATGGTAACATAATAGTATTAGATGGTAATACTGTAGAATTTACACCAATCTGTGAAATGTAAGCTATTAAGGAATTTTTTTTTTCAATGACGTTGTGATTTAGTTTGACTTGAGGACATTGTTCTTGGAACACGGTGCTCTTCTATCCACGAACAGAGATCTCTCTCTGTGTGTGTGTGTGTGTGTGTGTGTTACGTACACAGTGGCGGCTAATGGCTTTTTCCCCACAATGCCCTCTATTTTAACCATAGCAACAAAGACTGGTTTTTCAAGCTGTGCAGTCCTTGAAAACGTTGGGTGCGGATTGTGAATGTGACCGAGAGAAGGCTCCGCAAGTACTCGCATGTAAAGATAAGAAAACCATGTTGCACAATAACCCGTGAAATAGTTCACATTCATTGGATCTTTGCTTGTGTTGTTGTGTTAGCTGTGCTCTTTCAGCTTCAAGGTATCTGCTGAGTGGCCCATATCCTTCACATTTGTTTCAGATGAACTGACCTGAACTGACAACGTCAGTCTCCAAAAGCATGTAGTCATCGTTTAACAATGATCGCTATGATGAGAAATGATAGAGAATTTAATAGTCAATGACAAAATGCAGTAAAAGGTGTTTTTGTGTACTTTCTCTTTCCATTATCCCCATCAAATGAATGTTAGAACAAATTCTTGAAGGAAGAACAAACAAGCTTCTATTAGAATTCTTATGCATTACCATTATTATTATATTATTGGGTAACACTTTATTTTACAGTATCCTTGTTGCACTTGTTACATGTACTTACTATAGTAATAACATAAGGGATGCAAAATTACAAGCAACGAACTGTAAACCAGACCTAACCCTACAGCAAGTACATGTTGTTAATTAATATTACTCTGTACTTGTTTTGTGTAATTGCAGTAGAACAAGGACACCTTCAAACAAACCTATAATTGTTTAAAATATAATCATTTATTTTGATTTTAATACAATTTAGCATTTTCCTTCATTTAAAAGGTAGAATAATCAATTAAAAATATTGTATGCCTTGTGTCCACAAGAGGAAAATCTAGCTGTATTCCACCTAGACAAAGTTACACGGCAGTCTTTCTGGAACTCTGTTCCCACAAGAGCCAATCGAAGCCAAGCAAGAGACGTTTTATAGACCAAATGTGCAAACATTGCACTACGAGGACAAAAACTATGGCCTTTTTAAAATAATATAAATTATATGAAATTGAACAGTCAAGATTGTGTTCAGTGTTGTATTCTATCCCCTCTTCACCAAAATCACCATAGTTGCAAATATAAAACATTCAAATATGGAATCTCAATGGAAAAGTATTTTCAGTTATTATTATTAATAGTAGTAGTACATTAAACAATCATATTTGCTTAAATGGTTTAACTTTACAGTAAGGTCACATTAGATAACATTAGTTGCATTACTTAACATGAACTAACAATGACACATACTTCTAAAGCATTTATTAATCTTAGTTAATATCCATTTCAACATTTACTAATACATTATTAAAATTAAAAGTTGTATCTGCTGACATTATTTAATGGAAATGAGTTAACATTAACAATGAACAGTTAATGAATGCTAACAAAGATGAGTAAATACTGTAACAAATATGCAATAACTAATGTATTGTAAAGTGTTATCATTAAAATATGGTTACCATTACGATTTACCTTTTAGTTTTTTTTTTAAGAGTATTTAATCAAAATAAAAAAGAACAATTGAATGAGCTACAAGTGCACGATCTTACATATCATTTTTATTACCATTAATTCTAACCATTTATATCATTTGTTTTAGGGATCATTTGTGGTGTGTCATGCGAGGTGGGCCACAATAGCTTTGTGTTCTCTCAGCTACGCATAGAGACAGTGTGACATGCATGTTTGAAGGCGTAGTTGTAACGACACTCCCATGAGCTTCACAAAGAGATCACACGGCACACTCCTTACTGCGATAATGTCATCCGCTCACGTTAATCACAGGCCTGACCTTGTCTTTACATTCCTTGAGTATCTCAGCGTTGGACCGTCATGCCTGTGCTACAACATTCTCGTTGCATTACAAACTGCTCTCGGTGCTAATATTTAGAATTTTGCTCAATCAGCAACCGGAAACCTGATTGTTGTCATCCTTGTCTTTCTATGGGGATTTCAGGTTTTATCCACCCTACAATGTTTGTTTTGCGTGACTGTATGTTCGGGAATGAATACCTAACATCTTTCATGATTTCATCATTGTCTTTACAGACTCACTCCGAAAATTGGATTCCCCTGGAGTGAAATAAGAAACATTTCCTTCAACGATAAGAAGTTTACCATCAAGCCTATCGATAAAAAAGCTCCAGTAAGTGAAACTATGATTGTGACACAAGCCGCCTTCATACCTCACAGTCCCACCTGAAACGGAAAAACTGCTTCGACGAGAATAAAACTTGTTTTATTCCACTCTAATATACAAACAGTTTTGTCACACCGATGTTTGAACATCTAGGATTACATTTGGGATACAAAATCCAATTTAAACAGCTTTAGGATTAAAACAAAATGTTAAAGAAGTGTTATGATGAAAAACATGTCATTATTTGCACCATTTGGAAATTTGAGACATTGAGCACATAAACTTTGTACAAAATGTTGTTGAAGCACAAGATGCTCTTTAAAAACTTTAGACATCATGCTGGATAACATAATTATCAGGTTTTACACAAAAAGGGTCTCATACCAGATAGTTTTTATTTCAGCTTCTCTAAAAGGTTCTGTTATGGTGATTTTAATTTGTAATAATAATAATAATACATGTTAAATAAGAAAAATGCTAAATAGCTTCTTAACTGGTGGCTCAGAACTTTTGGACCACACTATATCAGTGTGACAGTGTTGTTATTGCTAATTAAAACTAAAATGATTATTATTGTTAATTGAAATAAAGCTAAAATAAAATATAAATATTAGATATTAGAAATATCGCTTAATTAGAAATGTTGAATAAATGAACTGTGGCTATAATCAAAGTACATAATTGGACAAAAGATTGAGTCAGATTTGGAGGTCATTTTAAAAAGCTGACCATTTTTGAATGGGAACAACAATTAGATTAAGTTATTCAGCACAGCACTATTATAAATACCATTAGAGTGTATAAATGGCACTGAAACAACACCGCAATTACAATCACAAACATGACAAAACGATGGTGAGATGCTTTCTAGGAACTGCTTCAGCTGTGTTTTGACACACAAACACTAAATTACTGTAACGTCTGCAGAGTCATTAGTTTTAGCAGGGCTGTTTTGGCTGATAAACACCAGCAGTCAGTGTCCTGTGACAGGCTGGCCTTCATAGAGCATTATCTCTGTGCGTCAGAGCCGGTCTGTCTACGGCTGCTCAGAACAACAGCTTTCTGTAGGTTTTACATTTACATTATCACAGGACTTTATTATATAAATACACAGAGTTATCAGTCTGATCAAAGATCAATAAATTGAATAGTTTATAACCCCTGCATCTATATATCTCGTCTCTTCCTTCTTAACTCTGCAGGATTTTGTGTTCTACTCCCCGCGGTTGCGCATTAATAAACGTATCCTACAGCTGTGTATGGGGAACCATGAGCTTTACATGCGCCGCAGGAAGCCGGACACCATCGAGGTGCAGCAGATGAAAGCACAGGCTCGAGAGGAGAAACAACACAAACAGATGGAGAGGTGAGAATGAATCACCATGGTGACGTGAGGACTGATTTTGTCTCATCAGCAGATGCTGCGCTATATATAAGAGACCATAATCTACACTTGTGTAGCATCCTATTTCTTAACTAGAAACTTTGGCTTGCCAAAGCCTGATATGAATTGAATTTTGTTTTGTTTTTGTTTTGTTTTGCTTTGTTTTTTGTTGTGTTTTGTTTTGTTTTTTGTGTTTTTTTTTTTTTTTTTTTTTGTTTTGTTTTGTTTTGTGTGTTTTGCTTTGTGTGTTTTGCTTTGTTTTTTGTTGTTTTGTTTGTTTTGCTTTTTTGTTTTGTTGTATTTTGTTTTTGTTTAGTTTTTGTTGTTGTTTTGTTTTGCCTTTATTCAACTCCAGTTGGCTTGTTGCTGCAAAATACTTTCCAAATGGCTGGCATTTAAACAGTTTTTTGTGTTGTGATTGGCTGATCAAAGTTCACATTGCTGCCGATCAGGGTGGGCCGAGTGAGTGGTCGTATGTCAATCTACTCATGTTTGTGACATCATGAAACCCTAAAGATCTCTGAAGAAGCTGTTTGTGCAGCTGGTTAAGGAGCTTTGAATAATTAACATCAGACTATGAGCAGGGAAAATTGAGTTTTGTAATATATGACCACTTTAACATAGTCTCCCTTGGCAGGTCAGAATGAGAGATGCCTTTTGGTATGGGTATAGAGCGACGTCACTGTGCATCTATTTTGTTGTGTCTTATCTACAGAGCTCAGCTGGAGGGTGAGAAGAAGAGGCGAGAGGCCATAGAGATAGAGAAAGAGCAGATGGAGAAGGAGAAACAGGATCTGATGATGCGACTGTACCAGTTTGAGGAGAAGACCAAAAAAGCAGAAAAAGGTAAGGCGTCAGGGTCTAGCATATTTGATGTTAATTAGAAAAATATAAGAAACAATCTTATTTTGATTTGATTTTAAAATATTTTCATGTCTAATGCAAGATGATTGTATTTCATGCATTCACATAACCAGATAAAACAGCCAACATATGAATTCTTTAGAATGTGAGGAAAATGTCAAGCTTTATCATGTTTATATATTTTTATTTCAGAAAAGACTTATGTAAATACTGACTAAATACAGTCACTTTGGTCTTTTCAGTTTATGTAACCTTTTAGCTTGTTACTCTGTAAAGGAGAGATATTATACTTTGATCATGAATGTGCTCAAGCTGACAATACCATTTGCCTGGCAATACAAACACAATATGGTGTCATACTGCACCTGTTACACTGTCTCCGCTGTTCGCATGTCATGTTTCTTTTGTGTTTGCCACAAAGCTTGCCTTTCTGATATTCAGTATAAGTCTTCATTTTTAAGCAAGGATTTTTTTCATTCAGAAATTTCTAAAAAAATATTTATTCTTTGTTTTTGTCATGGAAACGGTAAAATATGTGTTGTTATTCTGGATTGAATAATGTTACTGAATCTTGTGGCCATTCATAGCAATCTCAGACTATACACAGTCCAACAAAGCTTTCTGAATGTCTGTTTATGAGCTCTGTAATAATATTACATCATTTCTGCCTTTTTCATCAGCTTAAAGGAAAATTCTCATTCTTAAGTCTTTTGGGGCCTATATGATTTTTATTTCCATGGCGCACAAAAGGAATTGTATGAAGCAGAAAGTCCAAGCTTCTCTGTTTACATACAATGAAAGTGAAATGGTGTCCACAGCTGTCAAGCAAGAGTTCAGTGAATATCAACTGCTCTTCACACAAAGCTATCGTATGGCTTCACATAATTTGTAATATAGTGAAAGGGTCATAAGTACTTTTATGGTGCTTCATTGCGCCTTTCTGGAAATTGACAGCCCTTGGTTCCCATCCACTTTCATTGTACGGATTTCTCATTTGTTCCAAGGGAAAAAGGTCATACAGTATTTGTAAGGACATGAGAGTGAGTAAATGACGTATTTTGAATTTTTGGATGAACTATCCCTTCAAAGTAGAATAATTACAGGGACTGAAACTTCTTAAGATGTATCAATAGTTACTCTTTAAATTAAATCGGGATGCATGTTTTCAGACCTGCAGGAGCAGATGCAGAGGGCCATGCAACTGGATCGTGAACGGAGGCTGGCAGAGGAGGAGGCCGCAAGATTGGAGGCAGAGAGGCAAGCAGCACTGTTCGCAAAGGAGGAACTGGCCCGTCAAGCCCAGGATCAGCTGAAGAGTCAGGAACAACTGGTGAGAGCCCAACACACTTTCTCTCAAAAATTACTTTGCCTTCATACGTTTTTTTTGGTTTTGTTTTTCCGTTTAAAATCCTCCCCATTCATCTCTCTCAGGCTGCTGAGCTGGCAGAACATACTGCTCGTATTGCACTCCTTGAGGAAGCCAAAAAACGCAAAGAGGAGGAAGCTATGACATGGCAGAACAGAGTAAGACATAAACCCATACTGGAAATGGGGATATCACCTTTTTTACCCCTGATGAGTTTGCATATCTGCAGCTATTATCCATAGCTGTGGTGAATTCTTTAGTTCTTCAATAATTGGATTGGTAGTCTGATCTCTGTGGTGTTGGACTGTGTTCTTCCAGGCACAAGAGGCCCAACATGACCTGGTGAAGACCCGCGAGGAGCTTCACACGGTGATGACGACGCCGCCTCTCCCTCCACCACCACCTGCATATGAACCTGATGAGAATGAGTATGAAGATGGGGAGAGCAACAGTAGCTACAGTGCAGACCTGCAGACAGGTGGTATCAATGACCACCGCTATGAAGAACAGCGAATCACTGAGGCCGAGAAGAATGAACGAGTTCAGAAACAGCTGTTGGTAAGTATAACATTGCAGTATCAGCTGGTTGAACTTTCCTAGTCTCCATATTAGAGCTTAGGGCAGTGGGAGCCAACCCTGCCCTTGGAAAGCTACCTTTAGTTCCAACTTTGCTCCAACACACCTGCCTGTTATTTTCAAGTAATCCTGAACACCTTGATGAACTGGTCCAAGTGTGTTTGATTAGAGTTGGAGCTAAACTGTGCAGGAGGGTAGCCTTCGAGGAGCCCTGGCCTTGGGTTATTACTGAAATCAATATGATTATTGAACACATAATAGTGTGTATTCATAATAGATCATATTAGATGATATTCTAGAGTTAGGTGTTTCTGTAATACAGCCCCTGTAAAGCTACCTTCCTGCAGAGTTTTGTTCTTGTGCACACGTGTCAAATTCCACTCCTGAAGGGCTACTGTTCTATTAGCTGGTTCTATGGTTTATTAGGTTTTGAGCTAAACAGAGGCCTATGCCGAAATCACCCATCCAGGGTTTATTCGAACTCTGGTCCTGGAGAGCCGCAGCCCTGCGGAGTTCAGCTCCAACCCTAATTAAAACGCCCTGCCTGAGCTTTCCTATAACCCTTAGACCTTTTATTATCTTGTTCAGAGGTGTGTTTGATTATGGTTGAAGCGAAGCTGCATGGCCTGCGGCTCTCCGCGACGTTCCCACCCTGCGCCTATCCCCTCATTCACTATTCGCTACATTAGTCCACTAATTCAGTTCAGAAGGAGTGAATGAAAATTCGGACACTGAGTGCACCGGAAGGAATGCTTTTTGCATAGTTTGTGCTTGCTGTTTAATAGTCATTTGAAACTGGCAAGCTGGCAGCTCCAGTAGTAAGATGAAATGATTTATCTTAAACTCTGTCATGGAAATTATGTATAAACCCTAGTTCAACAATTTAATAATCAATTTACAATTAATTTATACTTCTATCGTGTTACGCTGTATGCCATGGACGAGCGTTTTGTCAAATGAATGGATGATGGATGATTCAGAGCGGGCGCCATCTTCTGGCGCGACGCGTCATTTCAGCTGGCGACTCTCACAGTGTATTATGGGTATTCTCTAGCCATTGAGCATGCACCTGTTGCACACTCGTTTTGACGGTGCATTGTGGAACGGAATGATTTCACTCGAGAACGTCCACTATGGTTTCAGACACCACTACAAATGGCTGTCCCCTCAAATAGTACCCTATTTAAGGGTTATAGGGGGTGATTTCGGATACAGCCAAGGTGTGTCCAATCCTGCTTCTGGAGGGCCAAAGTCCTGCAGAGATTAGATCCAACTAACTTTAACACACTGCAGGACAGTGGCCCTCTAGGAACAGGTTTGAACACCCCAGAGCTAAACGCTGCAGGATAGTGAGTTTGATCCCCCTGTTCTGTGCCTTCATTAACTTTAGTCCAACACCAATAAGCCAACTAATCAAGTCTTTAAAATCAAAGTCTTTACCAGGTTTGTTGGCATCGGATTTAAACAGTTCCTGCACTCTAGATAGCTAGCTTCCTGTGACGTCTTATACCTTATTGGTCCCAGACAAGGGACTGCAATCTTGAAAGCCTTGGTTGGATGGTTCAGGGTGTGTTTGATTCGGGTTGGACCTAAACTCAGAGGGACAGCGTGTCTCAAAGAGCAGGGTTGAATACCCCTACCCTAAACAACATTCCTATTAACCTGTCATTGCCCTCTGATTTTAGGCTTAGGGCCTAGTACAGGGTTACTCATTCTGATTCATGGAGATCCACTTTCCTGCAGAATTTAGATCTAATGGTAGTCCCTGAACCAGCTCGTCAAGTTCTTTGGGTTTACGTAAAAAAAATTGAATCTAGACTCGGTAGGAATAGCCCCTATCCCACTGAAGGAACTAATCAGGAATTGATTGAGTAAATACTTAAACATAAGGTGTCAGCTGATTTGTTTGATTTCTAACTCCCATGTAAATAACATAAAACCAACAAAAGTATCCAGGGAGTTATAAAAGTGTGGCTCTGATCCTGCCATCCTCTATCATCATAGCTGGGTTCCCATTGTATGGTGCAAATGCAAGAGAACAGAGTCTCTTCAGGTGTGTAGGTCCACTTCAGGGCTCTAAGCCTTCTTTGGGAGTACCAGAACTACTGTGTGTCAGAAAGTGGATAATATAGCTCTCTGTGAGTAGGAATGATTAACCCCTGTCCTAAAACAACATCTATTAGCAATTTGCCTTTATCTTTAGGGGAACGTTGGGGTTAGGTTTAGGGTAGGATAGACCTAGAGCTATTCTTGGTTGAGATGAATAGTTAGTTGTCTAGCACCAGGGATGTCTATAAACATGAAACATGTCCTACTTTGTCTCATAGAATTAACTGTGGTACCGCTAACAGATCTTTGTTGGTCCTGGGCAACACTCTTATCAACCAAACAGATTTTGGAAATAGGATTAGGCTTAGGATTTAGGCTCGGGCTGGGGCTTGACTTATAAACCTATAATTTCCCTCTGCCTGTAGGGTTAGTTAATAATTAGGGTTAGGACTGGTCAATGTGATTTTGCCAAGTAGGTCATGTTCCTGAAATATCAAACAGTCCAAACACAGTTATCGCAGAACAGTTCAAACACTATCCCTTCCCCAAACCCCAACCGTAACGCATTCCTAACCTACATCAGAGGGAACTATAGATCAATAAGAATGTTATCAACTAGATATCCAATTGTTCTGAATGTTGTTTAGACCTATGTCAGCCCCTAAACCCAATGTTCCAGGTTGTTAATCCAAACACATTTGGGTTGGGACTGTGTTTGTTTTGAAGTCCTATTAGGCAAAATCACATGGATTCAGCTCTAATCGCTCTCTAAAGTCACGGATCAAAGCATCATCACTAAATTTCTGACATTATCTTCTTTACAGGCTCTGACATCAGAGTTGTCCCAAGCTCGTGACGACACCAAGAAGACTCCGAACGACCTGTTGCACACAGAGAATATGCGCGCCGGCCGAGACAAATACAAAACTCTCCGGCAGATCCGCCAGGGCAACACTAAACAGAGGATTGATGAGTTTGAGGCCTTATAAAATATCTGGACCAGGAAACTTTGGGAGGAAATGAGTCTCAAAGCCCATGTCCGTTTTCTTTCGTTAACTATGTCTGAGTGGTCAATGCAAGAGGCACAACCTGCGCACATGTACCGTATGCGCACACAGTAATACAACAGATTTGGTTTGTTTGATATGAACACTGGGTCAACATGCACTAAAAATGCACACTTTTTTTGTCGTTACGGCTAATATACATAAACACAGATATGTTTACCCCTTAGTGGTGTACATCGAATTTAACGGTAATATTTTACAGTAAGGTTCTATACTGTAGCATTAGTTAATGTATGAGGAGTCATGCACATTTTTAACATCATTTATTAATGTTTGGTCATTTGTTCATTCTTGGTTTGTAATGCTAATTAGTGATGACTCTTAATGTTTATTTATATAGTATATATGTCAATTAACATTATCCAAGATTAATAAATTGTTCAGTTAATTCTGTTAACTAGTGCTAACGTATACAGCCTTCTTGTAAAATATTACCAATTTCACAAATGCACACCAGTTTCACAGAATGTACTGAAGTCTGCTTTTGCCATTAAAATATGAAACAAAATAACATTTAAACACACGTGCCAACAATGCATCCCCCTTTTGTTAAATATGTGTTTGCAATTCAATAATCTGGCCAAAATATAGTTTTAATTAGTTTTGGGTTGTAATAAGTGGTTGTACTTTTTTCGCCCCCTTTTCTTGTTAATGATCCACTCAGCACAAGACTTGGCAGTATAATCGTAATTTTATGTATTGTCTTATATTAAAACTCTTTCATTCATGTTGAATATATGCTGTATTGCCAGGTTATTTGTTATAGTGTTTATTTATTCAGTCTTTGGGTTATTTAAGGTTTATGGGTACTTTTCTTCTTTACTAATGACTACAGATTCATTTATTGAATTCTGTACTGACCCAAATGATGATCGTATTAGATTCCTTTTTTTTTTTTTTGAAGATATTCATATTTAAGTTATACTTTTTTATATATACATATATTTTGGATTGTTCGAATGCATCGTTAGATTTCCTACATTACACAGATTACAGATACAAACAGATTTTTTTTTATAACTTAGTTACTGAATGTTTATTGCCATGACAGTGGGATGTAGGAAGATTTGTTTAGTAGCCTTTTGTAATCTCAGTAGGTATTGAAATGGATTTTGATATGCAGTATGCTGTTGGTGGTTCTCTAAGCAGAGAGTTTCTCACAGACTTGCTAGCAGCTCTTCATATTTTAATTAAAACTATTAAAAATAGCATAAATCAGGTAGCGTTAAGACACCTTTACTCTGCTGGTGGGACCAAATGTAAAATATATCCAACAGAAGAATGGGGTTTTTTGAGTGACATACAAATGGGCGAATATGACAATTTAGTCAATTGTTTCTGTAATGCCTGTAACCATGTGGTGCCACTTTCATAAAAATAGAATAGTATTTTATTTTTTTTTGTACAGAGGCTGAAGGTCTTAAATGTATTTGTTTCCTCCAAATGATCTTAATTCATTCTTGATTTTCCACAATCAAAATCAGCTGTTTTAATCACTTGCAGCACTTTGAGCGCATGTGTTTGAAATATAACTTGATAGCATCCATTCACAAATAAGCTTTTCACACTAAGCACTACCAACCAGTGGCAGATGAGGGAGTGTTTTGACAGGGCTTAACATTGTTTTTAACCCTGCGTTATGAAACTGAATTGTGGTACCAAAGCTATATGAGTAACTAACCCAGTTTAAAAACTAGTTGACCCTGGGTTAACATTTTAAAGTGTGACTTATGTGTATAATAGAAATGAGTTATTATTATTATATAAAGCAGTAGTAATATAAACTCAATTATCAAGCTTCAACAAATGGATTTATTTATTTTCCCCTAAAAGGTGTTTATTATATTAGAAATAAAGATTTATGATGAACAGATCTGGGTGTGTTTTATTTAAGAACAGAATACTGCACCACGTGCCATCTTTGTGGATATATTTAGTTTATTAAATAATTTATGAAATGATGAAAATTAAATAATATACACTGTATATATATATATATATCAACAACAACAAAGAAAATGGATCATGTCTGAAGAAATGAGAATAAGGCACTTTTAAGACGATCTGGGCATTTGTTTGTCATGATTCTGGTTCTTCGCAAGCCTGCAAGCACAACTGTCACTGCCAGGATCTGTGGGTTGATGGAAAGGATCCAGGTTATTCAGTTATGACCTCATGCTTGTGCTGACATGTGCATGAAGTGGAAGAACGAAGTCATGCCACTCTCCTGGCATCTGCTGCAGGCGTTGCCATGACGATTCTGCCAAAATAAGCAGACATAATGACATACAAGCCCTTTTTTTTTTTGTGCATACACATTATTTTTAGAGACGCCTACTGGTGCTCATTGAGTCTTGATCTCATGTGAGTGTACATTTCATGTGCATTTAGGTGTTAAACTTTTAGTGGAAAATACCTAGGCCACCTTTAATGTCTGTTTTGTGTGGGGGACTCACCTCCGTCCAGTCGTGCTGATCTCAGTAAACGGTCAGTGAGGCTGAAGGTGTTTTTCTCCCACAGGTTGAGCTGCAGCGTGGCCTGCTGGAGCGCCTGACGTGTGAATCTGCTGAAGTTCATTTGGACAGAACCAGTAGTCTTCTTCAGCGCTGGAGTTCTCTGCACTAGCTCTCGATCTCCAGGAAGGCAAAGGATTCTAAGAAGACATTAAAACCCAATTAATGCACCTAACATCAAGTCATGTGCCATATATGCCTTCAAATACGATGGCACAACATTTACTGTATATTCTTGTGGAAAGGAGAGTACAGATTCACAGTCATTTTTTTATACAGTACTGTTCAAAAATCAGGTCAGTAAGTTTTTTTTTTACTCTGTAAGAATATTACATTAAGCATTACATATATGCATTAAGCATTACATTAATAATATTACAACAGATTTCGAATTTAAATAAATGCTGTTCTATTAAATATTATTTTCATCAAAGAAACCTGAAAACATTATGGCTTTAGCAATATGAAATATTATAAAATCAGCACATAAGAATAATTTCTGAAGGATCATGTGACACTGAAGACTGAAAATAAAGCTTTGCAATCACAGGAATAAAATTACCAACCTTTATTTCTCCTTTTTTAATCTATTCACTAATAACTACATATTGTGCATACACGACTTATGAGTGTGTGTGTGTATTAACCCACAACCCACACACAGACTATATAATATATAATATAGATTATATATATATAAAAATTTTATATATAAACAACATACTTTATGTATATCAAATATTTTATGTATCCTAAATACACACTATTATTATAGATAGATAACATTGAAAATTATGCATTAAAACTATTTACCTTAGCAAACCTAATGATCTGGTTTGCACAATATTCGGGGAAACTGTGAGAGAAGAATAACTGAATATCGTTCATTTGATTATTAATGATGAAACTCCTTTATACTTTGTAGTAAAGTCTATTATATTTTATGTCTGGTTTTGTGACCATAACAATGTTCCTTATGTAAGCTTATTGGAACTACTACAGTCATAGGCTTCATACACACAGTTACTGTCCACTCACCCTTCAATGTAAGCTGTTTTTGACAGAGAGAGCAGCTTCGACACGTCAGTGATGATGACTTTGAGCTGTCCTGCTGCTCCAATCAAAACGTCTGTATATACATAGAGGGATTACACTTAATATATTTTCATTCTGAAATAGGCCTGATATATGTTTAATAAGAGTTTAAATGCATGCATTTATAATGAGCACTTAAGAATAGAACCAAGCCCAGAAAAGGCCGTCTTTTGCTGTGTGTAATCGAGTGCAAGTCTCATACCGGCTGTATGTGGGTAAATCTGTGGCAGGAACTGGAATTGAGCTTTAAGCAGCAGCTCCACATCGTCACTCAGTGGATGACCCTGCTACAAAAGAACAAGCTTCAGCATTTAACAGGTCAGCAGATATACCTCAGAACATGAGCAGATGTTTGCATATGCAATTCAGTCTTCTTATACACCTTGCCCAGTAGAAAGCACTTAAAGACTTCATTTAAGAGCAGATCATTTCATAATGTTCTACTGATCTTACCTTTGGACCGAGTTTGTTGCAGACCGAGCACTGAGTGTCTGTGCTCTCCAGACACAAGTCTGCCAGACAGATGTGCGTCTCGCCCAGAAAGAGCTTCCGCTTGAGTCCTCGGGAGTGCCACACTGACACCTGAACTACACTGCTGCCCAGCCGCTCAGCAGCAAGCGCACACTGCAAACACAAACCAAAGAGTTCAGCACAAAAAAAACTCAAAATATAGTCACACTTTCAATGCATTTCTATTTATGTAAATTAAAAAATAAAAAGTCTAAATAATTAAATATGAATTTTAAATAAATACAGCTAAATTACATTTAAAATGAATTAGTACAGGTAAAAACCTGAGCTAACCTGAACTAAAAGACCTGAGCTAACATGAATTAACAATAAACAGTTTTGTAACTTTATACTTCACATTAAAATATTAATAAATACTGTAACTAATGGCTGGCATTAAATGAAATAATTAAATAAATTAAATAAAATTAGTAAATAAAATTAAAATAAATAAATTAGAAAATTAATAAATAATAATTAAATTGAATTATTAAAATCCATTAAACTACAGTATTCCGATGATTATTAAAGATTAAACTGTCTTTTACGCTTTGCTTATGTTTTGTTTCTGGTTGTAAACATTCACTGTGTGATTGTGGAATCTCAAAACATTTTCAAAGGTTGTGAGAACAATAACAAATAATATTTTGCTCACTCAGTATCAGTTGTACTCTAAAGCTGTTTGTAACTTGCATTTCTTATTGCAAACTTAACTAACTTTGATATTTTATTGCAACAATATTTATGTCTGCTTATCTCACCCCTTTAATGTACACTTTCATTGCAGGTTAGTATAGTAAGTAAAAAAAAAAAAAAAATGTTACTTGAAATAAAAATATATATTACTGATGAAATAACGTATAAAAAAAAACCCTAAACTTACTTTTATGGCACCTAGCTGTCGCCAAAGTCAACGTCTCATTTTCATTTAGTTCAACTTGACTAAAACTAATATAACTAAAACTAAAAAAAAACTAAAAATAAGAAAATAAAACTATATTGGCATAAAAATACACAACATACACACTACCTAAAATTGCAATAGAAAATCTAAAAATAAAAATAAATTAACTTAAAATGTAATAGAAACGATTGACTAGTGATACTAAACCTATTGCACTAGTGTACTAAATAACATCATTTATTTATTTTATTTTATTATTATTTTTGTAAACACTCAACTGTTGTTAATCACGTTCACCATATATTCGGGTTTAAAATCTCACAGTTAAGGTTTCATTGTAAACCGGGTTATTTCCCCTCTTGACTGCTGTCTTCATCTCATAATCATGGTTTTTCTTTGGAAGCAAACAGACCTTTACATACCTGTTTGTTCAGAAAGAAACAACATTTCTTATCAGGCCAACCGTACACGAGACAAATTTGTAACAGCAACAATGTTCTCCTAACATCACAATACACAGCAAACCTGCACTCCATCAAATCAACTTACGGATGACATTTCTTCTTCATATCTCCAAACATCAGATTTTTGCAGGCTTTGATAGTTATCTCCAAACAGGACGTCCTGTTATTGTAAACAAAGGCAACCTCTACTTCTCCGGTCACACTAGTGTTTTCAAAGAGCCCACAATCCATCCCCGTGCTACTGTTGCTGTCCTGCACAGAACAGGTTTATGAATTAATTCATGTTTATTAACATTATTTATTTTGTGTTGATGTTTAAAGTCGTGAGAGAGAATTATTACACAATACATCACTCATGAGCCCGTAAGCATTATGTAATAAGTGCTTTTGCAGAAAGTTATCATTTGCAGACGTTGCAAATCTGCCCTCAGTTATCTGATTAAACAGAAAACGGATTCAATATTGTGTGAATCCCTACCCTCTGCTCATCGCTGTTTGCAGATGTATATGAAGCATCGTCATCTGTCAGGTAAAGTGTACTTGTTGAAGCGTACTGCTCCGCGCCTCTGGTGTTCTGGGATAGATTGGGTAGACTTGGTGCTTTGCACAGCTGTGAGGAGACAAAATTCAAGCTTACACAGTAAAACAGTGATTCTCACAATGGTTCTATTACTGGGGGGCCACACCAAACTCCCAAAGGGCCCCAAGATGACTTGAAATGATTTAAGTCAATATATTTATTTTTTGAATTATTTTTTTTTATCTTTGAAGAGCCAGGATTTCGCACGTTTTGAAAGTAGTCTAGTTTTAAAAGTGTGATTTCTAGACCTGCAAAAGTCATGTAAACACTTACAACTAAAAGGCCATTTTTATAATTAATATACATTTTTCTACTTTTGCCAAGCTCTAAAATATCGGCAACGCTTTACAATAAGGTATCATTTATTAACATTAGTTAACATGAAATAACAAGCATTTTTAAATCTAATGTTGATTTCAAAATGCACAATACTTCTTAAAAACAAGGTTGTATCTTTGTATATGACGTTATTGAATTGACTGAACTACAACTAACTGTTAGCACTTTACAATAAGGTTCACTAGTTAACATTAGTTAACTACTTTGGTTAACATGAACTAAGAATAAACAATACTTCTACAGCATTTATTAATCTTAGTTAATGTTAATTTCAACATTTAGCAATGCATTAATACAATCTAAAGTTGTGCATGTTAACATTAGTTCATGCACTGTGAACTAACAGTGAACAACTGTATTTTCATTAACTAACATTACAATACTGTAAGAAATGTAATACATTAACTAACATTAACTAATAGAACCTTATTGTCATATTACAACAACAGTAACACTCCATAATAATATACAGTAATAAAGTACCCTACAAATCATTTGTAAACTATTCGTTTTAGCTATTCATAGTTTATTAAACTGAGTTACTACATTATATACTCTGTACAAATAGTGATTTCTTCATTCCTTTGCCACTGTATTACAATTCTTATGCTTTAGATTTACTCGTATGTAAAGAGATTGAGATAATGCTTATTATTATACCATAATTAGGTCTCTAGATTTATTAAGTTTACTTAACTTACTTAACTTAACTTTACTTTAACACTTTTACAATTTTACAACCTTACATTTACATTACCTAATTGCCTAATATTTAACATTCCTTAACATATATATTTATATACATGCATTATTATATATATTATATATATATATATATATATATGGAACAGTTTTGTGTTTTAATTAATGTTATAATTAATTAATATTTTAATTACTTACCAAAGAATAATAACACTGTACCTAACAATTAGCAACACATCTGTCAAAGTATTTTATTGGGTAGAAATTGTGAATAAAAATGAATAAAAAAAAAAACTGGAGATTTCCAAGAGAAAAGGTAATGATTACTAATTGCCTGGCTATTCTTTTTTTAAGTCAAACCTGTTTGGCAGGAAAACCAAGGTGGATTTATCAACAACTTTAATGATAATCAGTTTTGACAGATGAATTGCTCAGTCTCAAATTTGGATTGTTCATACATCAACATCAGAACACCCTTCCCTCTCCGTTTGAAACGATTGGCCATGTCTACACGGCATTGAATGGGAATTACCGTAAATGAATTGTAATTTAAATGCTTGTACACAATACTGGATAGACTCACATTGGCTTTGTTGATGGTACTCTCTGATCGGCTGGTGTGTTTGGAGTTCTGCAGTCCGTGATCCACAGTCAGCTGACCCGCTTCTACACTCAAATCATTCTGAGATTTGGAGAACTCTAGCATCAGGACAAGACAAAACATCCCGGATCAGGCTGTTGTAGAAACTCTTGTAGATATATGACTCATAGATATATGAGTTATTACAATGTTATAACAGTTCACAGTTAATATGATTAACACAGTTAATGAATACAGTTATTACAGTTAATAGAGGAGGTTTGTTTTCTTCTCTTACTTTTTAAATGAGCACTGACAGACACCATCAGGTTCTCCATGGATTTAGTAAATGGCTTTGATTTTTTGAGGTCCTATTATATATGAAAAGACGCACAAACACATTATTAGGTGATGAAGAAATGTAAAGAAAAACAAATCCATAATACTCTTTTCACCTGTTCTGTTAAATGAATCAATCTGTTATATGATGGGGCTTCATAAACAGGAGGAGGAGTTGGAGGCACGACGGCAATAAAGCTAAAACAAAAAATAACAAGAATAAAAACACTTTAAAATGATTGATTAAAAAGAGCTTGAATTGCTATAAAGTAAAGGTGATTTATTTATATTGATTATTATAACAAGGGTTTCAAACCTGAGCCGTTGATAAGACTCTAATAGTTTGTCTCCGATGGTTTCATGACTGCTTTCTAAAACCAATACAGCAAGACAACATTCAGGGTTAATTGCAAGCTAAGATCACCAAAGAATTCACAATAAATATATATATGTACATATATGTATGTACAGTATGTATGTATATATGTATGTATATGTGTGTGTGCGTGTGTGTGTGTGAGAGAGAGAGAGAGAGTTTGTGTTTGTGTGTGTGTGTGTGTGTTGTGTGTACCTATTTAACCATATTTTGGGGACAAATTTGTACCCAAAAGTGAGCTAAACCTGACAAAATCTCCAAAAACCTCCCTTTGGGGACGTCCTCTTTTGTAAAACTGGTATAAAAATAAAGTAACAACGTTTTTTTTTTATTGTAAAAATGCAGAAAGTTTCCTGTGAGGGGTAGGTTTACGTGTAGGGCGATAGAATATACAGTTTGTACAGTATAAAAACCATTACGCCTCTGGAATGTCCCCATTTAGATAGCTAAGTAAACGTGTGTGTGTGAGTTTGTGTGTGGTTGTGTGTGGTTGTGTGTGGTTGTGTGTGGTTGTGTGTGTGTGTGTGTGTTGTGTTTGTGTGTGTGTGTGTTATAAAATTATATATTACATATAATCCTCTATAGACATTATATCTAGATATATATATATATATATATATATATATATATATATCATATTTAATATATATGTTGGGTGTGTGTGTGTGTTTGTGTGTGTGTGGTGTGTGTGTGTGTGTGTGTGTGTGTTGCGTGTTATAAAATTATATATTATATATGTCCAAAAATGTATCACACATACACAAACATATATATTTGTTTTGTGGGGTTGATATATGTTAATATATGAAATTGTTCTCACTTCTAATAGGTTCTCATTTCTAATTTGATATATGTACATATGTAGTGTCAATGGATATTAGACAATGTAGACAACAGTCAATTATACAATTTACAATCATTATTAAAATATTTTGGCTGAGGAATGCAGCGATTGACCAATCAAACTCTAGTATTCCAGTAAGCTTAGTAATAGTATTGAAAGTGTAGATTTTGTAACGTCAAAACAACAATTGTCCTCAGAAACTGTTTCTAACAATTAGCTAATGGAAACAGACAAACCTCTATTATCCAGAAATTTCTTTGCTTGCTGTTCCAGAAACCATTCACCAGATCTGATCTTAAATTCCCTGGAAAGAAGTTATTATGAAAATGTATCTAATTTATGTCATTCATTCAAAGCTTTAAAGATCGGTTAATAATGTATATCCAATAGATCTGAATATTTTAGTATAAATCCGTGGGGTGTTTTGTCTTTACCTGTATGCATGACACATGGTGCACTTCCACTCCTGTGCAGAGCGGACGACCCGACAGTGTTTACAGATGCGATGGCTGCACCCGCAACACACCGAACCACAGTCCCAGAACTTTCCCAGCAGCCGCTGACATCGTGCACATGATCTCTGACCATAGGGAAGCGTGATGACCTTGGCACTCTGTCGACAGATACCTTGAAGTTCTACCTTCAGCCTCCTAAAACAAATTAGTTTGAAATGTTATTTTAGATTTCAGCCAACAATGCATTTCTGTTTTTCTGCACACCGACAAATTAAGGACACGTATATGACCCTGGACCACAAAACCAGTCATAAGGGTCAATTTTGTGAGCTTGAGATATATACATAATCTGAAAGCTGAATAAATAAGCTTTCCACTAATGTATGGTTTGTTAGGATAGGACAATATTTGACCGACTATTTATACAACTATTTGAAAATCTGGAATCTGAGGGTGCAAAAAAATCTAAATACTGAGAAAATAGCCTTTAAAGTTGTCCAAATGAAGTTCTTAGCAAAGCATATTACTAATCAAAAATTAAGTTTTGATATATTTACGGTAAGAAATTTACAAAATATCTTCATGGATCATGATCTTTACTTAATATCCTAATGATTTTTGGTATAAAAGAAAAATCGATCATTTTGACCCATACAATGTATTTTTGGCTATTGCTACAAATATCCCCCAGCGATTTAAGACTGGTTTTGTGCTCCAGGGGTCACATATGTTCTAAACATGTTCTAAAGAAGTTGTTCTAAAAACATTTTCATACCTGATTCTGTCTGCTTCAATGGTTCGAAGTGCTTTGTCTCTTTGAAGAACCTCCAGGACTCTTTCTCTCTCCAGAGCCTGGAATAACCCGAGATCCATAGGGCAGACGTGATCGTATATGATTTCCCAGTTTTCCTGTTCGAGTTTCATTTCCACCACCGCTCAGTTCAGTTCAGTTCAGAAGATGCCACTTCGCTCAGATTCTGAAAAATTGTTCAATGGTCAAGATGATGGCGTTTTAATTGGGCTTTTCATCAAATACAGTGTTCACTAAATAAAAAATAAAGTGTACACTTAGTCAAATAAATGTTTATATAAAACAAATGATTATAAGGCATGTTTTTGTCAGCTCAAAGTCAGTGCAGCCCCAGCTGCTACCAAACGAAACTACCGATTGTGCATGACGGGTAGATTTGAAACATTGCAGAAACAATATTTTAGTCGCGAAGATTAAATATAACATACTGTAGATTAGGGGTGTCCAGTTCGCTCCTATAGGGCCGGTGTCCTGCAGAGTTGAGCTCCAAGCCCAGTTAAACACACCTGAACCAGTTAATCAAGATCTTACCAGATAAACAGTACTAGAAACTTCCAGGCAGGTGTGTTGAGGCAAGTTGGAGCTAAACTCTGCAGGACCAGTGTTGGGCAGTAACGCATTACTTAGTAACGCGTTACTGTAATTTGATTACTTTTTTAGTAACTGAGTAATTTAACGCGTTATAATTTTCAGAATAGTAATTAGAGTATAGTTACAAGCATAGGTCTCTATACGTTACTGGCGTGTTACATTGCTGACAGAATGCATTGTTTTATAATCTGGAGATATTCTAGGGACAAGACTGATAGTCGAGTGCAGCGACTCGTGTGTGTGCGGGATGCGGGATAATAAAATGATTCCCGGGACTCCCGCAAAATAGTAATATCTAAGCATAAAATATCTAAAACAAATAAATTGTTATTCATCTATTGCACAAAAGCAACATGAACTAATGTAAAATATAAACGATTAACAGTTGCAAGCGTATGCAGAGCTTCTATTTAGGCTATAACACGTGTTTGCAGCGTTGAGCAATGCAATGCTGAATTTTGCGTGCTCATGAATCCTCTCATTATAACAAACGAATTTTAGACATTATAAAAGATTCATTATGCATATATTTATTGTGTCATATGCGATGAACTGAGATGTCTTTTAGAGATTGTAAATGCAGCGCTCTTTGCTAAAACCATGCACGCAGCAGCGGCTTGCTTTAGTTAAAAATAACAGTGTTCTGTGAATGTCGATGCTTTAATAACAAATATATATCGGGAGCGTGTATGCTGGGATTTCATAAATTGAATGGAGAAAAAAATAACGTAACTAGTAATGTAACTAATTACTTTTGAAATAAATTAATCAGAACAGTAATGTGATTACTTTTAAAAGGGGCAATCAGTAATTTGATTACATTTTCAGAGTAACTTGCCCAACACTGTGCAGGACACCGGCCCTCCAGGACCGAGTTTGGAGACCCCTGATTATAATCTAAATCTAGAGATCAGTGAGCGGAATCAAGTCTGGAGTGAATGGTTTTAACTTTCAATACTCAATTTTTTCACAGTAATACTTTACATCATTTTGAATTCAGATGTAGTTTTGTGGTACCATGTAAAAATAACCAAAATAAATGAATAGGTTTCATAATTTTGAGTTTGAGATTCCCAGCAGCTTTATTTAAATACGAGGCGCCTGTGATCCAAGCAGACATACATTCATGCTTTTTCATGGCAATGTTGCCTTCACCTCTTCTTATAACTGAGAACCTCTGACCACATGGCCCACCAAACCACATCATGAACAAGCAGTACAGAGTAAGTTCAAAAGTAGCTAGACCGAGTGAAACCGAACACATGATGTCTTTTTAACAGTGAAGGTGTTTTAATTTGCCACACCATTAAAAAATATATTCCTTGAAAATAAACACCTGTTTGCGCACACAGACCAACAATTCAAAAATTGCGCAGGTGGAAAGCATTCAGTATGAAGGTTTACCTATGATGGACAAACTGAAACTGAAAAAAAAAGCCACTTTTTACTTTTTAACATCTATTTAATAGTCTGCAACAACAAAATCTTAAATTATCTTCATTGGGGGGGTTTTCTCAGCAAACATTGTTTGAGATATTAATTCAAAATGATATAAAAACTAGTGCTGTCAAACGATTAATCGCAACTAAAACAAAATTTTGTTTCCATAATATATGTATGTGTACTGTGTATATTTATTTTGTATATATAAATACACACACATTCATGTATATATTTCAGAAAAATATGTTATGTTTTCATAATTAATATATTTATTTATATATCAATCTATGAATATAAATATGACATATAAATATTTTCAATATTTACACTGCATGTGTGTGTATTTATATATGCATAATAAATATACACAGTATACACACTTATATTATGTACACAAAAAACTTTTATTTTGGATGTGATTAATCGCGATTAATCGTTTGACAGCACTAATCAAAACATGTAATTGCACTAAAATATTTCATAGATTTACATTCCTAGTTAAAACGCATCAGAAAATATTATCCACATGCATAACGAATGCATGCAGGTAGTGATATCATTCTGACGATGTGCGAGATGACCTACAGCCGCAGTGAACCTACAGAGTCTACAGACCTACACGGAACTGTTAAGAGTCTAGACTGGATGACCTTCATTTGTCATTTCCCACGTTCTTCATGAGTTCATTTACGTGAAGTCTCTCCAGTGAACTCATATCTGGTGAACTGCGCTTGTCATGCAATGATGGGGTTTTGCGGGAACCCACAACGTCTGGCCCTGACAGCTCACTGCGAGGGGCTTTTGCTGCAAGAGCTACTTCCAGGAAAGGTTTATCTAATAAAAGCCACACGTATCTATTATATACGTAGCTGTGAGAAGAGATGACAATCAGGTACCCATAGATCAGATGTTTTCAGTCAGAGGGCCTGCTTGACATTCTTTCTTTTTTTTGAGACATGTATATGTTTGAATTGTTAAACACAAATACTAAACTCATCTGCAGTGACTGGTTCTTTCTTTCAGTTTTTCAGCGGCATGCATCCTCCACTTAAAACCTCTCTCTAGCAGGGACGTCACTAACATTTGTGATTCTATACCATATAGAGGGATTTTTGTAAATATGAAAAAAAAAAATTACTGTCAAGCTGTCATTAGAATAAATAAAGAGCAAAATGTATTGTACTATTGCAATATTAGAATCAACTAATCTCACGATCTTCTGAATAATCTTTAGAAAGCGGAATGAAATGTATCAAATTTTGGTTTTGAACATATTTCACAACTGTCTTTGCGCACATTAACATTGACAGCCCTAAAAACAAACAAACCACCAAAACATTCAAAGCCTGTATTGGTTAAAAGCATTGACTGTTATTTGGACTTTTAAGTGTTAAGTAATCAGTGACAAACGCGAAGAACTAAAACAGCAACAATATCTAGGTCTTGCAAGTATAAAAGTTTACTGACATTGATTTATTTCTGTAAAACATGACATACTTTGCTGCTAATAAACTTTACCCCATCCAAATGTTGTAGTTTTGATGACTGCTTATAATAATAATTGCTACATTGATGTGTTGTCGTGATAAAATATTGCATGCACTTACCTTCCAGCCAGTCTGATGTGATGTGAAGTGAAGTGAGTTGACAGCTCAGAGACCTGCAATCTCAACTCTATATAAAGAGACGGAGTTGTTCGTCATTTTCCACATCCTTCCTGTTCACACGATGATGACACAGGTCTGTGAAACTGAACAAAACCAGAAGATCAGTATGATTAGTTCAATATACAAAAGCAGTTTGATCCTATCTCAAGCATCTGTAAAGAGAAAGTTTAAAGATTCACTATTAATTAAATAATAATACAGATTATGATTACGGAAGAAAACTTTTCATTTAGATTTTCTAACATGCTTTTTTTTTTCTTTAACTTGAAATGCATGTAATGTGAGTGTACACATCTTCATCAGTATGGTTTTTAAACATATTGTAACACATGCAATATCATAAGGAGATAAAATGATCAGATTTTTTACCTTGAAACAGTCATGAAGGTCTACAGGGGGTCCTTTCTGATTTCATTTCCTGTTTTATGGTTTTCTTGTCACGTGACAGCAAAATTGTTTCCTGCTAGTTCATACCACAAATAACTTTGATGTTGAACAAGGTTTGAAATATGAATATTTTAAAACAAAACCGCTTCATTAATTAAATTGCTTAAAACACAGTAATAAAATATTATATTAAATACTTTCAGCCTTTTAATAAGACTCTTCTTCATGATTTTAAGATGTTATATCCATATAAATATGTTTATATTTTATTATCACAGATGTTAATAAAAATATATACACTACTGTTTAAATTCTGGATTTTAAGTCTCCTGTGCTAACCAAGGTTGCATTTATTTTAAAAAAAGAAAGAAAACAAACAAACAGATAAATAAATAAAAACAATTTTTGTGAAATATTACACATGATCCTTCAGAAAGCAGTGCTGGATTGGTGCTCAACAAACTTTTCTTATTGCTATTAAGGTGGAAAATAGTTTTGTTGCATTGTTTTCCTTCTTCAGGATTCTTTAATTAATTTAATTTAATAGGAAGTTATTTGGAATGTTTTGTCACTTTTTGTCAAAAAAAAAAAAAATAATAAAAACTTCCTAACCTCTATTTTCTTTTGAATTTTGAATTTTTGTGATAAATAGGTCTAGACAAAAAAAAATAAAAATCTAATAATTGTATTGAACCATAACAAAATGCACAAACAAAACACACACACAAATATTAAATATTTATTTATGTGTTTATTCAAACATCAACAGTACAATCTCATCTCTGCTTACACAATATAAACTTTGAAAAACAAAAGTAACATACAAATGTAATAAAGAATGTTGATGCAAATTTATTGATATCAAAATTGACCCGAGAGAGTGAATCCATTAAAACTCCAGAAAAAGATGCACAGTGAGGAGTTTTTCTTCTATTGTTTGATGTAATGCTGCATTCTGGCCTGAAGGGGCAGTACAAACCACTATTATACTGGAGTAAATAAATCATGAATTGGCTGTGCATGCTACAAACTGCTGGAAAGAGCATTTGTTTTCATTTGTTGTAGAACAATTTAATAAAACAACGTATAGCAAGTAACATTTTGAAAGTGACTCCTGTGGAAAATGTGGTTTTCAAGGTGTTTGCACAAAAGCTCTTGATGCAGTTTCATTTTTGGATACTTTTTCTTTTTGGCTGGAAGGCTGAATATTCAGGACCAAGTCCAACCACAGTTAAATCCTTAACATATGTGTGCGCTGAAAAACAGTTTTTTTTCTTTTGTTAGGGGAAAAACTGAATTTTAGTTATTCAAGGATTGCTGGGCCAGTTTCTGATACAGTTGATACTTCCCCAGTTATAAATAGCTCGCCTCTGTGAATAAAGATTAAAGCAGAGATAATAAAACATTGTATTTCCCCATTTTAGGCGTTCAAAGACTCTAAAAGACTCTGGACGAACTTGCGTCTTTGTTTCAGAGTCTGGTAAAGCTCAGCTGCGTTTCAATGGTGAAGAGATCCATTCCATTCTGAACGTGTCGTTTGTGGCCTGCAGACACAGTGAAATTAGATCTAAGATCACAAATGTTTCTAGAAAGTTTTGAGTGTGGTCTTGAGTTGTAACATTTCAGCAACAGATATCCGGTCATGGTAAAAACTCAAGCCCGTCAGAAGCTCAATGTCTCTGATTCGTGCCACGTGAAGCTGAACCCAGTCCTGGAGCCATGAGTAGTCTGTGCCATTCTGGAGAAATAAATGATAAAAGAAAAAAGATGTGTAAAAAAAGAAATGCATAATGAGATATGAGAGAGAAACACAACTATTCCTATTCTTTAATAACCATATTTGATTAATCTCATTATTTTTTTTTTCAATAACTTAATCCAAGTACACTTTAGCATCCTTTTAAGAGTATTTGAAGGAACGCTCCACTATTTTTGAAAATAGGCTCATTTTCCAACTCCCCTAGTTGAGTTTTACCGCTTTCGAATCCATTCAGCCGATCTCCGGGTCTGGCGGTAGCACTTTTAGCTGTAGCTTAGCATAGATCATTGAATCTGATTAGACCGTTAGCATCTTGCTCAAAAATGAAAATAGTCCCCAGCTAGGTAACTTCCAATGTGACCGGCACTAAGTTTGTGTAGTTGGTTATGTTGACGGAAGTTAGCCTATTTTCAGGCACTGCGTAATATCAGCAGTGGTATGGCAGGTACGGCAGCAAAGTTCCTTGATTATTACGCCGGAATGAGAGTATAGTTCCTAGCCATATCGGCCTAGAAAATCACAACTTTTCATTTTCCGTCAGTCTTAGTACACGATGTAACTACAGAAGAGTCAAGTTTTAAATAGGAAAAATATAGAAACTTTGGTCATTTTTTAGTGAGATGCTAACGGTCTAATCAGATTAATTGATCTATGCTAAGCTACAGCTAAAAATGCTACCGCCAGACCCGAGATCGGCTGAATGGATTCGAAAACTAGGGGAGTTAGAAAATTAGCCTATTTTCAAAAATAGTGGAGTGTTCCTTTAAGAATATATTTTGCATTATATTTGCATTATACATTACATTATAATGTTTTCAGCCACTTCACTGCATTTTAACTGCAATTAATTAAAATGCATTACAGTTTAAATCTACATTCAATTAAACTAGTTGAAATTTAGAGTGACCCACTTAAATAGGACTTAAGTACATCTTTAAATATAATTTCATATTTAGTTCTATCGTCTTTGAATATGGTTGAAATGTACTGACAAATGTTTGTTAACTAGTTTCATTTTGTAGTTAACTTTTTTAAGTGGTTAACAAGTTACCCAACGAGCAAGTTACTCCGCTACTTCCTCTGTACAGTCTTATGGTCGCTGTGGTTTAGATGGTGAGTGGCTGATTACATACATGACATGTTTCCAGACGATCAGGCCGGTGAGGAAGAACGAAAGACACAGCATCTAGAGGACCGTCACACTGTTGGACGGGAAGGGATGAGTTCTTACAACTTGTAAGAATCACAAAGAAATGTGTAGGGATGGGAGTCCCGTTCCTGAAAGCAGAAGATAATCATCTTTATGAAGAAATAATTCAGTCTAATACATTATTAAACACATTTTGGCAGTGTTTGGCCAGCAGTAGGCAGTATGTGAACTACCTATGGATCTAATAGTAAAGGTGCATTTGGCCTAATAAAAGATGTTTTGCCTCATATAGTCACATATTTGACTTAAGCATAAATTCTGGTCCACTTTGGTGTTTTTTACACATAGTGTAAGATCCTCAGTCGTTTAGTGTATGATGGTCAGTTTTTCCTCTGTGACTATTACAAAGTCATTAAGTGTATAATGCCTAGTAATTTAAAATCTGTTCAGATTTTAAGAGTTGTGTAGTGTATTCCAGCCTTTAGACAGGACACCATCTGACCAACATGTAAAGTGACCAACCACAGTTTGTTTTGATTTTAAAGTGGCATTTAAGGAAAATTAAATCTGAAATACATTGATAGTTAAGTTTTTTTTTTTAAAGAAATTAGTAGGGGAGAGTGGGGTAAGACGAGACATTTTTAACTTATGTGGTCCTAAAAAGATGCTTTTCATCACACCTAAGGGAAAATGAGGCAGAAGTTCAATGAAATAAGCTAAAGTAATTTCAGGATGTTTCCTATCATTTTAAATTATCAAAATGTATCTATAACAAAGGGTTCTAAAAATATGGTTTATAAAAATGTGTTCCCGTGGCTCAATTTGCCCCAGGTTAGGGGTAAGCTGACCTGAGTCAGTGGGTAAGATGCGAATATTTTATTAAAAATATTCTTGACATGGTAGGTTTTCTGCAATGTCGAACAGGCCATTAAGGACTACAGGTTGAAAAGTATAAATGATTATAATGTGATGAAAAGCATCTTTTTAGTTCTTATCAGAGAAGGATTTGGTGAACTTGTATACAGTCCCTATCAAATAAACTACAAAAAAAAGTACTTATATGATAAACTAAACCAGTTGCATAATATCACATTAAAATACCAGCTTATACTTCAGAGATTTACCTTAAATTCAGTGTTTTATGGTGGGGTAAGTTAAAATGGCACAATTTACCCAACAGCATTTGGCTCACATTTTGTAAAAAAAAAAAAAAAGCTATCTTACCAAATCAGGCTAATATTTAGCTAAATGATTTGCATGGTTTTATATGTTGCTAAATCACCTTTATGCAAAATAATAATTTTTTAGACTTGGATAAATTTGCTTTGACGTAACAACCATTACATCTGTCATGCTAAAATTTTACTTTGACAAGCCAAAACCAGTTTGTAAAGTAAATGGGTGCCTTCCACTCCTATCATGTGCTTCTCCTTTTCACAGTCTGGCAGAAATGATGAGTGGTTCCAAAATACAAGGTCACATGACAGTAAAACTGTACAGTTGCCAAGATACAGGGGGTGGTTCAACTTACCCCACTCTCCCCCATATGAAGTCCTAAGACCCATTGGTATTATTATTATTATTATTTAATGTTTTTCCTATTTCATCATTAGGTTTCTTGTGATCACAACATACATTTTCCCATAAACTTGACATAACAAAAGTTGTTTTCTCATTATCTCGACCAATATTTTCTCGTTACTATAGCAACAGTAGACTCCAGGTGCATTGTTTCTCAGAATCAAACAATCACTGTAAAAAAACACCTTTTGTTATTTCGAGATCACAAGAAAATTAAGTTCTGATAACGAGAAAACAACAATTGTTATGTCGAGATCACGAGAAAATTAAGTAGTGGTAACGAAAACGAGATCATGATAAAATCGTGATCACGAATAAACAGAAAATAAAAAATAAAATAATCCATGGCCTCATAGGGCTTCCGTTCTTTTATTTTTAGGCAAGGATGGATTACATTGATCAAAAGTGACAGCAAAGACATTTATAATGTTACAAAATGTCTCGGTTACGTACGTAACTCGCGTTCCCTTTCAGTCGGTCACTCTCGACGTCACGTCGGAGGACCGACGAAATTGGGATCTCGCTTAGAGGGACCAATCTACTTTGAGTGTAAACTAAACGAGCCAATGCCCATTGGCATGCGATTATTGCATCCAGCTTATATGTAGTATATGTAGGCAGCCGGTGCAGCGCATATTCAGCTTTTCGCTTCGAAGCCGAGCGATCACATCGTTCCGCTCCTGACTACTCTACTGAGAGAAGAAGACTGAACGAGTTCAGCGCTCTCTTTGAGAGCTCTTTGTGTTGGCGGTACGGGGCTTCAGCGGTGGTGGTTTCCCGTGTCGAGTGGGTTGCACACATCAGGCTGCATTACCCCCTGTTTGTGTTGCAAATGATCATCTCCCCTGTGCGCCTCAGCACGCTAAAAGAGCTTTTTCCCCTAAAAGAGCAATTTCGGGTGCGTCTTTCTAAAGACGACGTTGCTTGGCAAACTTGACGTTACGTCTTTGTAAAGAAGATGTGGGTCTTGCTATAGACAGCGTATCACTCGGGCGTTTCTGGATGCGGTCGTTACGTGGCGCTGGGTGATGTTCACGATCGCTGCCTCTCGTGCCTGGGCATGAAGCAGGCTGAGGTGGCTTTCGTGGATGGCTCATGCTCCCATGCGGGGTATGAGCGCCCCCCCCCCCCCCCCCCACTTGGAGTTGCGTGACCGGACTCCGTTACCCTGCAAGGGGGCGGAGTGCCCGTTCCACCGCCTAGATCTGGGGTTCCCTCGGGTGGCAGCCGGGGGCGTCCTTCTTCTAGCGGTGGGCGGACTGGTCTTTTACGGTCACGGTGAGGAATTCCCCTCCGGGGATGCCCAAGCCCGCCGGCACTTCTAAACCAGCGGAGCTCTCAAAAAGAGCCGGCTGGACCCTCCCGGGGGGTACCACATGTTTCTTCCGAGGCTCCCCCCGACGAACAGATGTCGATTGCAGCATCGGAGGGTGAGCCAGAACTTTCTGGAGAGGAAGATTCGGCTGCGCTTCTCTCCTCCGGCACCGTAGCACGCCCTGATCGGATCCAGAAATAAGGCTATGCTTTCCCTGGCCACCGTAGGGGTAGGGCTCTAGTGAAGACTTTCACCGTGTCCCGAGCCCTCAAGGTTGCACGATTGGTTCTTGGGGTGGTCCGTGCTGGTTCTCAGCGTCCCGCCTCGGTGCCTTTCTTCCCGGATGTGCATGAGGAGCTCAACAGGTTGTGGACTGCACCTTTTTACTGCCGGAAACTGATCTGCTGGTTCTTCCTCCCTCACCACCCTCGATGGGGGGCCAGCGCGGGGGTATACGGGAGTCCCCCAGGTGGAGCGGTCAGTTGCGATGCAGTTGTGTCCTAATACAACCTCCAACCGGCAGGGAGAACCGTGCCTCCTCTCCTGGGTCTGTAGGTACTCGGCTGGCCAGCTATGCCTATACGACCGGTGGAGAAGCTGCCTCCTCCTTACACGCTACGGCGTGATGGCAAGTGCACCAGGCCAAGGCACTGAGGGACTTGCGCGAGGGTGGTCACGACCTGGAAGTTCTCAAAGAACTCCACACCGCGACGGACTTCACGCTACGAATGACGAAGGTTACGGCGCGTTCTCTGGGTCGTGCCATGTCCACTATGGTGGTCCAGGAGCACCAATTCTGGCTGTGACTGGCTGACAAGCGCGAGACGGACAAGACACGATTCTTGAACGCCCCCCGTGTCCCAGGCCGGCCTGTCGGCGACACGGTGGAGAACGTGCTCAGCGGTTCTCCGCTGACCAGAGCAGCCTGAGGCCATCAGGTACATCCTGCCGGTGTGCCGCTGCTGCCGTCGCCGAGGGCGGCCCACCTGCCACCGCCAAAACAAGAGCAGATCTCCTGTCGGCCAGCTCCAGCAAAGCTGTTTCCGTGGAGCCTGTCGCAGGCTCCGCCGCCGCCCGTCCATGCCCCCCGCCAACCTGGTGGCAAGCGAAGATCAAGAGGCCCATGAGACGGGCCGACCCAGATGTGGAGGACGTTCTCTTCAGTGAGATGGTACGCACCCATCCCGTCCTCCCGTAGGAGGCGTGCTGAGAATCTTTTCCACCAATGACCTTGGTCAGTGGTACCCAAATTCTCGACAAAAGAGCAATTTCCTCTATCTCTAGGTACCCAGAGGGGACGGTGGGTTGTGGACGATCTAGTGCGTATCGCACTCACCCTCCTCTCTTGCCTGTGAGCAGCAGTGGGTGGATCGGGAGGATGAACCAACGGACTACCCCCTCTGCTCTGCTCAAACGCAGGTCAGTGTTATACACTCAGACCCCGCCTCGGACCGGCAAAGAGACGCCCGGGCCGGGTCCCTGCGTTCTTTCACGCTGCCCCGCTGCGGGTACGCCTGTAGTTCCGTTGATGCCACTTGCGCGGCGTCTGGGAGCCTGGCTAGAGCTACCCAGCCCGTCTCGATGGCTCCGTCGAACCGTCAGGCTCGGCTATGCGATTCAGTTCGCCCGGCGCCCTCCCAAGTTCAGGGGCGTCCACTTTACGTCAGTGAAAGCAGCAGATGCCCCTTTCTTGCGTGCAGAGATCGCAGTCCCACTGGCGAAGGACGCGATAGAGCCGTTCCCTCCAGCCGATATGAGGTCGGGGTTTTACCGCCCTTACTTTATTGTACCCAAGAAAGGCGGTGGGGTTGAGACCAGAAAAGTAAATGGCAGGAAGAAAAAAGAACTATCTTGGACCTGCGCGTCGTGAACCGGGCCCTTCACCGGCTCCCGTTCAAGATGCTCACGCAGAAATGCATTTTCAGGTGTATCCGTCCCCAAGACTGGTTCGCAGCGATCGACCTGAAGGACGCGTACTTTCATGTTCGATCCTTCCGCGCCACAGTCCATTCCTGCGGTTTGCGTTCGAGGGGCGGGCATACCAGTACAAGGTCCTGCCCTTCGGGCTGTCCCTGTCTCCCCGTGTCTTCATGAAAGTTGCGGAGGGGGCTCTTGTTCCTCTCAGAGAGCAAGGTGTTCGCATCCTCAACTACCTCGACGATTTGCTCATACTCGCCCAGTCTCAGGATCAGTTGTGCGAGCACAGGGACTTGGTGCTTTCACACCTCAGCCTGTTGGGCCTTCAGGTCAACTGGGAAAAGAGCAAACTCTCCCCGATGCAGAGGATCTCTTTTCTCGGTATGGAGTTGGACTCGGTCGAACAGACAGCACGCCTGACGCAGGAACGTGCTCAGTCGGTGTTGAACTGCTTGAATACATTCAAGAGCAGGATGGCGGTCCCACTGAAATTTTTTCAGAGGCTCCTGGGGCATATGGCGGCCACGGCGGCAGTCACGCCACTGGGGTTACTCCATATGAGACCGCTGCAGCACTAGCTCCATGGCCGAGTCCCGAGGTGGGTGTGGCAACGCGGCACCTTTCCGGGTCCAAGTTACACTGGCCTGCCACCAAACCTCCTCCCCGTGGTCAGACCTTGTGTTCCTCCAGGCAGGAATGCCCCTGGAGCAGGTCTCCAGGCCTTCTGTGTTTTGCACAGATGCCTTAACCACCGGCTGGGGGGCCATGTACAACGGGCTTGTAGTGTCAGGGGTTTGGATGGGGCCCCATCTGCACTGGCTGCCTCGAGTTGCTGGAAGTGCACCTTGCCCTGAGCCGTCTCAAAAGGCGCTTACGAGGCAAGCATGTCCTGGTCCGCACGGACAACACTGTGACTGTTGTGTACATCAACCGACAAGTGGTCTGCGCTCCCGTCGCATGTTGCAACTCGCCTGCCATCTCCTCCTCTGGAGTCAGATGCATCTGAGGTCTCTTCGTGCTGTTCACATTCCTGGGCTGCTCAACGGGCAGCCGACGAGCTGTCCCGAGCTGCGCTCTCGGGAAAATGGCGACTCCATCCCCAGACGGTCCAGCTTAAATGGATTCATATGTGTAAAGTCCACGGTATAGCCTTGATCCCGTGTTTCCCCGGCAGACTTCTGCCATTTCAAGAGGGTTCAATCACCTACATTCTTCCATATGCACCTAAGGGATGTCCATATGGAATTGCTTCCGAACCTCCTTCGGGAAGGTTCGAGCTTCCTTAACGCCCCTGTTCCAAGTAGAACGGGTGCGTTTCCCTAGTGTTATCCAGTCTTACTCATTGGGTCGTGCCATTGCAGCAGTAGCTGGTCCTCTTGTGAAGACGCCCTGGCCTACGCCAAAAAATAGGGGCGCAGGTGGCTTCCACATGACACTGGAAGGGGCAGTAGCTGTGGCCCTTTGGGAGGATCCCAATTTCGTCGGTCATCCGACTGACGTCGAGAGTGACCGACTGAAATGGAATGTCTCGGTTACGTATGTAACCCCCGTTCCCTGAAGGAGGGAACGGAGACGTCACGTCCCGTCGCCATAGCTTCTGTACCACTGCTGAGCGGCCGGGTTACTGGCTCGGCTCCTCAGCGAAAACCTGAATCTGCGCTGCACCTGCTGCCTACTTATAATCACGCTGTGATCAGCAGCAGCTGGATGCAAAAATCGCATGCCAATGTGCATTTGGCTCGTTTAGTTTACACTCGAAGTTGATTGGTCCCTCTAAGCGAGATCCCATTTTCGTCGGTCCTCCGACGTGACGTCTCCGTTCCCTCCTTCAGTGAACGAGGGTTACATACGTAACCGAGACGTTTCACGTATGGCCGTGACGACATTAGGGGTTTACTTGGGAGCCCCAATATCCTCTAATTTTAAGAGAAAATGCCAATGAGAATTGGCAAGTGGATTTTGCATGCCAAGCCACTCCCCGTACATGCGGATATATAAGGCAACAGCGTGCATCCACTCATTCAGATTTTATGCTGAGGAGCCGAGACTATGTCCCGGCATCAGCAAGTGGCATGGATAGGGCATGGGACATGACTTCTCCGTTCCCTCCTTCAGGGAACGACGGTTACATACATCTATCTGTCGGTCACTACGAGTTATGTCGTGACGACATTAGGGGTCTATGGAAAGCACCACAACCACTGAACGCTGTTACCACCTGTGGCACTGCAAATGTTGACAGGCTGAGGAGTGTCAAGCAAATGCTACACAGAAGTTGTAACCTTCCAAACGCCCCAGAGCAAATTCACTGACCTTGATGCCGAAAGGGGCCAATGGTGAGTACATTGCTGCTGGAGAAGCCCATGCTGCTGTTCCGCCCACAGAAATTCTTTAACAGAAGGAATTTCAACTTCTGGAAAAAAGATTTGCTTCAGATCTTTTTCCAAAAAAATTTTCAGCAAGGCTAAATTAAATCGTTGGGGAAGAGTGCCTCAGTCTAAGGGATAAGGCCACTACGGAGGCAACATCCTAGCCATAGGAAGGTGATATGTGGAGATACAAATATTGACTGACCCCAGGGAGGCAGTACTACATATGGAATTAGTCTCTGAGGTCCTACCTGGAAGTAGGGATGGAGCTATACTACCAAGAGAGATGGACGGAGTGGAATCTCTACAGGGGTGGACACGAGTTTACCATGAGGGAAACCTTACCGTGGAAGAATACACATCTGGGATTACCCACAGGGAATCACACAGATGGGACACCTAGCCCAGTACAGGGGCTGGCCCTAAAACCTCACAAAGGTGAAGGTTCTGAAACTCCAGGTGCGGTCCACGTATATATGCAAGGCTCCTACAGGGGGCAGCGCTTACAGGTTCACCACTTGGACCCGGAAGGGAGTGGTGGGAACCTTGGGCACATATCCAGGCCAGGGTCTCAGGACAACGTGAGAGTAGGCCGGCCCAAATACAAGGCACTCTTCGCTCACCAAAAATGCTTGTAGGTACCCTATCTTCTTGTTGGAAGTGAGCGCAGTCAGGAGTGCTGTCTTAAGAGACAGGAACTTAAGCTCAACTGACTCAAGAGGCTCAAAGGGATCTTTCTGAAGTCCAGCAAGGACAAGAGAGAGACACCAGGAGGGCACGAGTGGTGACCTAGGAGAGTTCAATTGCCTAGCACCCCTCGGAACCTAATGACCAGGTCATGCTTCCCCAGGGACCGGTCGTCCACTCACTGTGATGTGCTGCAACAGCAGCACAATACACTTTTCAAGGTGGAGGGTGACAGACGGTGCAGGAAAGAAAGCACGACTCCGATTGGGCATCTTCAGGGGTCTTATCAGCGAGAAAAACACCAGTCCGTGAACAGACTCCACATAAGCTCACCTGGTTGAGGGGGCTCTGGCTTGAGTGATAGTGTCTGTGTTGAGGGAGAATCAAGACATGAAAGTACGCATCCTTCAGGTCAACCGCTGCAAACCAATCCAGGGACTGGACGCATCTGAAGATGCGCTTCTGCGTCAACATCTTGAACAGAAGCTTGTGAAGAGTGATTCAAGACTCGCAGATCCAGAACTGGCCTCCTCCAGGTGAAGGAGTGGCGCTGTCCCCGCCACCTCCTGGAAAAGAGCAGCTCTCCACATCTCCGGGTTGCCCTTGTCAGGGCCGCTTCATCGTCTTCCTTGAGGACATGAGCAGCTTAGCGGAATGGAGGAGGAGGATCATGTTGGGGCAGGATGTGCTGGATGGCCTCAGTCTGCTTTTGTACTGCCGATAACTGTTGGGCAAAGTGTCCAAAAAAGTGTTGCCGGAAAGGCCAGCCTGGGAGACGGGAACATCAAGAAAGTGTACTTTGTCAATGCCTCTCATCTCGTGGTGGTCACCAGAGGATAGGAAAAGACCGCAACAAAGAGGACACAGATAGAGTGGCATCTTTAAAAAAATGCAGACCGTCTGTGATTTGCTATTTTAGAGGAACTGCTCTTTTTAGTTGAAGCACCCAGGGGACCTGCTAACTCAGGGACACTGCTGTTTGCACCGTACCACCAACCACTCGGCTCCGAAGCAAAATCCTGAATGAGTGGATGCACTCTGTTGCCTTATATACCTGCATGTGCGGGGAGTGGCTTGGCATGCAAAATCCACTAGCCAATTTTCATTGGCGTTTTCTCTTAAACTCAGAGGTGATGGGGCTCCCAAGTAAACCCCTAAGTAGGGCTGCACGATAAATCGCATGCGATATTTAACGCGCATCTTGTCAGAAAGCCGGTTCTGTAATCAGCGCTAAATCTCCATCACCTGAGCAGCATTGAGCAGCATTAACTACACAGAGCCGTTGTTCACTGACGAGCTGCGCAAATCCACGTTCATATTTGCACGATTTTTTGCGCAGCTCGTCAGTGAGATTTACCGGCTTTACTGATAAGATGCGTGGTAAATATCGCATGCATTTCTTCGTGCAGCCCTACCCCTAAGGTCCTTTATTTTGAATGGTCCCTTTTTGAACATTCGGTTTACAATAAGTAAGGTTTTGCCCTACATGTCCTACTAACTCTCATTAGAGTATTATTAGACTGCTTAATATCTGCTAACTCTTTATTATCATGGTCCCCCAACAGACATTCTACTGACTATAAGTGACTTTGCAAGTACATGTCAACTTATTCTAACCCTAACAGTCTACTAATACTCTACTAACACTCTAATGGGAGTTAGTAGACATGTAGGTGCAACATTACTTATAGTCAACAGAATGTGTTAAAGGGACCATCAAAATAAAGTGAAACCACCCCTAATGCTGTCACAACATAACTCATAGTGACCGACAGAAGACAGTTGTATGTAAACTTGTAATAATTTTCAACAATATTACGTTCTAAAAAACTATAAACCGATTTGTTTAGTCTGTGGCAGATTTTTGAGTAGTCTGTTTAGCTAATGGATCTTTCACACACTCTTCTGGCATTGGGTCATTTTGCAAACTTACGGGGTTCCCTTGTTCATAAGGTCATAGTTCCCATCAAAGTCGTTGTCAAATATTGGTCCACTCACAACATTGACTCCATTCAGCTCTTGTGAATACCTCACCAGCAGAACTTTGTGAAAGCGATTCCAAATATCTGTCACAAAGACATTAGACATGAACAACAGTGACCCTATGATCACACATGAAAGCCACAGAACAGACACAACAGGTTTATTATTGTTAACTAAAACTAAATCATTTATATATATGTATATATATGGGCTGGGCAAGTTAACGCATTATTATCGCGTTAATGCATTATTTGATTAACGCCGACAATTATTTTATCACGTGTTAATGCAGTTTTTTATTATTATGAAAGTCAGTTACTCACTGGCTCTGAATACTCACACAGACAAACCATGGGTCACAGGAGAAGTGGGATGTTGATCAGTACTGGCTTAGGATGAGCATCATCACGCGTCTCAACCAATGAGAGCATTTGGGGAGGGCAAAGACTGCAGCAGCGCTCACGACTTCATAAACAGGAAATAGGAAGTTTCCGATAGCACATGAAGACAGCAGAGAAGCGCTCTCGCTCAGCACAGTGGAGTGCATCGTTTTGTGGTTTATTATTTTGAGTCGTTTGGGACTCAGTAACACACGGCCCTTTTCACAATATATTGCTTTACAGATCTATCACGTTTGCCACTCAGAAATGTTCAGAAATGTTCACGCAATCATGCAGCACATATCAGAAGTTCCACGCTCCTAGCTAACATTCGTACCGCCCGAGCCCAACGACTGCTCTCTCAGGGCCCACCTCTTTGAAACCTGATCCATGGACTTCTACACTAAACCGCGGCACGGAGCTATCACCTCGTCAAACAAACCGGGGCTTTGGTGGTCATTACACTCTCAATTCAGCGGTTAAGATGCCTAGTGGGAGTACAACCCATTATTCTCCCCCTACCCCCCAACGACTAAGTCTCCCTGTCCTCTAACCTGCCCGCATCTTTCACCGTGCCGCATCCTGTGTTGTCCCCGCGCCGAACTCTGCTGCTTGGGTCCCGAAATAGTGCAGGCCTCTACTCGGAACACGCCTGTTATAATGTTATGATCTTCTTTATAACTTGTTTTTCTATAACAAATTATATAATATTTTCTATAAAAACGTTAATGCCCTGGCAGTGGCAAATAGCTTTGGTTTTATATTTAATTTGATTACATTAATGTTATAATTTGAGATTTACAAGAAATATTTTAACTGCTACTATGTAAAAGGAATACTGCTGTAAAAAAAGCACCTTATTTGTTTAAAGTGTTTGCAAACCAAATGTTATTGCACTTTTGTTCATATAGCAGTACTTTTAAATGAAAAAAGTGCACAATACACTACGTTTGAATTCATTATTGAATTTTGTGCATAACAATGCGATTAATCGCAGAAAATCATGTGATTAATCGCGATTAAACATTTTAATAATTGCCCAGAACTAATATATATATATATTAGCACTAATATATATATGCATATATAAAAGAGTTTTAGGTGAAAAGAAACCATATGATAACACCAAATGATATCTAAAACAGTGATAACAACATTCAAACATAATCACAATGTTAATGCAGAGTGCTATCCATAATTAAGTTTATGCATAATTACTGTACTCAATAATCATGATATGTTTTAACTTCAGCAAGGTGCAAATTAAGCATTTTTATGTGACTGAAACCAAACAAGATGTTTCAAAAGAGCCACAAAAGGATCCTAATGAACGATGCTGTTTAGGTTTCTTATGAATAATATTCCTATGATAAATGCATAAACAATATACTTGTGTAATCGACTGATAACAGATAAACGTGTTATGAAATGCTGGTGCACCCAGCCAAGTCCAAACCACAAACACATCCTGATGTTCATTTTCAGATTATCGCTCTGTAGTTGCACTAAAACACAGATGAATGATTTCTAATGGAATGCAGAGAGTTAATGTTCTACATGCATGCCATTTGGTGGAGTTAGTTTGGGAAATGAAATGAGTAATTTTCACTTGGAGCTAAATCCTTGCACAATACAGAATGAAGAAAGTGTTTACCATACACAAGTGTTGCAATTACCAATGATGATTCTCTGAGATTAAAGCAAAACATCAGTTAAATATGGTTCACAGGTCTGAATGGCATATTGTGTAAAACACTCAATACTGGCTATTAATACAGCAGGTCTACCTTCATTACGGCTAGTGAGGATTACCTGGCTTAAACCTTTTTAACCGATTTCTGTATATTATGTATGTATATATAGATATATAATATAAAATCCATTAACATATTTTATTTTTATGTTATTTCAAATATAGAAAACTCTAAACATAAGAACTTAAGAACATAAGAAAATAAACATTTTATTTCAGCTAGTTGTCAACGTAACATTTCTAAATCCATTTCATTTAGTTTAACATGAAGTACTAAAATAACAAACTAAAACATTTTTGAAACTACATAGACATAAATTTTTAAGAATTATATAAACAGAAACAAAATGACTAAAAACTAATTAAAAAATTAAATAAGCAGAAACCTTAAAAAATAAATTAATTCAAAAGTAACAAAAACAAAAATGTATATCAATGATACTAAAGTAGTGATAATTCACTAAAATTTTCATCATTTACTCACCCTCAAGTTGTTCCAAACCTGAGTTTCTTTCTTCTGTTGAACACAAACGAAGATAATTTTGAGGAATGTTGGTGACCAAACAGTTGTTGGTCCCCACTGACTTCCAACATTCTCTAAAATATATTCTTTTGTGCTCAACAGAAGAAAGAAACTCAGGTTTGTAATAACTTGAGGGTGAGTAAATGATGACAATTTTCATTTTGGGGTAAATTGTCACTTTTTAAGACATTACAATATAATATCCTTTATGATGATTAACTGAGATGCCAATTTTATGTTTGTCTACAGGCCCATATAAACACAAAACAGCATCGCTATCATCTATGTATTCTCATCGAGCCCATTTTTGTCTCACTCTGATAACAGAGGAATGAAATTACGCTGAGAAAACGGCAGTTCTTTGGATGCTCTGTTGAGCATTCCTAGGTGTTTTTTGGCAGGTCAAGTGCTCCTGTGGGACTCTTTTCTTTGATTTTGGTATAAATATGGGCTGGCCTCAATTCAGCTTTGATCAGCTGATCCAAATTATAGGGCAGCTTTAAATGGAGAATATTTACCTTTTCAGGCTTTTTAATTCTGACTTTACGAGTTGCAATACAGAATTACAGCCTTTTGAGAAAAATATGTGACATGCTTACTGGCATGTGGAACCCATTCTCAATTCAAAGTTCAATATTTTATGATGACAGTGACAGTGTAGGCTGCGTATCTAATCAAACTGTACAGAGTTTTTTTACACCAATATAATAAGTAATAATGTCTAAAAAAAGCACGTTTCCCAGCACTTCGTGCTTGAATCCCAAATAATATCTACAGTTCAACCAACCCCAGAGGTAATTGTGCATAGAATCTGGACTTGGAGATTCATTCCAGCATGCCATTAACTTTCTGTTTACTTTCCAAGTATACAAGTAAACAGCAAATCTTTTGGAACTATTCGTATTGGCAGTCAGAATAAAGACATAATGCAATTATTGCCAGAACAAACATGCAAATATGTTAAACATGCAAATTGTGCATGACATTATACCATAAATCACAAAAAGTGCAAATAAGAAACAGATCCCAGTTGTCAGGTATTATTTCACTGCAGTCTGAATGTTTGTAATGTTATAAGCTGAATGTAAAACATGGCTTACCTTTGAAAGTAGGAAACATGGGCACCATGTTGCTTGTAATTAAGGAGTCCGGCTCAGTTCCTGTAGGACTGAAGTCTGAGGGAGAAAGGAAGCATTTAGAGAAAGCTGTCGTACAAAACAACAGATACATTAGAATAAACACAACAGCTCTTTTATTACACCGATCTCTGGATACTTTGATTGGCCAAATTGCAGAATTGAGTGGTTTTATAATTTTGTATAATGACCACTAAATTGTACACTGCTGTTAAAAATGACAGTCAGTAAGATTTTTGTTTTGAAAGAAATTGCTACTTTTATTCACCAGGAATGCATTAAATTGATCAAAAGTGACAGTAAAGGCTTGTATATTGTTACAAAATATTTCTATTGCAAATAATGTTGTTCATTTGAACTTTTTATCCCTCAAATAATCCTAAAAACTGTACAACAGTTTCCACAAAAATACAAAGCACAACTGTTTTCAACATTGATCAGAAATGTTTCTTGAGCAGCAAATCATCATATTAGAATGAATTCTGAAGGATCATGTGACACTGAAGACTGGAGTAATGATGCTGAAAAATTCAGCTTTGATCACAGGAATAAATTATATTTTTAATTCATGTAAAATATAAGCAGTTATTTAAAAAATTTATAAATATTTCTGTTTATACTGTGTTTCAATCAAATAATGCAGCCTTGGGAGCTTGTGAACAATTTTTCCCCAGTTGTTAAAGGGAGGTCTGATGATGCGGATTTCAATTTGTCCTGTCTATTTGGAGTATTACAAGCTCTTGGGATATAAAGAAGATCTGTAAATTTCCAAAGACTAAAGTCTCAAATCCAAAGAGGAATTCTTTATAAAAGTTGAGTCAACCACACCCTCCTAAAACGGCTCATTCTAACACACCCCCACATACCTACATCACTATCTGGAAAGATTTGGATAACGCCGCCCAAATGCTCACGCAAAGAAAGAAGGCTTAACTTTTATTCTGCGGTAGTATGTTGCCACCGCCATGTCATGAGGCGCGGTGTGTTTCGTTGTGAACGCGAAACTACTTTGATTGGTCTTCCAAAAATGGAGATATCGCTTCGTCATGCTGGAGCTGATCAGTGCTGGTTGCTGAGGAAATACATTAACTTTGCGCTGTGGATCACCGGATCGTCTTTCACTGTGGACAAAGCGGAGTCCAGTCCGGGGTAGTCACATGTGGTTGCCGCAAGCCCTCCGGACGCTCCTTCGTCGAGTCTGCCGGCCGCGCCGTTCTCAAGCCTGACGGCCGTACCTCACTCTAGCCCGCCGTGTGTGACACTGTGTGTTTCGTTGTGAAAGCGAAAAATACTTTGTTTGGTCTTCCAAAAATGGACATGACTGCAAATCAGTGGTTAAGTTGTATTTACAAAAATGTTCCAGAACAGTTCAACCCAAATAACCAGATGTGTGCAGCACATTTTATGGAGTACTGTTTCCTGATCCTGGTAGAGTAGACTACCATGCCGGCTGTTCTGACTCTCATACTGTAAGTACGTTTTTTATATATAAAGAATTTGCCACTGACGATTCAAACGCAAGTTTTGATCAGTGTAGAGTAGCGCTTGTTGTTTGTCATTTCTCTGATCACAAATGCAGACATGGTTTATGTTTAATGGTTTTATGCAACGCAACGCATAAAAATACAGTATAAGTCATTATAATCAGTAATTATGTCCCACTGGATGCAACAAATGCCTCGTTTTAATGTTTTTGTCTCGTCGCTCCGGCCGTGACAGGGCATCACAGTATGGTAAGGGACGTAACATTTCCGTCAAACGCTTGAGGCATTCGGCCAATCACAATGCACTGGATAGCTGGCCAATCAGAGCACACCTCGCTTTTCAGACCGATGAGCTTTGTAAAAATCGACACGTTTCAGAAAGGCGGGGCATAGAGGAGAAACAATAATGTACAGTATGTGGAAAATAATGTGTTTTTTGAACCTTAAACCACCAAATACACAAAATAATGTTCTTTTTAGCAACATCATATGACCCCTTTAAAGGCAACATACCATGTTTGCTTATGTTATTATAAGCAACTGTGGGCTTGTTTTTCAATTAAATCACTTATACATAATATGTATTTATGGGCTTATTTTTAGATTGTAGCATGTAATATACTTCATACATTTTTTTTTTTTTAAATGCACACATTAGCTATTATCAATCATAGCTCTAACCGAACTCTAGGATCTTTTCCCAGAACTAAAAGAGGGCAGAAAGTGAAATTAATTGTGAGTTTTGTATAAAGGTCTTAAAGTAAATACAGATATCCTGTTGAACTCACTGGGTGGATGCAGGAGGCCAAAGGTCAAAGTGGAATTGCTCTTATAGAAAGAGCAGGACTGTCTCGCACTGGCCTGCACACGCACATCTGCACGCACACATGTGTCTTCTGAGGGCTGGACACTCACCTTTGTTTGAGAAGAAAAAAAATCAATGATCAGAGGAACCAGTGCTTAGTGATTAAAGGATTAGTTCACTCCCAGAATAAAAATTTCCTGAGAATTTACTCAACCCTATTTCATCCAAGATGTTCATGTCTTTCTGTCTTCGGTCGCAAAGAAGTTAAAGTTTTTGAGAAAAACATTCCAGGATTTTTCTCCATATAATGGACTTAAATTTCAATTTCTCCTCCAACTTCAAAATCGTCCGACATCATTGTTTTACCTAAGAGCATTTGACTTTCTTTGCACATCCTATGTTACAACCACTGGGTCGTACCTTGCTCGTCCGCGTGACCTTTCCAATGTGATTACGTAATGCGTGAAGTTGAGCTAGTGCAAGACGAGCATTATACATTTTTATTTTTTAAGAAAATTACCGATTGTTTTGCTAGATAAGACCCTTATTCTCAGGCGGGATATGTAGGAGCCTTTTGTGAAGCTGCACTGAAATAATGGCCTTCCGCCCCTTGGCCACAACTGAAGTCCATTATATGGAGAAAAATCCTGGAATGTTTCTCAAAAACCTTAATTTCTTTGTGACAAAAAAGAGACATATATGCATCTGGATACAGGGGTGGAGTAAATTATCAGGAAATTTTTATTAACTAATCCTTTAAAACACTCATCAAGTGCATGATAGAATTCCTGGTAGGACACATCCAATAAACATTATTCTCGCACTTGCCACTTAAATGATATTCTTACATTTGCTATTTTTATTTTTGAGAGAAAGGCCTGTGCTTTTTAGGAAACATCCTACTCTTTAGTAATATTAAACTAAACCATTCGTACACTCCAGACTGTGTTAAACCTTTAACTTATTATTTGCTAGTCATGATATATAAACCTTATGTTCGAAGGACGGGTCATGATCATTTGATATTGTTTTATTGATAATTCATGTTTTCTTGGGTGTTGTGTTCATCTAAGGATATGAGGAGCGTAGTTTCACCCCACCCACAACCAAAAACCAGACACTCCTGAAGCCTTACAAACTCTTTGTTCCTTTTCCCCTTTTTACAAACTCATTTTTTCTTTTCGTTGTTTTGTTATCATTAAAAATGATTCTCACTGCTGAAGCGAGGAGAGTGAGGCGGTCTGTCATACTTTCTTTCGGACCTCTCAGAGCAATCCCCATATCCCTTTCGGGAATATAAGTGGGTGTAGGATTGTTTTGGGCCTTTCAAACATTTCCCTTTGAAAAAGAAGTGTGCTTAATTATATTAAATGTGCACTTCAAATCATAAGTGTACATTTAAAATTTTTTTTGTTGAAGATAGCATAATATTAATGAAATAAAAGGTCACTTAAGTATACTCACTGTAAAGAGAGTACACTGTCATGACTTTGTTTCTTAAGACATTTAAGTACACTTTTAAAAAGTTAAAGGTTTTACTTTAAAGTACATTTTAAATCATTATGTTTTCATATTTTGCATTCGTGCTGTAAATACTCAAAGTTACATCTAACGTAATTGATTATAATTTTACCCATTGTGGAGGAGAAGAAGACCTTATACATAATTAATGGATAATATATATTTTAAGTGAACTAAATTACAAATGTGTAGTTATGAACATATTTAAATATTACACACGTTTCAATATAAATTACATTAAAGTATATTTAGTTTACCATAAATACTTGTCAGTATTCAGCAGCACTTTAAGATAATTCAGCCGAACAACCGACCGAACAATAGTAGTAACTATGAAGTAATATTCAATCTATGAAAAAAAGTTTACTTAAGTCCTACTCAAAAAAGCACTCTATAATTCAGCTAATCAATTTAATATAAATTGAAACTATAATACATTTTCATGTATCAATTAACAAACAATTAAGAGTCTGAAAACATTACAAATATGTTATTTAAAAGTACATTTCCATAATATAGTATTACTTTTTAAAAGTATTCTAAAGTGTAGATCTTTTTCACAAGGGTTGTTTCAAGTTCCAGTCCTGTAATGATTAAAAAGGGATGTAGCTCATTTAAATCCCACTGGACATCTTCAGAAAATAATCACAGGAAAACATCAAATGAAAACCCCTGCAGTGCAACATTGTAACAGCTTAAAATGACCTATTGTTTGAGGTTCCTTAAACAATAAACTCCACTTTAAAGACCCCATGACAAGTTAGCCACAGTTAGTCATAAATGTTAGTGTTAAAAATCATCTTTATGGGAGGGTTCCGGGTTATGCCACCAAGAGGATGACAGCCTAATTTCTGAGCTCTCCGACAGTTTTGTGAAAACTCCCCCCCCCAAAAAAATCTAGATTTTGTGAACCCTAGTGAATATTTTACTTAACAATGGAGAAAGGGGTTACTACTAGAAGTAGGACAACGACAAATGTAATAGAAAATGACCCCAAAGCGAGGCAAGGTAGCAGAAGTTGCTCTCCAACATCATTTCCCAATGAAGATAGTTCTGAAGTTAGCCTGCGATGTATTCTCATCAAACTCTGGGACAATAAGGTACAGCTTTCCAACATTAAACAAAAACTGAAGAGAACAAATGACAGACTAGAGGAGGCAGAGGAATTGAGGAAACGAAGACCGTGCTTCAAGTAACATCAACGCTAATCAAGCAGCAAGCTAATCTGGGAGCCAGGCTGATAGATCAGGAGGGCCGTGCGCATAGAGGCAATTTAAAGGGGTCATATGACGTTGCTAAAAAGAACATTATGTTGTGTAATGAAATATGTTTATGCAGTTAAAGGTTAAAAAAACACATTTTCCACATAATGTACATTATCGTTTCTTCTCTATGCCCTGCCTTTCTTAAACGCGTCGATTTTTACAAAGCTCATCGTTCTGAAAAAAAGGTGTGCTGTGATTGGCCAGCTAGTGCTTTGTGATTGGCCTAATATCTCAAGCGTGTGACGGAAATGTTACGCCCCTTACCATACTGTGATGCTGTGTCCCGGCGCGATGAGACAACACCAATAAAACCCATTACAAACGAGGCATTTGTTGCATCCAGTGGGGACATAATTACTGATTATAATGACTTATACTGTCTTCTTACGCGTTGCGTATCGCGCCACGTAAACATAAAATCACGTCTGAAACGACTAACAAGCGCTACTCTACACTGCTCAAAACTGCGTTTGAATCGTCTTGGAGAAAATTCTTAAATTAAAAATTAAATATAAAAAACGTATGTACAGGCTGTGAGTCAGAAGAAGCCGGCACTGTAGTCTACTCTTCCAGGATCAGGAAACTGTCCTCCATAAAATGCACTGCACACACACGGAATATTTGGGTTGAACTGTTCTGAAACAGTGCTGTAAATACAACTTAACCAATGATTTCTAGTTGTGTCCTCTTTTGAAGGCCAACAAAGTAGTTTCGTACAAAGTAGCTTTGACAACGAAACGCACAGCATCACACACAGCGGGCTTGAGTGAGGAATGGCCGGAGGGCTTGAGAACGGCGCGACCGGCGGATTCGACGAAGAAGCGTCCAGCGGGCTTCGGCAACCACATGTGATGACCCCGGGCTGTACTCCGCTTCGTCCACGGTGAAAGCGATCCGGCGATCCACAGCGCGAAGTTGATTGTATTTCCTCAGCGGCCAGCACGATCAGACTCAAGCACGACGAAGCAGATATCGTCTCTTTTGGAAGGCCAAACAAAGTAGTTTCACTTTCACAACGAAACACACAGCGTCTCCACGACATGGTGGCAGCAACAATACTACAGCGAGAATAAAAGTTACGCCTTCTTTCTTTGCGTGAACATTTGGGCGGTGTTATGCAAATCTTCCCACACAGTGACGTAGACATGTGGGGGCGTGTTTGAACGAGGCGTTTTAGGAGGGCGTGGACAAGTCTTAACTTTTATAAAGAATATCTCTTGATGGTTGTTTGAGACTTTAGTCTTTGAAACTTTAGGGATCTTATCTATTCACGAACAGCTTGTAACACTCCAAAGAGAAAGGAAAATTTGAAATTGCATCATATGACCCCTTTAAGGATTTATGGTATACCCGAAGATAAGGAAGGTATGGACATGGTTGGCTTTCTAGATAAATTGTTGAAAAGCGCACTAGACTCCCCATGCGATAGAGAGCTCGGGATTGAGTGAGCACATCGAGCACTAGTGCCGAGGCCCAACGGTCCGCACACAAGGCCACTGTCTATAGTAGTAAAGTTCGGCAGCTACAGAATAAAAGAAGAGGTGCTTCGGAGAGCCTGGCAGAAAAAAAGAAGTGTACTGCAACGACTCCTGCTTCTACGTTGACCATTATTTCCCTCCTGAAGTGCTTAATAAATGCGGGGAGTACGCTGAAGCCAAGAAAGTGTTAAAAGAAAAATAAATAAAGTTCCAGACACCGTATCCGGCAAGGATGTGCGTATTCTACGATGACGGCACTCGGCTATACCAGGATGCTACGGAGGCAACGAGGGACATGGCTTCACGAGGATTTTCAATTTCCATGGTGAAATCCTCCATTAATACAGATCAGGTGGAAATCTCGCTACTATCTACTTGGTAGGTGGTGGGGAGATGGCGCGAACGGGGTGGAGATCAGGAATATGGTGCAGTGGATGGCTGCACACAACCGAAGAAAACAACCCACTCTCAATATAAAGAAAAACTCCAGAAATTCAGAAAATGATCATCCACGAAATGAGCCTGATATTTTACTAGGGCTGTCAAAAAAAAAAGAATTTCGAATATTCATCAAATTTAAAATAAAAATCCACATTCGAATGCAAAAAACGTTGCATTCGAATTTTAGGTGTGCGTTAAGGAGGCTGCATTATCAGTGGCGCACGAGATGCAATGACGATGTAAGTGTCATTACATTTTAATGTTTTTGTTAGCCTTTCCAGTTGAAGCCACTAGATGCGGCACTGCTGCATTGTTGATTACAAATATGGTGGGAAAAGAGAACATCAATGCGGAGAAGATCTTGTTTACGCCAAAACTGAAACCAAACCGTTCACACAGAATGCATATTTCGCGCATCTATCACCGTTGCACTCACGTCTCTCGCACAAGAGAACCACATGTTTAAAGTGAAAGATGTGAAGTGGAAAGATATTGAATTTGTAATAATGAATAAGCCCCCAATTCAAGCTGTATTGGCATATAAAAACTTGGAAAGATTTATAGATAAGGTGCAAACTCATGTATTAAAGCCCAATTAAAATCTGGAATACGATAAAAGAAGAATATAAACTGGACCGTAAGTTACAAATAATTCAATGGTGTGCCTATGATCCTGAATTCAAGCCAAATAGAATGGATTACAAGATCTAAATTACAGATTCAAATCTTGGGTCTCAAAAGGAACAACAGCATTCTATTCTCTTATGGAAAAGGAACACTTAAAATACTTTGAAAGTTTGAAGAACGAAAATTATCTTGAGAAATCAGATTTTTATAGATATCTCCAGATACGCAATCATTTTGAACACACTATTAAAAATAAAACACACTTTGATGACCCAATATTGAAGATATTTACGAGTGCTTACCAAGTTGATTTAAATAAGGATGTCATTTCTAAATTTTATGAAGTCCTTAGGATAAAAAAAAACTCACTCTACAGAATACATTAAAGAAAAATGGGAAAAAGAAGGTAATTTTCCGATATCGTATGAGGAGTGGCTTGATGTATGTACTGTAAATTCACGTGGAAATATACTAACTCTCACATATGGCGGGAGTTTGGGTGGAAGTGCCTTGTCAGATGTTTTATTACTCCGAAACAGAAAGCACATATTGAGGGAGGGGACACCAAATGTTGGAGACGGTGTGAGTTTCGGGAAGCCAATCACTGGCATATATTTTGGGAGTGTCCAGTAATAAAACCTTCCTGGGTAGAGCTTCATAAAGCAGTGGAAAACATTCTTAATACTGCACTGCCTTTATACTTTTCCATATTGTTTTTAGGAAATGCTGATCTCCAGGCAAGATGACCTGAAGGATAATTATTTGACATTTTAACATCTGCCGGTAAAAAAGCACTCACAAGGCGTTGGCTGCTTCCTGAACCCCCCACAATACAAGAGTAGATGGATATAGTAAATTATATTTATGTTACGGAAAAGATTACTTTTTCCCTTTGTCTTCAGAAAACCAAAACTGGACCAAGTGGGTTGAATATGTAAGGCCATTATGGCCAGACATTGTGAAGGTATAAAACAAATGATCCTTCCCTCCTGAATGAAAAATGTCATGGTAATCTCCCTTGCATGTCTTTTCCCTACTACACATCTAGTAGATTTTCTCCCACAATCTCCATCATAAACCAAGAATGAACATTTAACATTATTTAGTATGGGGTTTGATCATTAAGTATACATTTGACCTCCCGAATTGTAAAAATTAATGTTGTTATTAATATTTTATTTTATCTATTTATTTGTTTATTTATTATATATATATATTTTAATTTAGTTCACTTTCATTTTTTGTATTATGTAAAAAAGAATTGAATGCAGAGAAAAACTATTTGGGGTCTCATAAAATTTATGAGACCAAAGGGAAGGATGTTTCGGAGTATCCGCTGAGTACTGCACGTGGGAAGTATACATGATCTGACTGCTCTGAAGAACACGGAATGAAAAAATCAAGAAAAAATAAAAGAATAAAAAAAAAGAAAATCATCTTTATGCATAAAGATTTTTTTTTATCTTATTTTTATATAGCAGGGATAAACAACGTAACGCCCCCTTAATTATTTCAAAACAGATGCAGCTAAATTTTTCTCTGCCATTCAATGGTGTACTCCTAAAAGTTCACAAAATAACATTTTAGAAAATATAACCGTTTGTCTTTTTTGGGAGTGTACTCATCTACATGACTCATCTTGTACGACTTGTCTTGACTCGAATAATAAAATGCTCTCTAGAAGAAGAATGTTACTCCCTAACTATACATTCCATCTTTGACTAGCAATAGCAAGTAGCAATACGTCCACCAAGAAAAACAGCTGTGCTCGTCAAGTAATTTCAGAGGGTCTTAATAGTCTTACCGTTGCATTCAAAGAATATGAGACCCAAAGGGGCATCAGGATGTTTCTGCTGTATCCGCTGACGTATGCACTGTGGTGAAGTATACAGTGATCTGACTGCTCCTGAAGAACACGCGGGATTCCATACGGCAGATGAACAGGCTTCACATTAGAGTCTATAAAAAGATAAAAAACAAAGACTGACTTGAAAGGTTTCAAACACAGTGTTTTCTAACACAAAGTCGATATGAACTATTCTTGACAAACAGTTTACTGACTTGAGTTTGAGTCGATGAGACGCTGGTTTAGACTGTTAACCTGAAAAAAGTTTAGGGAAATGTATGTTAGGATACATGAATTTGATGTATATTTCATATCTATCATATATATCTAAGCTATCTATCTATCTATCTATCTATCTATCATTATTTGAAATATTTTTTGTAATAATTTAAAAGCCTTTAATGTCAAATTTGATCAATTTAATGCATTTTTGTGGAATTAAAAACATTACTTTCCCCTGACCTAAACCTTTGAATAGTAATATTAGATATTTATATTAATATAATTATCAAAGAGGCTTGACTCCACTTCCCTTTCAAAATCTGAAAGCTAGGTGGGATGTGACAAACCACATGGAAAAAATAAAGAAATCAGACAAACCACAAAGCCCAAAAGGAATATGTGATGGGGATCAGAATAGAGCACACACAAAACAACAAACGTACTCAAAGAAATTCGTGGAGATAGAGGCTGTAATCAGTCTGCAACATTAACTGTTATAAGACCAAGATCAAGGGGGCACGCACGAAAAAAGAAAAAAAAAAACAACAACTGTCAAACCATGTAGCATTTTACTTTGAACATTTTGAAGACATTCTGAAAATAATTCCATTTAGTTTCTTTTTTCAGAATTGTAATATGGTAAAGTAATGTAAATGGGTTTCTAAGCCTTTCAAATATGCAGTTTGGTTGGAGTGCAACTGAATTATCATTGTGATAGTGACAAGGCGTTTCACTAGATTTTAGTTTTAAAATACCCTTGTAACAAGACAAAGCAACACATGCAAGAAAAAACTCCCACGCGTAAGAGGAAACCTTGGGTGGAATCATGAGGAAATTCATTCTGTTCTCAAGAATCAGCCTCCGTTTCACACCTGTGTGAAGGGTGTGGAGGAGGATGTTGTGGGGGACTGTCGTTGGACATACTGTGGTGTTTGCAGGATGAGGACGCCTTTTTCCATGTTTTTTCCCAGTGGTTGGTCTGGAACTTGGGTTTGTTGTTATGGTGATGGCTCTGTCCTCTTCTGGTTAGGGGCTTTCTGTAGAAGGGTTTTGTGGCAATGCTGGGTGCCTTCTGGTGCCTGCTTCGGATTCTGGGTTGTGAAGTTCAGAATCGGTGAGGTCTTGCAAACACTTTTGGTGGAGGCCTTGTGCATGTTAAAGGCCTTCTGTGTCAGGTCACACAGTTGTTGGATAGGCATTGTGTGGTGGCTATAATGCCTAAATGGTGACTTACAATGGGGTGGAGGTTTCAGCGGAAAAGGCTCTTGAAGCTGATGTCCTGCTCCATCCCATCCAGAATTTTCTTATGATAGCTTGTTTAAGCCGCTGGTAGTCTGATTGGATGTGTCCTGGTTGTCGAGCCAGGAAGCTTCGCACCTCTGGGCTCGAGGTGATCCAGAGCAGATAGAGTCTATCTTGGTGGTTCACACTGGTCCAAGACTGCAGGTAAAAGTCAATGTCTCACATGTAGGCATGGATATCATGGTCTCCTGCATGTGCTGGTGTGAACGCAGGGATGTTTCTGGCCGTTCGGTTGAGGTCTTTGAGTGTCACTCCAGGTGCCATTTCAGAGTTTGTCTGAATTGATCCTTTTCCTTCTGCGGCTGCAAAGGTTTCCAGGAAACTGTCTTGTGAAGAGTTAAGCAGAAGGCTTTGGCTCCCCCCTTTGTATCTGTGTACAGGGGTGAGAGGGTTTGCACTGCTGGCAGTGTGACGTGCAGCAGGGTGACTTTTGCTTGAGTCCATGCGCAGTCTGTAGGACTGTTTCAGTTATTTCTGAACCGTGTCAAGCTCCTCTTTAATGTTGCCGAATTTCTGAGTCAGGGTTTGTACTTCAGCTCTGGCTGCATGCAGATGGCCTTCTAAGGCCTTAGCTCTAGTGTCTCTCTCATTAAGTTCCACATACGCTGTTTTTAACAGTGACTTTGTGTGAAACAGTTCTCTTTCCAAGTCCTGTCTGATGGCTTTTTCCAGCTGCGCTTGGTGTCTAGCAGCTGTTAGAGCCTCTTGAAGACTGGTGATTTCCTTCTGTCGAACCATTCTGTGGGGTTCTTTGCATCCGTTTTGTGCTTTCTCTCGTTGAGCAGGTGTCGGTTCCCTGTAGAACTCTGTGACTTGCAGGTTCAGTTCAATTACCTCCTGTCCGAGGCCCTTGAGGATGTGGGCCAAGGTGAAGATGGCGCTGGTCAGATCCTGGTGGTTCAGGCTGGGTGTCAGGTGTCCACTTGTGTCGCAGTCTCGCTGTTCCTTTCTCTGCCATTGCAGGTCGTTGGCTGCTTTGGGCTGAAGGATGTCCATCAGAGTGCTCTGCTGGGTTTTCAGGTGGTCCTGGTGAGCTGGAAGGGCTGGATGTCTGTGGAATGTCTGAAACATACTGGCACACTTGTGGTAACACCAGAGAGAGAGAGACACAAGGCAAATGCAAGTACGTACAGGAGGTGTTAAGCTATCTCTATGGAGAACGGCTGTGTAGGCCATGTAAGGTGTGAATAGCTGGAGGGGGGCAGCTATTGAGGTAGGGGATTCTCAAACACAAGAGAGAGCAGTCGGGGTCTACAGCTTATACTAAACCTCGTTTCGTTTAGTTAAATGTACGATACTTGCATTGCCTCGGTCATTGATGAGTGTCCGGATGCAGTCTCGGATGAAAGTATTGATGGTTTTGGAGTTCGGTGGTGTAGGAGTCACAATCAGTTCTTCAGGGTTTTGAAGAGTGATGGACTTAAGAAGATGTTATTCGACTCTGTGGTGGATCGGGAGGTTTTCTACCAGTATGACAAGATGTGAAGAGCTAAGGAGAGCATCAGCTGAGATCCAAGGATCGTGGTGAATGTAACGACACAGGCCGAAATGCTGGCGCAGACTTAAGGGTTGCAGGAAGGGCTAGCTCCTAACCATTATCATCTTCTAAGGAACTACAGAAACCACAGAGGGGGCGGGTCGCTGATGTGTTTGCCTTTATCTTCTATCGAGGTCACACCTCTGGGGGATCAAAGAGCCAATGGTGTCTTGAACTTTTGGAGGGAAAGTTTACGACTCTTTGTCTCAGAGCATGGTATTCTGCATATGTAATTCGATTGGGTGTTGATGCAAAAACTACTAAAGATTCTTAGAACATTTATATATTGCTTATGTACCAACATATAATATACACTCTCGTTTAGATCATCAGAACACAAATTCATAGATACTAAACATGGAATATGTAAGATTACATTAACTAGTGATCTATCATAACATACACAAAACAGTATACAATTCAAAAGACAATATACAACAACAGTAAAGGTATACACAATGTCCTGAGGAGATGTGTGTTCATTCACAGAAATATTTTTCTATTAATTAATTAGAGAAGCATTGGTTGCCATGGAACCAGAGGCCTGTTCTGCCTTTTTGAGGCGTTTGCCGCATTTCGGGGGAAGGGTCCATTGAGCCCTCATAGTTGTCTTGTTGACTGAGGGGTGTTACAGAGTATTTGTTAAATATAACAAAAAAAATGTGTGTCTGATTGGTCCAGACGCTACAAGAATAAGTCATCTAATAACAGCCAGTTCAAAGACACACAGGATTACACCATAAATCACAGCAGACATTTGATTTTAAACTTAAGCTTGGCCTTTGAACTAGTCTTGGCTCATAAGTCAAATAAAGCATGCTCAAAAATGTCCTTAAAATCAGGCATTGCAATCTATTAGTAATATCATGACCTGTATTAATCCATACAGGTCATGTCATATTAATCCAAACTATATAACATACACCCTCAGAAAAAAGGTACAAAGCTGTGACTGGGACAGAACCCTAAGTTACAAAAGCTGTATCTCGTCTACCCTTGAATGGTACATATTAGTATCTTAATTGTACACATTAGTAGCTTTTGAAAGGCCACTGTTTTGTACCTGGAGAAAGTGGAAAATAAAATTGCATAAACAATTGAATTTTGATGGTTTCAGGATCTCATGCTGTTCAGTGTAGTCTGGATTTCTACTTTCTTCTACCGTGTGTATTTTTGTTCATGTTTTTTGAGAACAAGGGCATGCCATGCAATCCATCACTGTTGGTATCTGCACGATTTGACTTAATCTTAAGCGACTGATGAAACTATCATAGAGTTTGACTGGATGCACGACCTTTGACATCATCAGTAAAAGATATGGTAAGCCAACAGATTCTCACTCCCATTTCATAACAAATAAACGCAAAGCCAAAAGCAGTCACCGTATCTATCTATCTACCATAATGCTCAAATTACAAACACATTTTTGGGGATAATGCTTAATTTTGTGATTGAGGGTTTATGTGGATGGTGTGCAAGGGAAGCTGAAAGAGAAGAAAACACCATGAGAAGCAATGGAGAACTGATGTTTGGCAACATTTTCTTCTTCAAATGAAAATGTTTTTTACGCAAGAGACCAAATGAGTAATAAATAATTATTTAAATACTATTTTTAAAATATGCTCTTCATCTACAATTACTGATATTAAACATTACCGAATTGTATACAGAGGCTTAGCTGCCCTTGTTAAAAAAATAAATGTCATATTAAATGTGCACTTGTGGTGTACTTTAAAGGGGTCATATGATGCGATTTCAAGTTTTCCTTTCTCTTTGGAGTGTTACAATCTGATTGTGCATAGATAAGATCCCTGAAGTTGCAAAGACTAAAGTCTCACAACCAAAGAGATATTCTTTATCAAAGTTAAGACTCTGCCACACCCCCCTAAAACGGCTCGTTCTAACACGCCCCCACATATCTACCTCACTATGTGGAAATATTAGCATAATGCCGCCCAGCAGTCACCGTATCTACCATAATGCGCAAATTACAAACACATTCAAAAACTGAAGAAAAGCAATGGGATTCCCTGCATGTTGAAACATTACACTAACAGGTACTTAGTGTGGTAAAAAGTGACACCAAGGGCCAAAGTGACACATAAGTGATGAGTTGGGAGTGAGAATATGTTAGATAAGCATTTTGTCCTCCCTTTTAAAAATGCTAACCTCAGCCTCAGTGAGGGAGTCACAGGTGCAGCCGCGGGGGTCTCGTAAGGAGCCGCTAAAAGGGGTGCATGTCGATGGAGCCGAGCGCTCTGCTGGGTACACCGGCTGGTGGGGTGAGTTCTTCAGCAGATGGTTTAAACTGCCATGGGTGCCGTTATTTGGGGCAGGAGGAATACCCAGCAAATCTAAAGAAAAGAAAAAAAACAGAAGAATAAACTGTTCTTAGAAGATTTTTTACCAAAATTAATTACGATACAATGGAAAAAAATCACGTTATTGTCAATTACTGGTACAGGAGGCCAAGAACAGGCTTTATACAGTAGCAGATGCTAAGCTAGGCTTTAAAGGAACACTCCACTATTTTTTTTTAATTAGGCTCATTTTCCAACTCCCCTAGAGTTAAACAGTTGAGTTTACCATTTTCGAATCCATTCAGCCGATCTCCGGGTCTGGCGTAGCACTTTTAGCTGTAGCTTAGCATAGATCATTGAATCTGATTAGACCGTTAGCATCTCGCTCAAAAATGACCAAAGAGTTTCTATATTGTTCCTATTTAAAACTTGACTCTTCTGTAGTTACATCGTGTACTAAGACCGACGGAAAATGAAAAGTTGCAAATGTGATGTCCTCTTCGCAGGGCACATACAGTCGAATAGAACAAACGTCTGAAGTGATAAGAGATACATACAAAATGAGCAGAGTGGTGGTATGCAAGGACTGGAAAATCGAGAAACCCTGAACTAGAGTCAAGAGTGAAGCAGAGTGGGTGAGAAAACCAGACATTATGTAACAATGTTGGGAAGCTCACTAACTATGTAACCAGAGGCGGACAGTAACTAAGTACATTTACTTGAGAATTGTACTTAAGTACACTTTGCTTTTTTTCTTTTTGAGTTCTGTACTACTTGAGTATTATTTTTTCTGGAAAATTATGACTTTAACTTCACTACATTTGAAAGACAAATTTTGTACTTTTCACTCCACTACATTTCAGTAGTGAAAGTCGAAAGCAGAAAGTAGAAAGTCGTTACTATGTAGCAGCTTTGAAAATCAGTGGGTGATTTTTTTCTTCTCTAAAACTGTCTTTTTTTCAGACAGTTTTATCAGTAATCACTCTTGAAGGGCTACATAAAGAGATTTCCCAGCATTTTTTGAACAATGACAGTTGCAAATGTGATATTTATTTACAAAAATTAAATAATAAGAAATTAATATTGTGGTATAAATTAGACACAATATTGTCCGACTTTGCTAAATTGTGTAAGTGAAAATACCTATAAAGCCACAGAAGAACTGTATACTCCTAATAAAACACAATAGGTGTTTAACTTGAAGCAGCACTGCACAGACCATCCTGTGTGTGACATAAAAGTACCACAAGAGCGATTATACAGCATTTTTTAAATTTTTGTTTTGATCAAATAAGTCTTACTGTTTTGCTTTTTTTGTTAAAGCAGTGTTGCTGTTTAAAGTTATACAGCTACAGTTGTGTTGCTGGGTTGTAAAGCAGGTTTGATTTAATTTCACTGGATTTCCACTGTCCACTCTTCAAATGTGGATGATGGTACACATTGATGGGCAAACACTGTCAGAACTGTGTGATACACTCTTAAAAATAAAGTTGCTTCAAAAGGTTCTTCAAGCGATGCCATAGAAGAACCTTTTTGGTTCCACAAAGAACCATTCAAACAAAGGTTATTTAAAGAACCATCTCTCTCTTACCTAATCTGAAGAACCTTCTTTCACCACAAAGAACCTTTTGTAAAACAGAAAGATTCTTCAGATGTTAAAGTTCTTTATGGAACCATTTAGACAAACAGGTTATTTTATGGCATCGTGAAGCACCTCTATTTTTAAGAGTGTATCTGCTTTGTGGGAGTGGGTAGGGGTGTTAATTTTTTTCCCCATAGGTTTTTAACATTCTAAAAGCTCTTTATTCCAAAGATACTACAAGCTAGTCAGTGTATTCAGCAGGTGTAATGTATTCTAAGTTGCTTCAGAAGTATTGCAAGTGTTACATACAACAATAAAACAGTGCATTGACATAAAAAAGGACATTTACTTTTGGTACTTAAGTACTTTTCAAAGCAAGTACTTCTGTACTTTTACTTAAGTAAAAATCTGTCTTTACAACTTTTACTTGTAAGGAGAATATTGACCAGCAGTATCTGTTACTTTCATACAAGTAAGATTGAGACTTTGTCCGCCTCGGTATGTAACCATCAACAGTGGTAAAAGACAATAAGCTGCCAATGATGGCCACTTTGTTTTCGAAGTGGGTCATTAAGTCATTGGAAGTGATTGTGGATGACGGAGGTGGTGACGGAAAACAATACTCTTATAGTTCTGCACAATTTCCCACAAGACTTCTCTTGGATTTAAACCAGTATGAGCTCAAGAACTCGCATTCGTATGAGAGGATTGACCAGTTGGCATTAGTATGTTGCTAGATTTAGAAACTTTTTATGAGTGATAAAGAATGTGTCAACACAACCATCATAATTTAATCGCTCTGTTCCAAATCAAAGGTGAAAAGAAGGAATGAAAAATGTATTTTGTATTTTGTACTTTGTATTGTATTGAATGTGCACTTATAGTGTACATCAAATCTTAAAAGTATATATTTAAAAAACTGTACTTGCAGATCATATAATATTAAAGAAATAAAAGGCCACTTAAGTGTTCTTAAAGGGGGTACAATTTTATGACTGTTTCTTGAATATCATTTTAAATGTAGTAAGTTACCAGTTTACCATAATTGCTTGTCAGTACATTCAGTACACCTTAACCATACTTCAAAAGTAATTACGAAATAATATATTCTACTTAAGTGGCTCAAAAAAGCACCTAATTTAATATAATATAAATATATATTTAATATAAATGTTATACAATTTATACAAATTTAACTATAAAATATATAAGTGTCTGAAAACATTACATTCAGATCACACTTAAGTATATTCTTTTAAAGCATATTAAGTACTATTTTTTTTGTAAAAGTATGCTAAAGTGTTATTTTCACACGAGCTAGCACACAAGAATGCACACAGTCCCAATAACTTCAATACTGGTTATCTGAACTGGGATGTCAAACTGGGTTTGGTACTGAACTGGGATGTTAAAAATATGATTAAAGAGACTCCTTTCACACTTTCATGATACCTCTCAGAAAATGAAACTTACCACATAGGAGGTTGTAGACTTCAATGTTCTCAAAGGGAGGCACAGTCGTCTTAGAATTGATACCTGGTCCATATCCAATAAAAATGGCCTGCAAACAGTTACATTTAATTCATGAAATCACACTTAAAAACAAACTTTTAGTTTACACTTGACATTTGCAAAACCAACCAAAGAGATATTCTTTATCAAAGTTAAGACTTTGCCACGCCCCCTAAAACGGCTCGTTCTAACACGCCCACACATATCTAACATCACATGTGGAAATATTAGCATAATGCCACCCAAATGTTCACGCAAAGAAAGAAAGCGTGGTTTCAGTAACCGCAGTTAGTGTTGCAGCAGCCATATCAGGGAGACGCTGTGTGTTTCTAGGCGAAAGCAAAAGCACTTTATTTGGCCTTCCGAAAGTAGATGCATTTAGGAATCTTTAAGATTACTTACAACAGAACAGCAATGCATTTTTATGGACGACCGTTTCGTGAACCTAGGAGAGGAGTAATTCTACGTTGCTATGACAATCTGGCATTCTGAATCAGCGACTGTAAGTATGTTTTATTAGTTTAAGTATTTGCTATTGACAGTTCAAATGGGGAGTTTTGCATTTTTTTACTGTTCAAATGCGGAGTTTTGCGCATCGTGTGTGTGTGTGTGTGTGTGTGCACGAGCACGAGGAGATGAGGGAGAGAGGACGAGAGAGGGGGGGGGAAAGCGGAGAGAGCACGGTGAGAGAGAGGAGAGACGAGGGGGGGGGGGGGGGGGGGGTCACTATCACAGTGGAGTCAGCTGCTCGTAACCGTGGCTTGTGTAATGCACACCATACCAGCTTCATCACTGTGTCTGTCACGAGACTCTGTTCTCCTTTCTGGTTCTGTCTTTACATTTAATTTTGAAAGATGAAGCTCGCGATTATGGTAAGGGGCGTTACATTTCCGACGAGTACTTGCGGTGTTCGGCCAATCACAATGCACTGGGTCAGAGCAGACTGCTCTTGTCAGAAGGAGGGACTTTGTAGAAAATGAAGCGTTTGAGAGAGGAGGGGCATAGAGGACCTACAATAATGTACAGTATTTGAAAAATAATGTGTTTTTTGAACATTAAAGCATGTCAACATATTCTGTTACACCAAATACACAGAATAATGATCTTTAAAAAAGCATCATATGACCCCTTTAAATCTCAAAGTATATATTTTTACAAAACATACTTGCAGATAATATTCATATAAAATGAAGGTATACTTAGGCAGTGTGTCCACCAAAGCATTTGAGCGCATTTTTTTCAGTTGAACATTCTTCAACTTTTGGCACTGAGAAAAAAATGCCGAATGCTCAGCGTCAAATAAACCCTCAGTGCCTCGTCGCGCTCCTGGTGTTTTAAAAACCGTAGTGCTCTCATTGAAATCAATTGAAAAAAATATGCTAGCCTTGGGAAAAAATGCTCTGGTGGACAAGCGGAATTAGAGTACACTTTCGTGATTATGTTTTTAACACACTTAAGTACACATTCAAAAAGTGCACTTTGTAATAATGCCAAATTAAAAGTATTACTTTAAAGTATATTTTAAATCATTATGTTTTAGGAAGGCATTTGAACTGCACATTGTGAAGCACTGGGTGAAGACAATCTATTTGTAACATCACACTTTGGTAAGAAAATGTCTGCTAAAACATAAAAATCAATATTGAGACGAGTGTGCTTGCCAACCTGCATGTTCTTGAAGACGTTATCTGAACCATGGAAGCCGCCACTGCAGTATTTCATTTCACTTGGTTTGCTGTAGATCAAAGTGGGAGAAAAATACTGTGAAAAAAAAAATTATAATAATCTTCAAATGCCTTAAATCAAATTCGGTTACTATTTAAAAACAGAAAGGTTTGCAGAGTGATCAAAAACTTTGAGAGGTTAAACTCATTTTATAAACACATTAATACCTTGAGAATATTAAATTTTTTCATTATACACAAAAAATATTTTACGATTATTTATTAGTTGTACAATTTATACATTTGAATTGCATATAAGATTTTATATATTTCATCGTTTTTATTTATCTATTTGGATTACACAGTTTTAACAAATTCTAATAATGATCATCTTTCAGCATCAATTTGATTTGATATAAATAATCATATTTTCAATAAATAATGCATTTATTCAAATTAGAATCAGCATACATCTAAATACATTTCTTTTCAGCAAAAAATATGAACATGGTTAAAATATGGCTAGCTATGGAGCAAGGAATAGTAGCTAAAATATATGAGATTAAAAGAAATTGGATTTATCTGTGATAAATATATAAACCTGGTTATTGTATATTTAAAAAATTCAGTTTATTTAATTTATATGTTTGACTGACAAATATGAATCACATTAAGTTTATTAGTTTGTTTATCCAAATGGATGGACATTTTATATGAAATTTTAATTCATTTTAAAATTTGATTCTCAAAGCTCAAACTCACAGTGCTGCTTGCCAGCCGCGCTGCATGTAGAGATGTGCGCTCTCTATACGGATGTTATTGGCAAAGTGAAGCCGTTTGGGCAGATGCTCCTTCAGATATGGCCTCATCGGCTGATCAGGTTCTCTGCACTTCAAACACAGAAAGAAAGATTTCAATATGATTTAAGTGGAAGATATGGTCTATAAGTGAGGTGTGGGGATGTTGTGACAGGATCATACCGAAAGATTCTTCACCAATCCTTCATAATCAACTGCCAGATGAAAACAGGAAAAGAGAAGAGATGGATCGTTTGACTTACATTTAATGAACACATTCAGTTTCAACTACAGTCACTCTAGGCCCAGTTTATCCAGCCTCTCATGGTATTTACACTACCGTTTAACAGTTTGGGGTCAGAACAATTCTTTAATGATTCTGAAAGAAGTCTCTTCTGCTTACCAAGGCTGCATTTATTTCACTAAAAATATTTTAATATATTTTAGTTATTCCTTTGATGGTAAAGCTGAATTTTCAGCATCATTACTCCAGTCTCGAGTGGCTCATGATCCTTCAGAAATCATTCTAATATGCTGCTCATGAAACGTGTTTTATTTATTATCAATGTTGAAAACAGTTGTGCTGCTTAATAAGAACAGCATTTATTAGAAATAGAAATATTTTGTAATATTGTAATTTGTGTTTACTGTTACTTTTGATCAATTTAACGCATCCTTGCTAAATAAAAGTAAAAAAAAAAAAATCTTACTGACCTCAAACCTTTGACAGTGTACATAGGTTGTTCTATATTGTTTTTACATCTGTAATATTTCATCTCAAGTTCTTTATGGTACAACTAGTACACTAACTTTTGATAACATTTATACAGATATTGAAATGGATGGATTTTTATTGTGAAATTTTGGGTCTAAGACAAGGGTATAAAAGATTAAATCTAAACATGGCATATGAAAACCAGCAAAAATGAACGATGAGTCATTTTAAAAGTTATGTGACCTTTATACCACAAATCTGCTAATTTAAAAAAAATAAAAATCAACTGCTGCAACATGAAAGTGTCAATAGTTGAAGAAACACTCAAATACAAAGACACTCAAGCAACAAATGTGTGGTGGGTCAAATCTGTCTGCTTACAGGAGAAGAATTCATCAGGCAAACGTTTGGGCTGGACTCTCGCTGCAGGACCCTGGATGACAGTAATGTCATCGATGTTATCCAGATAATCTGAGACGTATGCAGCTTTCTTACATGACGCTTCTTCCATCCCTGCATGTTTAGAGACACAAATCAGGACAGAAACATTCAAAATGAGCCATATACCACAGTGCTTAAGGAATAGTTCACCCAAACAATTCATATACTCATCCAAACCAGAATGAATTATTTATTTCAAAGTAAATGATGCGAGTACATTTTTGGATGAACTGCTGAATAAAAACATTAAATACAACTTGATGTGTTCACTGTAGTATTTTCCCTGCATATTATAAAATTCAACTTTTTTCCTCTCACTGAAGCATCAAAGAAAGCATATAATTCACTGACCTTAAGGCTTACAGCCAAACCTCCACATCTTTCATTATATTCTTGAGCGAGTACTAATTAAACATCAGTGATGCAACAGAAGTTCAGCACATAAAAAACATGCCAGCTCAATATGCATTCACAATCCCTCCAACCACAAGGGCAGAGCGGCACAGACAATTAAAAACCCAAAAGTCAAAATTAGCATGTTAGCAAGCCTCATGGTGTACTCTAAGGGCAGGAGACACATGTGCAATCCCACACGTCTTTAATTTCCCCTAATCACAAACAAAGACAGGCGTCAAGCAGATGTCACTGCTGAAGAACTTCTGTGCCCTCCCATTTTAGTATCACTGAGATACTATTATTGTTTTATTAATATTGGAATGGGTGTCTTTTTTTTATATATATATTTTTGTTCTCATTTTAATGTTAAAGTTTTTATTAATATTTATTATTTTTATTTGCCTGTAATTTCTATGATTTTAGTAATTTGTTGTGTGTATTTGTCAGATTTTATTATTAATATATCTAAATAGTTTTTATATTTAAGTTTTAGTTTCAGCTATTTTAGTATACATGAAGCTAAGCTAAATGAAAATCAATGTTTTTTCACGGTTCGCTACTGTGAGGAGCACGGAGCGAGGAGACGCAGAGTCAAATTCAAACTTATTAACTTTAATAATATCCAGGGAAACAGAAAAACACACGTAGCAAGGGTTGACATCACCAATTCCAGACAAGGGAGAACAGAACGGGCTAGAACTCAAATAGGGCAGATAACGAGGGGCAGACAGGTGAGGAGGATAACTAATAATGAGAAACATCTGGAACTAATAGAACTAAATGGGGACAGGAACAGGAAGGACCAAATAAGGACAAACAGGAACATACACGTGACATTACTCCCACCTCCCGGAAGGCGTGTCCCGCTCCATAACAATACCACCAGGATGCCCTGGAGGTTGGTGCAAGGCAGGGACATGGGAAGGCCTCCAGGGCGGATTAGGGAGCTCAGAGGGCCATGGCGGAGCAGGCAGTTCAGGTTGCCATGGCGGAGCAGGGGACTCAGGTTGCCATGGCGGAGCAGGCAATTCTCGAAGGAGACTCAGGGGACGATAGAGAGCTGGACGGGACCAGCGGAGACGAAGGAGAACTTTCTGGAGCGGATTCTGGGGTGAGGATAGGAGCCGAGAACTCTAGAGGTAGCGCCATGTCCAAGAGCTCTGAGTCAGCAGCAGCCGGCGGGCTTGACGTAGGAGAGGCCGGCGGGCTTGACGGTGAGCTGGTTCTGGATCAGGGCCGGACGCTCTCCAGACACAGGAGGATCCCTTCCCTCCAGCTTAGTCCAGTGGTGTCTGGGAGGTTCACGGGGCGATGGTAATTAGCCCCGATCCAGAACAGAGAGTTAAGCGTCGCATCGTCTAACGCCGTACTCGTGGACGATCAAGACAGAACTCCCATGCATACTCCACAACGGAGATCCAGCGGAGCCAGGGCGGCGAACCGAGCGGCAACTTCCATGTCGCGGGGAGAAACTGGGAAAACGGAAATAAAATGGGGAGAAGGGGCGCCGGCTTTTCATCATTGTTTTTAGTCGGGCATTCTGTCACCCGGTCGTATGTGAGGAGCACGGAGCGAGGAACGAGGAGATGCAGAGTCGAATTCAAACTTATTAACTTTAATAATATCCATGGGGAGGAAAACAGCAACAACCCCGTAAGCAAGGGTTTTGAACATCAACTATTCCAGACAAGGGAGAACAGAACGGGCTAGAAACTCAAACTAGAGCAGATATAAACGAGGGGCAGGGGACAGGGTGAGGGAATAACTAATAATTGAGAAAACCTGAACTAAGTAGAACTAAAATGGCGGGACAGGACACAGGAAGAATCAAATAAGGGCAAACAGGAACATACACGTGACAGTTGTCTTGACAACTAATATTCAATATCCACTTTATCTGCATATATTTACTAACACTCACATACGCAATATGATATGTGATCTTTTTATATTTCATTTAAAAATTTAACTATACTATCGCTCATCTCTTAATATAAAATTGGAGATACTGTATAATTTTATCCACATACAGTACTTACAGTATACTGACAAAAGACGATATAGCTGCTAAATGTGACTATAAGGCATGACGATATTAAGATATTACAAAAATGTTAGCATCTGGACCACTGCAAATACACAATATATATTGTTAGCTAGATTCACAAAATACTGTAACACCCCAGGAAGTCGAACAGGCCCCTGGTTCCATGGCAATGCTGACACCAGATACATTTACGATCTAAAGGAGTGTGAGCAGAGACTCTCACTGCATTTTCCATAGTAAGAGGCACAATGCACAGTAGAAATGGACTTTTCTACTAATTAATTCATAGGAAAACATTTCTTTGAATGAATGTATCCTTCAGGTCATGGTGTATGTTGTCTTTGAAATTTTTAGACTATTTAGTATGCTTGTGAGGGAACCCATTCCTGATCATCCCTTTTCCCTATATGTAATCTTACCTTGTTTAGTATCTATGAATTAGTCTTCTGATGATCTTAACGAGAGTGTATATTATATGTTGGTTCATAGGCAATATATATTAGGGTCCTGGGAATCTTTAGTCATTTCGATTCAAGTCCATTTGCAAATTACCATGCTTAGAGACAAAGGCTCGTAAAACCCTCCAGCAATTGCAACATCCTGCTTGGAATTTCTTCCTTTCTCATTGAACAAGCCCACCTTGAGAGGCGTGACTCTTCTCAGACCTTAAAGGCCCACACCAGGGACCCACCCAGTCGGTGGTTCTGTTAAGTTTCGATAAGACATCCCACCAAAAACACAAAAACGACTCCAGGGGGGGGGGAAACCTTAAGCTTGTGCCAGGCTTCGGCCTCGTCCTTTCCATTTCAATCAAGATTCTCTGACTCAAAACGGGTTCTTTTTCATCAACCAACTTCAGCAAAGATCAACTGGAAACCTTAAGATTGCATCAGGAATCTCTTTCAGACAGACGAGACTCGCAAGTATCAAACTTAGTCTTATTAATTGATACATTAAATATCAGTTACACCTTTTTACAAAGGTGTGTTTGAACTAAGAATCTGACGTTTCACTCAGATGTAGATCTGCTGAATATGCAAGGTCCATTAAATTTAATTCCTATTTCTCTTTCTGGAATGAGGTTAAGCTTTACAACCCTTTCCTACCCAATGTATGTGTGTGGGGTGATGTGATGTTAGACATTTATTGTTTATGTAGGCTTTGGACTAGTTTAAGTGTTTATGTAGTTAATATAGTCTTACTTGTATCACACTTGACGTGTTGATTGTTTGCTTATAACCGGAGTCACTTATTATGCAATATTTATGCTACAAGCTCTTTGTAGAATGTACAGTAAGAAAGTTATTTCCCTTAACCAGGAAATTAATTTTCTTAGAATTGACAAGACAGTTGACTCTGAGTGGTCAGTTAAATATCTACAGCGGATCTAATATATTCATAATTAATTATAACTAGTTATGGTTAATTACTCATATTTCCCATGAGCTGATTCGTTACATAAACCTCACATTTATTATTTTCTGTAAAGCTGCTTTGAAACAATGCATATGGTGAAAATTGCTAATGATCTTGCCAATACGTATTTATATTCAGATTTGGTCTCATGTTTAAATTAATGTGGGAAAGAAAAACAGTACTCACCGTGGTCAGAGACCAGAACCAGGTTAACACATTTGTGCAACTGTCTTTGCTTGAGACCCTCCATCATCAACCCAATAAGTCTGTCGACATTCAGTAAAGCCTCAATGACCTGCAACAAAAAAAATCATCATCATTTGGAATGCATTTCACCAGCAGAATCCAAAAAAGGGGAATTCATATAGATTATAAACAGTATTTAAGAGTGCTAACAGCAAACAAACTAAAGCTGGCTTTTATGTTTCTTCTTTGTAGCTGTGCACTGAAATGGTTACCATATGTCAATCATTGCGAATTTTCCTGTATTCCATACACTTCATCAGCAAAAAATAACAGTGATTGTCTTCATTTAATGCTTCATATCCTAAATCAGACATTTGGCCCCCCAAACTAAACAGAAACTGAAGTTTATCAATTAATTTCCACATGTGGTTTGTCTTCAGTTTACCTGACTACTCATTGGTCCATATCGATGACCCGCGACATCAGGCTCTTCAAAGTATAAGGTGTAAAATTCTGGCCTAAAACAAAGTATATATACTGTAATCTGGAAAAAATAGTAAGCTAAAAATAGCATCTAAATTAACATTTAATTCAAGTCAAAAATATTATTTAACATCAGAGAATCAACCTAAATACATCACTTTACAACATTTTTATGAGTTAAATAATGTAGAAATAGTTATTTACGGTAACAATTGCAAGTTCAAATTTTTTTTTACAGTTTAGGCAGAACCAAACCAAATCAGTTATATAAAAAAAACTATAAATTAAAAATGCATTACCTTTCTCCTTTAGGTAAGTTCAACCATTCAAAGATTTTTGCCACCCTCTTTTCAAAGGGAATGTTCCTAAAGAAAGAAAAAGACAGTATATCTTTGCTCTTTGAGTGTTTCACAACAGAACAGAAAATAGCTATTAATATATGAATTATGTATGAGCTCATATCTTCAAACCTACTATTTAAATTATATCATCCTTTTTAACTAATTTGATGGCTCATTTAAACTCAGCTTTTGGTGGCTGTTACTAAAAACCCTGATATCTTCTATTGAGTTCAGCAGAAGCCCATATTCAGAGTCATTATCTGTGTAACTTGCTTCAAACTATTACTTTTGAATTTAGTGTAATATGAAGTGTTGTTCGTAATTGCTAGTTTTAGATGTGAATTATAGCCAGTCCTCAGAACTCTCAAATCAACCCTAAAATCCAGTTAATAACAAAGTTAAAAAACCAACAACAGTTATTGTAAATATTCACCTGTCATACTTCACCCAGAAATCTGGGTATCGTCCATTGACTTTCACATCGGATCCAGGCCAGAAGAAAGTAGCTGTTTTTAGTTTGTTTCTCATGGCTGTGAGCCAAACCTATAGACAATCACAGGAGGAACTGAATGAGAGTGCTGACAAAATATAGAGCACACAAAAGACAAAACACACTCAAAAAAAACAAACACCTGCAAGCAAAGCGAGATAAGAGAGAGAGCCTCAGTAAACTGACAGTGATAAAAAAAATAAATAAATACAAACGTAACAGATGTAATTATGTCACCTTATTAGTTACTTAGATTTTAGTTTTTTATATTTCTGTTCTCTATTTAATTTTAATCAAAGTTTTAGTAATTTTGTTTATTAATTGTTTTGTTTTTGTTTATTTATTTTATTTATTTTAGTACTTCAACAAACAAAAATGAGAACTGTTGCCTTGGCAACTAGATACAATAAAATAAGTTTCAGTTTTTCTATATTTTATTTCAGTTAATGTTTATTTTATTTCAAGTAATGAAAATGTTTTTATGTTTTTAGTTTTAGTTAACAAAAAAACCCTGGGTTGAGGAACTGGCAATCCTGTTTCATACAATCACAGTTCATTTGGAAGGACAAAATTAAAAACGAATATTGATGATACTATAGCGAAGTACATATGGTTATGAAGAAGCTCTAAAAATTTAAGCATGCACGCCTACAGTCAGAAACCACAAAGCCTGTCTCTGTAATTACTGTAAAAGCCAATATATAAGATGGATACTAACCCAGTCTTCAAAGTAACACAGGTTACCACTGAATGTGAATGCCTTTTATATTAGTTGTAGTCTCAAATGCCAACAACTGCCTCTTTCAAATCAATACCCTATTCTCTACTAGAAGGTTACGGTGCATCATCGTCAGCACCATGGACGGGGCAAAACAAAAGCGCATGGCTGAAAGTTGAGCACGAAAACAAACAAGACGACACCAGGCGTCCCCGTGAGTTGAGGAACTTCAGGAAGCCATGGCCCATTCAGAAATAGGAATTCCGATCAGGAAAACAAAAAAACTCGTAGCTAGCTCTCAGATCTGAGGATCTTCACAATGGGCGACGGCATTCACACACTGAGGCCTTCGCATTACAACAGAAAGGTGTTTTTTGTCTTGTGAGTCGCAGTGTTTTTGTACGTATCTATCACGTCTATCTGTCTCTAAGCGCGCATACAGTCGTGAGTTTCTGCTCGATGTCGGCAGAACCACATTTTTAGAGTTAAACTCTGCACACGCCGAAGAGCTGCGGGATCTCGGTCTGCCCCGGAGGCCCACACTATCACTGACCCCCACTGCTGCACCTCGCCCACAGCGGAGGCACCACAAGCGGCGCGAGAGGAAGCAGAAAAGGGGCAAGCGCGGAGGTATCCGAGCTAGGCTAGCGGCTAACCCACACAAACCGGCTATCCCCACCATCGTACTGGCTAAAGTACGCTCTTTGGACAATAAACTGGACTACATCCGACTACTACGCTCAACTCAGAGGACTGTAAGAGACTGTTGTGTTTTTGTGTTCACGGAAACATGGCTCAACAACAGCGTTCCGGACTGCGCTATTCATCTCGATCAGCTGACATGCTATCGAGCGGACAGAGCTCGCGTCGAAGGAGGTAAGACCCGCAGCGGATGGCTTTGTGTTTACACCAATGATGCGTGGTGCCACGATGTTGTTGTGGTCTGCAAACACTGCTCACCCTTGGTGGAGTTTATGATTATTAAGTGCCGATCGTTCTATCTACCGAGTGAATATACAGCCATACTGCTCGTTGCTGGATACATCCCTCCCAGCTCCAACAACAACAACAACAGGAGTGAGGCACTAAATTAACTGTACCAGCACATCAGTGAGCAGCAGATAGCCCACCCCGATGCTTTTCTCATCTTAGCTGGGGATTTCAACCACGCAGACTTAAAGAGTGTGTTCCCAAAAATACACCAACACATAGACTTTCCAACTCGGGGAAACAACATTCTAGACTTTGTTTACACCACCCAGAGAGAAGCTTACAAGGCCCTACCCCTCCCCCACATCGGTGCCTCAGACCACATCACTGTCACGCTAATGCCTGCATACAGACCGCTCGTTAAAGTCACCAAACCAGTTCACAAACAAATACAAGTGTGGCCGGAAGGGTCGTCAGAGGCTCTTCAAGGCTGTTTTAACACCACTGACTGGAATATGTGTAAGCAGGCTGCCACATACAATAACACCACAGAACTCCAAGAGTACTCAGAGACTGTCACTGCCTACATCACCAAGTGCATTGATGATGTAACAGTCACAAAGACCATCACTGTCCGGGCCAAACAGAAGCCGTGGCTAACAGGGGAGGTATACGGACTCCTGAAGACGCGGAACGCTACCTTCAGAGATGGAGATGAGGTGGGCTTGAAGACAGATAGGGCCAACCTTTCCCGCGGCATCAGAGAGGCAAAAAGACAGTACTCCAGGAGGATAGCCCATCGTTTCAGCGACAGCAGAGACACTCGGAGCCTGTGGCAGGGGATACAGACCATTACGGACTACAAGCCCCCACCACGCACCTGTGACAGCGCCATCTCCCTGCTGAACGAGCTGAACGTCTTCTTAGCTCGCTTTGAGGCACAAAACAGCACCACTGCACAGAAGACTCCATCTCCTCCCGGCGACCAGGTGATGACGGACAGTGTGAGGAGATCCCTCAGCAGGATCAAAGCACGCAAAGCTCCGGGTCCTGACAACATTCCTGGGTGTGTACTGAGAGACTGTGCAGTGGAACTCACCGAGTTCACAGACATTTTCAACATCTCACTAAGTCAGGCTGTTGACCCCACATGCTTCAAAGCTACCACCATAATTCCAGTCCCAAAGAAGTCGTCTCCATCCTGCTTCAATGACGACCGTCCAATTGCACTTACCCCCATCCTCATGAAGTGCTTGAACGGCTAGTGTATGCACCATATCAAGTCTGCCCCCCCCCCCTCCCTGGACCCCTTCCAGTTTGCATATCGGTCCAAACGCTCGACCGATGATGCCATCGCCCCTACCCTCCACTCAGCACTCACACACACCTGGACAAAAAAGACTCATACGTCAGAATGCTGTTCATAGACTTCAGTTCAGCATTCAACACAATCATCCTTCAACAGCTCATTCACAAACTGGTCCAGCTGGGGCTCAACACTTCGCTGTGCAACTGACTGTTGGACTTTCTGACTGGAAGACCTCAGGCAGTTCGGGTCGGCAGTAACACATCCAGCACCATCACACTGAACACTGGGCCCCCCAAGGATGTGTGCTGAGCCCCCTCCTCTTCACTCTTCTGACCCACGACTGCACACCGTCACACAACTCCAACCTCCTTATTAAGTTTGCGGATGACACGACTGCAGTGGGTCTCATTAGCAACAGAGATGAGACAAACTACAGGAGCGAGGTGAGCCGCCTGGCCAGGTGATGCAGTGACAACAATCTCTCTCTGAATGTGGAGAAGACGAAGGAGATTGTTGTTGACTTCAGGAGAGTGCGCACTCAGCATACTCCTCTGACCGTCAATGGTGTGACTGTGGAGAGAGTGAGCAGCACCAAGTTTCTGGGTGTGCACATCACAGAGGATCTCTCATGGACTGACAACACCGCAGCACTGGCCAAGAAAGCACAGCAGCGTCTCTACTTCCTCCACAAACGGAGAAGAGCCAGAGCCCCGGCCCCCCTTCTACAGAGGCACCATCGAGAGCATTCTGACGAGGTGCATCACTGTGTGGTATGGTGCCTGCAAAGCGTCCTGCCGCAAGTCACTTCAAAGCTTAGTGAGAGCAGCTGAGAAGATCGTTAGTGCCTCTCTCCCCTCCCTCCAGGACAATTACAACACCCGTCTCACCCGAAAAGCCCTCAGCATTGCAGGTGATCCCACCCACCCGAAACACAGCTTCTTCAGTCTGCTGCCATCAAGGAGGAGACTGCGGAGTCTCCAGGCCAGGACCAGCAGACTGAAGGACAGCTTCATCCATCAGGCTGTCAGGAAGCTGAACTCCCTCCCGACCTTGCCCCCCCCCCCCCCTTTTGCCCCACGCACCACTGAACTCTGACCCTCTGACGGCCTCTCCCACTCCCCCCTCCCAAATACACACACACACTGTCACTTTAATCAGTCTGAATAAGCTCTTTTTGCACTACAAATCATTATATCTGCACTGTTGTTTACTTCACTGGTTTGCACTTTATCTGCCATGTGCCTTGTGCTGCTTTATATATTTTTTTATATTTTACCTTATTTGTATATTTGTAAAGTTGTATTTTATATTTAATCTGTATCTATCTGTATTTATGTTCTACTGTTAGTGTTATCTGTATGCCCCAAGGGTCTGAGAGTAACGCAATTTCAATTATCTGTGTGTGTGTGCTGTACATGTGGAAGAATTGACAATAAAGCAGACTTGACTTGACTTGACTTGAGCCGCCGCCCACCAAAGAAAGACATTGTGCTTTGTAGTGTTTTGGCCATTTGCTGCCTGTTTGATTGCAAATGTGAGTATGTTGCAGAGTGTTAAACATCTGTGCACCTACCCTTTGCCATCCCCAAAAGCTGTCTTGGGTAAACTCTGAGAATGATAAGGGTGGTACCAGACTTTCCTCCCATCGTGATACATAAAGCAATTTGGAATAATTCCATTGCAAGAACTTGAAGACAGCTCCACTCATAATGACAACAAAAGGCCAAATGCAAGCTCATGCAAGTCCATCAGGTTCCACAGGATTCTGAATCTTGTCCAGAAGAGTGTGATTCAAAAGAACATCAGGCCTCTTCAAGAAGTGCTAACTTACTGCCCATCATTCCTCTTGGCATGTAGGGCAGCAACAAAAGTCCTCCACTCCTGTCTGTTTTGGGCCAGCATCTGGATGGTACCCCAAGTGTGGTTCAGGTTCTTTAGTTCTCGTTCTACAGTCCGGCACCAGGTGTTCTTTGGTCTGCCTCTCTTGCGTTTGCTCTCCGGTTTCCAGTAAAAGGCCATGCGGTTAATATTTTTGGGTTCACTCCTTAGCAAGTGCCCAGTCCACCTCCATCTTCTTCTCATGATGATGGTTCCAATGCTGTCCTGTTTACAATGAGCGAGCAATTGCTCATTAGAGATGGTGTTTGGTAAGAGAATTCTCATGATTGAAGATTTTTTGTGTGGAAAAGAGCTTATTCAGGTCACTGTCTGTCATCCTCCAGCACTCTGAGCCATGTAACATGGATGAAAGCACACAGCTCTGGTACAACTTCAGTTTGGTCTTTGTGTAATACTGCTGGGACCTCCAGAAACTATTCAGCTATTCCTGCCCTTGCTAAGACGATTCTTTATGTCGCTGTCCACTCCTCCTACGCTGCCCAAGTAGGTGAACTCTTTGGTCATTTGAAGATTTTCTACGTTTACCTGCCCTGGTTGGGGATATGGTATATTGTTTGTCATCACATCTGTCTTCTGCAGGTTGATCCTCAGGCCTATCTGTTTAGCATATGTATTGATATGTCTTCTCCTGGATGTGCTGGTTTGTGTGGGAGACCAGAGCCAGATTGTCAGCAAAGTCCAGATTTTCAAGTGCAGTACAGAGGGTCCATCTCACACCTATTGGCTGGTATTCTGAAATGATCTGCATCACCCAGTCAATGCCAATGTTAAAAAGGAATGCTGACATCACACAGCCTTGCCTCACTCCAGTCTTCACATGGAAACGATGGTCGCTGTTTCGAAGCTGTTGTAGAAGCTTTTGATGAGAAGGACGATGTCTTGTGGTATTCCATATTAATGTAGGTTGCACCAAAGGCTGTCTCTGTGGATGCTGTCAAAAGCTTTCTCAAAATCTACAAAGTTGATGTATAGTTGCCTCCGCCATTCTGTGCACTGTTCAATGATGTTCCGCAGTACACAATTCTGATCTGTACAGCCTCTTCCTTTCCAGAACCCTGCCTGTTCTTTTCTGAGATGTTGGTTGACTGCATCCGATAGCTGCTGGATTATGATTTTTGCTAGGATCTTGTTTGGTATGGACAAGAGTTATTTCACGCCAGTTGTTGCTGCTAAGGGCTCCTTTCTTGGGGATCCTCACAATGATGCCTTTTGACCAGTCTGTCTGTATCTCTTTTTCTTTTCATTTTGCTGTAAAGAGCGGGAGAAGCATCTTAGCTGCAAGCTCTGGGTCTGCCTTGAACAGTTATGCATTCAGGTTGTCCTGTCCAGGGGCTTTCCTGTTTTTAAGGGACATTATGTTTCCAATGATTTCTTCCTTCTCTGCTGGTGCAGTATTGATTTCAAGATCATGCGCCGCTTCCTGAATGTCAACTTCTGATGTTGGTGGTGGCCTGTTCAAGACCTCGCAGAAGTGTTCAGCCCAGCGAGAGTCAATTTCTGTTTCTGATGTCAGCAATTGCCCATTTTTGTCTGTGATTGGTGCGTCTTTACTTCCACAATATTTGCCACAGATTACCTTGGTTATTTTATATACCTTTCCTTGTTCTCCCCTGCTAGCTGCTTCTTCAGTCTGGCTTGCAAGGTTATCCATGAACGCTTTTTTGTCTGATCTTGCCAATCTCTTCACTTCGCTATCCGGTTGTTGGTAGTTCTGCTTGTATCTCTCTTTCAATCTCTCTGATTTAGCATCCATGAGCTGCTTCTTCAATTTTCTCCTGGTACTGAAGGCCTGCAAGGTGTCTGCCATGATCCATTTTTTTCTTTTCTTTGGTACTCCAGCCTGTTTCGCTGGTCTTGATATGCTCCCACCTGGTGTTTACATCTTGTTGTTCAGGCTGTGTGGGGTCTTCCATATCTGCAAAGTAGTGTTTACATGAGGCTTAATAATGGCTCACCAAACAGGAATTTGGAAGGATGTGTTATTGAAGAATTATGACAGTAACAAACTAAGCCCAATTGCACTGGCTTTCCAAAGATTCCTCGAAGCATTTGTGAATTTCCAGGTTAGTTTAGGTTGGCTAATGCTGGTCTGGTCAACCAGCATTGTCTTTCTGATTGATCAAGGAAACCTTGCTAGTTAAAGCTAGGTAAGAAGCCTGCTGGATACACCAGCATCCCATTCTGTGCACCAATATCTGTTTACATAAATATAATGACCCTGTTTAAAAAACCAGCATATGCTAGTTAGGTATGCTTTGAAACTAGCTCCTGCTCAGGACCATCTTAGGACCAGCACATGACCAGCTTAAACCAGCTCAAACCAGCAGCCATGCTTCAAAACATACCCAACCAGCATACTGTATGCAGTTTTTTTTTTCAAACAGGGGAGGTTGCACCAGTCATTTGTAAGACCTTTTTTCCAATGCACCATATCTTTACTGCAAAAATATGAAACATAACAAGAAAATCTCCAATATATACAGTTGCAGCTGCAACTAGAATAAGACTGGCAGCATGGTCAGAGAGGAGGAAAAAAGAGGTGGTGGTGTGGCAGAAAAAGACACACCACTGGTGTTGGGAGAAGTAAAGAAGATTAAGTTATTTTGGTTGTGCTGAAGAGATTTAAGTTGTAAACCTGAGACCTTCTGTTTGATTATTAAACCTCATCTGCATGCTGAGGAGACAGTTGAAGCCGTGTTTATTGAAAAACTACACAAGTTAAAGACCCACAACCTCTCATGCTGCCACATATGGTGAAGAATGCAGCGGGCAACTGCATGACTACCGATGCTCCAAAGTGACGTAAAGGACCTCACAAGCCTGTTTTCTAAGCTAACTACTAACAGACATTCAAGAATTGTAAGGTGGAGCAAAGATCCAGAGGAGGCTTTCTCGAAACTAAAGAGGATGTTGTGTTCCAGTCCAATCTTGAAATCCCCAGACTTCACAAAATAATTCTTGGTACAGACTGATGCCTCTGAGGTGGGTCTAGGTGCAGTCCGTTCTCAAATACATAAAGTTGAGGAACATCCCGTACTCTACATCAGTAGGAAATTGGCCAAGCATGAAAAAAATAATGCCACAATTGAGGAAATGGCCTCTTAGTTGGGGGGGGGGGGCGGGGGGGGGGGGTGTATCAATAAAAGACCATGCCCCACTGCACGTGGATTGCCAGAAATTCAGGACAGCATGTGAGAATAACTAGATGGATTTTGAGTCTTCAGGCACTTCACTTCTCTGTTTTCCACAGGCCAGGACAATGCCATGGAAATGCTGATGCCCTCTCTCACAAAGATGTTCTCTTCACAGATGCCAGCCAACCATGAGGAGTGGGGGGTATGTGGCATCATTAGAGGGTATGTGCTAGAGGGAAGATACGTTGCTCTAAGATGGCTGGAACAAGATTGCATCTTGTCAAGAACTACCACTCCCAGGTCACCTTGTGAGGAAGCTAGTGGGCAAGATGGCCACCTGTAAAGGACTAGGCAAGGCAAGGCATGTTTATTTATATAGTACGTTTCATACACAATGGTAATTCAGAGTACTTTACATAAAAGGGAGTAAAATAATCATAAAAAAAATAATAATCACAAAAATAAAACAAGGAATTTAAAAACTTTGAAGATGATTTAAAAATGTATTTAAAATGAATTTAAGACAGTTAAAAATAGAAAATTATTATACATACATAAAATACAGTTCAATCAGTTCAGACGTAGCACAGTGCACATTCAATAAATGCACAGCTAAACAAATGAGTTTTGAGTCTGCATTTAAATGACTAATGTTTTAGCACATCTGATCACTTCTGGAAGCTGATTCCAACTGCAGGTGGCAAAATAGCTAAAAGCAGATTCCCCTTGATTTGTGTGAACCCTTGGTATTTCTAACTGACTCGATCCTAATGATATGAGTGGTATGATAGGTTTATATTCAGTGAACATATCTACTATGTATTTAGGCCCTAGGCCATTGAGTGATTTATAAACAAATAAAAGTACTTTAAAATCAATCCTAAAAATAACTGGAAGCCAGTGTAAGGACCTGAGGACTGGTGTGATATGCTCAAATTTTCTGGTTCTAGTTAAGAGTCCTGGCAGCAGCGTTCTTGATGAGCTGCAGCTGTCTAATGGTCTTGTTGGGAAGGCCGGTGAGGAGACCATTACAATAGTCTACCCTGCTGGTGATAAAGGCATGAACAAGTTTCTCCAAGTCTGGACTGGAAACAAAACATCTAATTCTTACAATGCTTTTTAGATAATAGTATGCTGATTTAGTTACTGGATGTGATCAGTAATGATTTTTAGTTGTTTGACCTTTAGAGTCAAGGTATGCATTCACCTTGAGAACTCCATCTTTGTTTTCAAAATGCAATGACTTCAGTTTTCTCCTTGTTTAACTGAAGAAAATTTTGGCACATCCAACTGTTAATTTCATCAATGCATTGGCAGAGGGAGTCAATGGGGCTGTAGTCATTTGGTGATAAGGCTAGGTAAATCTGGGTATCATCAGCATAGCTGTGATAGAACCAAATTACCTTTCTCATTATTTAACTTAGTGGGAGCATATACAGGCTAAACAAGTGCAGTGCAAGAATTGAGCCTTGTGGGACTTCGCATGTCATGGATGTCCACTTAGACTTATGCGCTCCTATACTCACATAAATAACCTCTCCCTTCTAAGTATGACCTGAACCATTTGACACCTCCTTAATAACTATGCACACCTGAATATAAGGCGTTTTTCACTTCCATCCTTCATAGGCAATTATATATAATTTATAAATGATTAAAGACAAAATGAATAGTAGTTTTTATGCAAGTCTGCTCTTAATTTGTTTGTACTATTTGTTCTAAGGTAGAACAAAGCAAAACAAACAATCTGGTGGAAACAACCCGAAAACAGTGCTCACCTACAGACAGGACCAAAACGGCACAGACTGGAGCACAGGAAAACACACACAAAACCAACAAGCACAGGACAGAGTATATATAGGAAATAAAATCACATCTGACAAATAAACTAGTGACAGGGCAAACGAGAGAGCAGAGTCAGAGGAGCACATGGCCAACAGACATAAACTGAGGTCATGTGGGTTTTGTTTCTGGAGCATACAGTAGGTGCCTGGATCCCACACAGGATTATAAACACAAACGCCAGGATCCTGACATTATGCTCCAGAAACGAAACCCACAAGACACAACACAGAACCAAAAACAGAATGTGTTACACAAGTGATGGGATCCCGACACTAACAGTAGAATAAAAACTAAACAAGAGTGTTGGATCCTGACAAGTAGCGTTTTTATCTTGTTGTGAATTTTTTAATGTAATGTACAGTAGGTAACTACTAACGGTAATAAACTACATTTCCATTAGAATATGATACTTAATTATGGTTAATTATCTTAACATTTAAACACCAAATGCTAGCAAATCAGTAATCAGTTAAATTACTCATCCAGACCTTTCAAAAAAAAATAAAAAATAAAATAACTGAGGGGATTTGAACTGAATTTAAAGATTTCACAAAAAAATTCCCTAATCTTTATTAAAAAGATAATCTCAAATCTATAATTACTGAAGATGTCTTAAAACTGTGTGCATTGATTTTTAAGCTTCATGTGTGTGCATATACTCACTGGTTCACCCTGGTACCATGCAGGGTTGAATTTCTCATCAGCTCTCAAACTGAAAGAGGCATTGCGAGTGACATCATACATCTTATTGTCTACAATTCCATGGGATTCTGGATATAGACCCTGCAAACGAAAAACATTTTATGAAAACAAAGCAAATTAACTTGTATTGTCTGAAAAGCAACCACTGGAACTAACAGTAATTGAATAAGTTAACCATTTTGTCATAGGAACTGCACAAAAAAAAGGAGTGGCAGAACTACTGAGGTTCAAAAAATAAGATGGAGAGTTCAAATCAGATTCCAAAATTAACACTTATTAAAACTGATAGTCTTACCGTCACACTGATGTAAATAGTAAATGATTCAAATCAAACCCATAAAAACTGTCTACTAAACTGATAACTGTCAATACATTTTGACACATACGTTTTGTTCTTCAAGAGCAATTGTGGCTTAAAGGATTATTTCACCCAAAAATGAAAATTGGCTTGTGTTTTACTCACCCTCGAAGCATCCTAGGTGTATATGACTTTCTTCTTTCAGATGAATCCAGTCAGAGTTATATTAAAAAATTGACAGTTGGCGGAAGTGAGAGAAAGGTGTTTATTACGTTTGAAATATGGATATTTTTCTTACAAAAACACATGGATTCACTACAGAAGTTCTTTATTCACTTCCTGGAGCTGTGTGAAGCACGTTTTATTATGGATGCGCGCTCTTTATTTGACGACTTGTGGACTGTTCAACTGCAACACCCGCTGACTGCAATGATAGAGCTTGGAATAGCCAGGACAATTTTTAATATAACTCTGACTGGATTCGTCTGAAAGAAGAAAGTCATATACACCTAGGATGCTTCGAGGGTGAGTAAAACAAGCCAATTTTCATTTTTGGGTGAACTAACCCTTTAATTTCTGTCACTAACTGTCACTATGGTGTAATGATTTGGGAAGGTTTTGGTGGGATAAGCAGGTCGCATATATGGTGTAGAGGTCCCACATTTCCCTGAAGAGACAAGATGAGATTAACCACAGAATCTTAACCAGTTTTTAGACTAGTTTAAACCAGTGGTTCACAACCAGGGTGCCAGGATCCATTAGTGAGCTTCAGAAACCTTCCAAAGGTGCTTTAAGATGACTTAAAATGATTTAAAATAAGACAAACCAACCATAAAACTGGGAAAATATGTATATATGAGGTAGCTCATTTTAAAAATATGATTTATAGACCTGAAAAGTCATGTAAATTAATAAAATCTTAAAATGCCAAGGGGATTTTAATAGTTATGCTAGTTATGCCAACCTATAAAACATTTTATTAGGTACAATTTGTGAGTAAACAACATTAAAATAATAATAATAATAATTGATTTAAAAAATCCTTAATCCTAATCCAGTAAATCACGAATGAATAGAAAATACATATAAATTCACAAGTTAAAAGAGTGAGATGCCTGAAGGACATTCAGGTCTTAACATTTTTGGAATTCTGGAGTTACATCTTTTGTATTAATTATTTGTATTAAATTGTTGTGGACAGTGGGGGGCCTTGGAGACAAAAAGAGTTGAGCACCACTGATTTAGACTAACAGGTATATAGTACAGTGAGTATTATAATTCATCCTACATGACACTATGAAGAGATGTTTCTGTTGGTTTTAATACACCAATTCTTTTTTTAGCTGACATTTGATTCATTATTTAAACAGAATGCTAAATGTTAAGACATTTTAAAGACGACATAACACACAATTTTTGCCAATCTCAAATTAATCTTGAGTACCTATAGAGTACTATTGCATCCTTCGTATCTCCGAAGAGTCTTTAGTTTTATCGGATTTATAAAAGACAAATGTACCACTTCTCTCTGAAAACAGCCGAAAAACAAATGTTCTTCTAACAGATATGACAGATCTAATTCTACGGCCAGGGACAGACTCTGAGTGAATGTGACATACTGAGTTTGCTGATGACAGGAAGCTGGCTGCTGTACGCTTTCATGTATCCTGCCCTGAATCCATCCAGAGACACCAGAAGTAGTGGCGGTTTAGAAAACCTACAGGAAAAGATGACAGTTTTTAGAAATGCTTCTCATGCCATGGAAAAAGTAGCTTCCTTTTTCAGTTGAAGCACCCATGGATAAAAATAGCTATAGGAAACTTGAGCTGGGTTTCACCCAGAGAACAGCAGATGTTGATGTATGTCTTCAAGCCCAAAACAACCTGTCACACCCAAAACACCAAATACACCAACCAGACCAACGGGGAAGAACATGCTTTATTTCACGGTCTTGAATTACAGCAAAAACTCTCAATAAGAAACAAGCTTGCATCATGCATGCTCTAAATTGTAAAATTATTAAATGTATTTTCTATTTATGCTCCTTTTCTCATAAAGCTTTTATCTGATTTTGCATTAGTGATTAAATAGACTCTTTACCTTACTGTAGATGTCTAACTCTGTAATGGCAACACTACAAAGTTATGGTAACAGCCCTGCCTGCTTACACACAACCTCCCAATAAAGCATAAAAAAAAAAAAAAATAATATATTATACTATATATACAGTGGGGAAAAAGTATTTAGTCAGCCACCAATTGTGAAATTTCTCCCACTTAAAAAGATGAGAGAGGGCTGTAATTTTCATAGGTATACCTCAACTATGAGAGTCAAAATGAGAAAAAAAAATCCAGAAACTCACATTTTGTAGGATTTTTAAAGAATTTATTTTGCAAATTATGGTGTAAAATAAGTATTTGGTCAATAACAAATTTCATCTCAATACTTTGTTATATACCTTTTGTTGGCAATGTTTGGTCAAATGTTTTCTGTAAGTCTTCACACGGTTTTCACACACTGTTGCTGGTATTTTGGCCATTCCTCCATGCAGATCTCCTCTAGAGCAGTATGTTTTGGGGCTTTCGCTGGCAACACGGATTTTCAGCTCCCTCCAAAGATTGTCTATGGGGTTGAGATCTGGAGACTGGCTAGGCCACTCCAGGTCCTTGAAATGCTTCTTACGAAGCCACACCTTCGTTGCCCGGGCGGTGTGTTTGGGATCATTATCATGCTGAAAGACCCAGCCACGTTTCATCTTCAATGCCCTTTCTGATGGAAGGAGGTTTTCACTCAAATCTCACGATACATGGCCCCATTCATGCTTTCGTTTACACGGATCAGTCGTCCTGGTACCTTTGCAGAAAAACAGCCCCAAAGCATGTTGTTTCCACCCCCATGCTTCACAGTATGTATGGTGTTCTTTGGATGCAACCCAGCATTCTTTCTCCTCCAAACACGACAATTTGAGTTTTTACCAAAAAGTTCTATTTTGGTTTTATCTGACCATATTACATTCTCCCAATCCTCTTCTGGATCCTCCAAATGCTCTCTAGCCAACTTCAGACGGGCCTGGACATGTACATGTAAGCAGGGGGACACGTCTGGCACTGAAGGATTTGAGTCCCTGGCGGCGCAGTGTTACTGATGGTAGCCTTTGTTACTTTGGTCCCAGTTCTCTGCAGGTCATTCACTAGGTCCCCTTGTGTGGTTCTGGGATTTTTGCTCACCGTTCTTGTGATCATTTTGACCCCACGGGGTGAGATTTTGCATGGAGCCCCAGATCGAGGGAGATTATCAGTGGTCTTGTATGTCTTCCATTTTCTAATAATTGCTCCCACAGTTGATTTCTTCACACCATGCTGCTTACCTATTGCAGATTCAGTCTTCCCAGTCTGGTGCAGGTCTACAGTTTTGTTTCTGGTGTCCTTTTACAGCTCTTTTGTCTTGGCCATGGTGGAGTTTGGAGTTTGACTGTTTGAGGTTGTGGACAGGTGTTTTTTATACTGATAACAAGTTCAAACAGATTAATTAATACAGGTAACGAGTGGAGGACAGAGGAGCCTCTTAAAGAAGTTGTTAAAGGTCTGTGAGAGCCAGAAATCTTGCTTGTTTGTAGGTGACCAAATACTTATTTTACCGAGGAATTTACCAATTAATTCTTTAAAAATCCTACAATGTGATTTTCTGGATTTTTTTTTCTCATTTTGTCTCTCATAGTTGAGGTATACCTATGATGAAAATTACAGGCCTCTCTCATCTTTTTAAGTGGGAGAACTTGCACAACTGGTGGCTGACTAAATACTTTTTTGCCCCACTGTATATATATAAAATGGTTTTAAAGTTAAAGCACATGGCTCATTAAGTTGTCTATTTGTGTTTACGCCAGCGAATGCCATTATGGCCAAAGCTGAATGTATTTCAGAGTATGTTTATTATAGCGAATGGAAAAACAACACTGACCACACAGTGCATTTACCCAGAGTCAGACATAAACACACAAACACGCCTAAACATCTCTCTGTGCATCTAAACAGATGCATTCATATACAGTGCCATTTAAAAGTCTGAGTCCACACGTGATTTCAAATCTCATTTAAACTCAGAAAGACAAAGTTTTAGGATGCAGACAATTTAAAAGAAAGAATTGTTATGATAAAAAATGAATGCTATTTCTAGACCACTAATCAAACAAGTGCATTAGTGACACTGACCAGGTGAGCTCCTTTGTGCAAAGAGTCAGAGTTCCTTCCAATGAACAACAAGATCCTCTTTGGAAACTTAAACTTATTTAAGACCATTAGACATAACAGAAGTCTGTCTGAAACCAGTTTCCCTCATACAAAACCACTGCCTGTGAAGTCTTTGGCTAAATTTGCAGTAAGGCAGCTGTCTTAGCTTTCAGATGCAGCCAGCGGTAACGTTCTCAAAGGAAACAAATATTGTTGGTAACACCATATTGTCAAAGGAATGTGGTGGCCAACACAATGTGCCTAGAAAACCAATAAAGTCTCATTAACCACAGAAGGAGATGCTAATTTCTAATTGTCGAGTTACGTATATTAACCTGATTGCGATCTTAATACAGAGCCATCTCAATTATAAACATAAGTCCATTACCCAGCAGGACATTGAGGAGTCCTGATGTCCTCGCAATCCTCTTCAATCCAAGGTTTTTCACCTGTGGAGAAAAAAACGAAGAGAAAGAAGTATTAATATTAACTCGAAATACAGCCCAGGTGTATTCTTCTTTCAGTGTCCAATTTGATCAAGTTTCCATCGATTAAACAGTGAGAAAGAGAAATGAAAGGCCGATGAGGAACAGTTCACTTTTCAAAGGCAGGAGAGGGTGCAAACGTTGGCCTTGATAAGACAATAACACCACACATGCATTCAAACATAATCAATCTGGAATGAAGGTACAAAACATACTGGAACTACATCATAGTCTTCTAATGATACAACTGTCAAAGTCCAGGCAGCTTTTGTCAAGTGATAGTAATTAGCTGTCACTGGCTAATGCACAGGCAGGAACAAACATGGCTGTGATTGTGTACATAAGCAATACTGAAGTAAGACAGCTAGTGTAATTATGAGTTAACACAGCCAACATGTGAAAGCTTAAATCCCCATTGTGTTTAACACACGTCATATGTGAACAATTTATGTTTTCAGAGGATTCAAAGAGCAGATGCAGTGCTTTCAACTATAGCCAAATATTTCTTTTGTTTTGTCACAAGGGCTGTATTTCATTAACCAAATGTTTTGAGTCAACAGTCAATTTTACAAATGCTTGTTTTCTATAGAAGCATTTTTCTGTTGGTTTATGTAACGTTTTCAAATACTTAAATGCATGTTAACCGCAATTAAAAAAATTTATATTATTTTAAATGCAATTATCTGAACTTTACAGTTTTATTATTTCTATTTTTTGACCCACTTAAGTAGAGCTTAAAGGGATAGTCCCCCCCCCCCAATTAAAATGCAGTCATCATTTAGTCATTCTCAAGTTGTTCAAACCGGTATGATTTTTTACTGTAATTTTTTTTTTTTTTTTTACCGTATGAATTTTGTTACAAAAGAAGATATTTTGGCTTCTATAGAATGAGAAAAAAAAGTACTATGGACGTCAACGGGGACCAGCGACTGCTTGGTTACCCACATTCTTCATAATATCTTCTTTTGTGTCTTTTCATACAGGTTTGGGACAACATGGGAGTGAGTAAATGATGACAGAATTTTCATTTTTGGGTGAACTATCACTTTAATGTTATTATTATTAACTTTCATAATGACTTCTATTGTCTTTGAAATATGGTTATTTAATGGCAGGTTCCCAGTTTGACAACTTGCTATATATAGTGTGACAACATAAATGTATTACATAAACTGTATCTTTTTTACAATGTAATAAACTGAAAATTGTAATGCTTTTATTGCAAAGACTTTAAGATCCTATACAGAAACTGACTTTCAAAAATAAACCTATTTATTGGAGTAAATATGTTACGACAAGTATAAAACAATAGTGAAGCTATATCTCGCTATTTGGATACTATGCTGTCCAACCACACCCAAAAAGTGACCTGAAATAATCAACTGAACATTTGTGAAAATATTTAAAAGGAAAACAAATGGCTATGAAAACACCATGTAGGGAAGTTTCACTGTTTTCTGTCCAGCTGAAGGAAGATGAACTCCAGGTCCAAATAACTTCAAAGACAAATCCTTCAGATCCATCACAACTTCATAGACGCTTATGAGCCTTTCGATGAAACAGATAGGCCTACATGTCTGTTCAAAGCAAAATCGTAAACCTAACCAGCTTAAGGATTTTATACAACCATTATTATGGGATTTTATCAACCAAAATGTCTTTATTGACAACCCAAAATATATATTTTCATTTATACAACATAAATGACAACTAACATGTTATGTAGCTACTTGATGAGAATGGAATGCAGAGCAAAGCATGTCTTGTACCTTCACATATGCTCTTGTAGTTTGAGCAGCAGTCACCCACTTTCACACAGTCTTCAGAACAGGAGCAGAGGCTGTTGAGCAAACGCTCCTCACCGCAGCGGAATTTAGAACACGTCCAGCGCTGACCTTGAACACAGTGAGTGACGGAGATAAACAGCAGGGCAGAGATTGATGTGGGAAGAAATGACAGTATCCTGGTTGTTGATATAAACAGCTGAAAGTTTGGTATCATGAAAGCACTTCGGAGCTGTATAGAAGAGTGCTTTCCAAACCAATGGAGCACATACATTGTATTTGCATGCAGACCTTTGGTTTAAAACAAATTTTGCATTGGTAAATGAAATTCAAATGAAAAAAAAAAAATTATTACTTGAAGAAAGTCAATGGAAGGGGAAAAATGGTTTCTGATTCTTAAAGGGACAGTTTACCCATTTACTCAGCCCGCGTTTTAATTCAGCAAATCATTTTGGGCAAACACAGACAATTATTAATATTCATGAGCTTAAAGGGACACGACACCCCGATGTCGTTCCAAACCCGTAAAAGCTTAGTTTGTCTTCGGAACACAATTTAAGATATTTTGGATGAAAACCGGGAGGCTTGTGACTGTCCCATTGACTGCCTAGTAAATTACACTGTCAAGGTTCAGAAAAGTATGAAAGACATCGTCAGAATAGTCCATCTGCCATCAGTGGTTCAACCGTAATGTTATGAAGCGACTAAAATACTTTTGGTACGTGAAGAAAACAAAAATAACAACTTTATTCAACAATTTGCGTCCTCCACGTCACCATAGCACCATTTAGGAGAATATCCGTTGAACGCAAGCAGCGTACACTCTTCTGTGTCAGCCGCGACACAAGGATACGTTTTCTACGCATATTTATGCTTTGATTTGAACGAAAACAGCGCATCCGTGCAGCGCAGCTGACACAGAATAGCGTACGCTGCTTGCGTTCAGTGGATATTCTCCAAAATGGCGCTATGGTGATGCGGAGAGACACAGAGGAGACGAATTGTTGAATAAAGTCATTATTTTTGTTTTCTTCACGTACAAAAAGTATTCTTGTCGCTTCATAACGTTACGGTTGAACCACTGATGGCAGGTGGACTATTCTGACAATGTCTTTCATACTTTTCTGGACATCGACAGTGTAATTTACTTGGCAATCAATGGGACATTCACAAGCATCCCGGTTTTCATCCAAAATATCCTAAATTGTGTTCTGAAGACGAATGAAGCTTTTACGGGTTTGGAACAACATGGGGGTAAGTGATTAATGACAGAATTTTCATTTTGGGGTGGGGTATCCCTTTAACAGACTGTAGGCTGTATGAAATAACGCATGTCTTTAAGACGTTTATTATTAGAATGTAAAACGATGTCTGAAAGATGTCTATAACTGTTGTACTCGCAGATTCTTTCCAGATGAAGTGATCTTAAACAGACATCTAGCAGACGTATGTGTGCTATCTGGGTTGCGGTCAATAAAACAAAATGCAATTATAATTAACATGACAATTTGTACACGACGTGAAAGGACTTAATATACAGGTGCATCTCAATAAAATAGAATGTTGTGGAAAAGTTCATTTATTTTTAGTAATTCAACTCAAATTGTGAAATTCGTTTTTTAAATAAATTCAATGCACACAGACTGTTTAAGTAGTTTAAGTCTTTGGTTCTTTTTATTGTGATGATTTTCACATTTAACAAAAACCCACCAATTTTCTATCTCAACAAATTAGAATACTTCATAAGACAATAAAAAAAAAACATTTTTAGTGAAATGTTGGCCTTCTGGAAAGTATGCTCATTTACTGTACATGTACTCAATCCTTGGTAGGGGCTCCTTTTGCTTTAATTACTGCCTCAATTCGGCTTGGCATGGAGGTGATCCGTTGTGGCACTGCTGAGGTGGTATGGAAGACCAGGTTTCTTTGACAGTGGCCTTCAGTTCACTTGCATTTTTTGGTCTCTTGTTTCTCATTTTCCGCTTGACAATATCCCATAGATTCTCTACGGGGTTCAGGTCAGGCAAGTTTGCAGGCCAGTCAAGCACACCAACACCATGGTCATTTAACCAACTTTTTGTGCTTTTGGCAGTGTGGGCATGTGCCAAATCCTGCTGGAAAATGAAATCAGCATCTTCAAAAAGCTGGTCAGCAGAAGGAAGCATGAAGTGCTCCAAATGTCTTGGTAAACGGGTACAGTGACGTTGGTTTTCAAAAAAACAAAATGGACCAACACCAGCAAATGACATAGCACCCCAAATCATCACAGACTGTGGAAAATTAACACTGGACTTCAAGCAACTTGGGCTATGAGTTCTCCACCCTTCCTCCAGACTCTAGAACATTGGTTTCCAAATGAAATACAAAACTTGCTCTCATCTGAAGGACTTTGGACCACTGGGCAACAGTACTGTTCTTCTTCTCCTTAGCCCAGGTAATACGCCTCTGACGTTGTCTGTGGTTCAAGAGTGATTTAATAAGAGGAATACGACAACTGTATCCAAATTCCTTGACACGTCTGTGTGTGATGGCTCTTGATGCCTTGACCCCAGCCTCAATCCATTCCTTGTGAAGTTCACTCAAAGTCTTGAATCGATTGTGCTTGACAATCCTCATAAGCTGCGGTTCTCTCGGTTGGTTGTGCATATTTTTCTTCCACACTTTTTCCTTCCACTAACTTTCTGTTAACATGCTTGGATACAACACCCTGTGAACAGCCAGCTTCTTTGGCAAAAGAATGTTTGTGGCTTACTTCTTGTGAAGGGTGTCAATGATTGTCTTTTGGACAACTGTCAGATCAGCAGTCTTCTTCATGATTGTGTAGCCTAGTGAACCAACTGAGAGACCATTTTGAAGGCTCAAAACACCTGCAAAGGTTTCCTGAGTTGATTAGCTGATTGGCATGTCACCATATTCTAATTTGTGAGATAGTGAAGGGTGGGTTTTTGTTAAATGTGAGCCAAAATCTTCACAATTAAAAGAACCAAAGACTTAAAACTATGTCAGTCTGTGTGCATTGAATTTATTTAATAACGAGTTTCACAATTTGAGTTGAATTACGGAAATAAATGAACTTTTCCACGACATTCTATTTATTGAGATGCACCTGTATTGCATTTTATATTATTGCAGCATTATGAAAGTCATTAGGTTGCATCAAGCCTGATTTATTTTATCAAAATACAGAAAAAACTGTAATATTCTGAAATATTATTACAATTTAAAAATAATGATTTTTTTCTATTTTAATATACTTTAAAATATAAATTAAATTAAATCAATCAATACTTGACCTCAAGCTGGAACGTGTAGTGTATTTTAAAAGTTATATTTTAAATAAATGCTGTTCTTTTTTAACTTTATTAATCAAATAATCCTGAAAAAAAAAATCATGGTTTTCACAAAAATATTAAGCAGAACAACTGTTTCCAACATTGATAATAAAAATGACATATCAGAATGATTTCTTAAGGATCATGTGAAACTGAAGACTGGAGTAATGAAGCTGAAAATTCAGCTTTGCATCAAAGAAATAAAATTATTTTAAAGTATATTAAACTTTTGGTCAAATAAATGCAGGAGGCGTGATGACCATAAGTGACTTCTTGCAAAAACATAAAATAGTAATGTATCCAAACTTTTTTTTTTTACATGCCCCTAATTAAAATTTTAGCACCTGTGCCCCTGAGGACACTCTCACGCCCCAGATAATTCTCAGTTATTATGAAATGGTCATCCATATGGGATCGGTTCATTTAGCATAATTGAGAGAATTATAAATGATTTTATTTTTTATAATTTATGTGTGCGTTTATTTCAGTTAGAGTTTTAGTAGTAATTTTGTTGTGTTTTGTCATTTCTATAAAAATTTTTTATGTGTATATATATATAGTTTTTGTTAATATTTATTTCAGCTTTAATTGTAGCTATTTTAGCAAAATGAGACCTGTTGTATGTCATCCAGTTAAAATAAAAAAATATATTTAAAGTTTTATTCTATTTTATTTTATTTAGTTAAAGTTATTTAAGTTAAACTCCGTAACAGTTTTTAGTTTTAGTAAAAATTTAATAACCCTGATGTAGATTATTGCAGTTAGTTGTAATTTTCTTATTTACATATATTATAGAGTCATTATTTAGTTCTCACTATTATGAAAGATATAGTATTATCATTACTATTAAAGTTATATCATAAAATAAAATAAAAGCTTGGCTGTCATGCTTTCAAATAATATCACATATTTGTAACAACACATTATATACCACAGATCGTCTCGGTTACTTGTGTAACCCTCGTTCCCTGAAGGAGGGAACGGAGACGTTACGTCAGTCGTGACTGACGAATTGGGATCTCGCCCCGAGAGCCCAATCACCTTCGAGTGTTAACTAAAAAAGCCAATGACAGTTGGCGTACGTGTTTCGCCACGCGCACCCCGCCCCGCCCCGCAGCGCGGGGGGGAGTAAATTATAAAAGGAGAGCGCGTGCAAACGCACATCAGTTTTTCGCTGAGGAGCCGAGACTTGCGCCCCGGCCGTACAGCGGGGGTACAGCAACTTTGGCGATGGGACGTAACATTCAGGGAACGAGGGTTACACAAGTAACCGAGACGTTCCCTTTCAGTCAGTCACGTTAAACGTTACGTCAGTCGTGACTGACGAATGGACGCTGGATTGGGAAACGCATAGGAGGTATCATGTGGAATACACATATGGACTGGCTCAGGGCAGTGCTACATATGGAAGTCCTTGCGGTAGACTCAACCCGCCTGGGGTGAAATAACTATGCTGCAGAGATGGCAGTGAATGACTGCCAGGGAAAGACACGGGTTTACCGTGAGGGGAGCCGTACCGTGGGAAAATTCACATGTGGGATCACCCGAAGGGGGACTCACTACACACGGGCACCTAGCCCAGCACAAGGGCTGACCTTGGGCATAAACATGAGTGCTGAGCCTGGCGTCTGGCTCTCCGCCACGCCTGACCTCCGAGGGTGCGGGAGGAACTCCACCAGGGTTCGCCATGGGGAACTGAACTGAGAAGCAAAAAAGCGCACGTATCCGGTCCGTAGAGGGATAGACTGGCACACAGCGTGACGACATCCGAGCGGGGTTGGGTACTGCCTACCTGAGGCGAGTACACGAGAGGACACAGGCTCTACACGGAGATTATAGAATCTCACAAACGTGTTAGGCGTCGCCCAGCCGGCAGCTCTACAGATGTCTGCTATCCAGGTGCCCTGCGCCAATGCCCAAGAAGATGCCACTCCTCTCGTAGAGTGAGCTCTCACTCCGAGGGGGCATGGTAACCGTTGGGCCTGGTAAGCTAAGACTATAGCCTCCACTAACCAGTGGGCAAGTCTTTGTTTGGAGACAGCCTTTCCCTTCTGCTGTCCTCCGAAGCAGACAAAGAGCTGGTCTGAGGTCCTGAAGCTCTGTGTACGGTCCACGTAAGTGCGCAAAGCGCAAACGGGACAGAGCAGAGCAATGGCTGGGTCTGCCTCCTCCTGGGACAGCACTTGCAAGTTCACCACCTGATCCCTAAAAGGCGTGGTGGGAACCTTGAGCACATATCCAGGCCTGGTTCTCAGGGCAACGTGAGAGTTTCCTGTTCCGAATTCTAGGCACGAATCGTCGACCGAAAATGCCTGCAGGTCCCCTACCCTCTTGACCGAGGCCAATGCGGTGAGGAGCGCTGTCTTCAACGACAGAAACTTAAGCTCTACTGACTGCAGAGGGTCGAAGGGCTCCTCCTTCAAGGCTGCCAGAACCGAGGGGAGATCCCAAGAGGGTAACAGGTGAGGGTGCGGAGGAAGCCTCCTTGCCCTCTGAGAAACCTGATGATCAGGTAGTGCTTCCCTAGAGACTTACCGTCTACTGCAACGTGATGTGCGGCAATGGCGGCAACATACACTTTGAGGGTGGAGGGAGACAGCTTTCGCTCCAGCCCATCCTGCAGGAAAGAAAGCACAACTCCGATCGGGCATCTACGGGGGTCTTCCCGGTGGGAAGAGCACCAATCGACGAACAGGTTCCACTTCAGCCTGTAAGCGTGTCTGGTAGACGGGGCTCTAGCTGACGTGATGGTGTTTACTACCGCTGGAGGTAGCCCACCTAGAACCTCCGCGTCCCGTCCAGGGACCACAAGTGGAGATTCCACAAGTCTGGACGCGGGTGCCAGAGGGTGCCCCCTCTCTGAGAAAGGAGATCCCTCCTCAGAGGAATTTGCCAAGGAGGGGCTGTCGCGAGGAGCACTAGTTCAGGGAACCAGCCACTAGCAAGACTCGCTCCTCGTCCTCCCTGACCTTGCACAGTGTCTGTGCGAGAAGGCTCAATGGGGGAAACGCGTATTTGCGTAGTCCCCGAGGCCAGCTGCACGCCAGTGCATCCGTGCCAAGGGTCCCCTCAGCCAGGGAGTAAAACAACTGGCAATGGGACGTGTCTGGGGAGGCAAACAGGTCTACCTGAGCGTCCCCAAAGCGTCTCCAAATCAGTTGGACTGTCTCGGGGTGGAGTCGCCATTCCCCCGGAAGGGCGGGCTGACGTGAGAGCTCATCGGCTGCACGATTGAGCTCGCCTGGGACATGAACGGCGCGACGTGACCTCAGATGCTTCTGACTCCAGAGGAGGAGATGGCGGGCGAGTTGCAACATGCGACGGGAGCGTAGACTGCCTTGGTGGTTGATGTACGCAACGGTCGCAGTGTTGTCCGTACGGACCAGTACATGCTTGTCGTGCAGCAGCGATTTGAAGCGGCGCAGAGCCAGCCATACTGCTTGCAAACTCGAGGCAGTTGATATGCCACTGAGGTCGGGGCCCCGACCAGAGCCCCGCAGCTGCATTCCCATTGCACATGGCACCCCAGCCCCTGGCGGAGGCATCTGTTGACACAACAACATGCCTGGATACTTGCCCTAGCTGTCCGAAGAAAGGCTGCCCATTGGCGAAAGGAGAGGGGGACGGCCGTGTGGAGACTGGGTCTCGTGCACCGCTATCCTCACCCTCTTGGGACCCGGAGACAAAGGAAACTGCTCTTTTATTGAAGTTTTGGGTACCACTGGCTCCTGAAGAGCAGGATCCAAGAACTCCGGGTCGCCCATCTCAGGGACGCCGCCTGCCCTGGCGCTTCACAGGCTTGGCAGGGGCAGAGGCGGGCTGCGCTGGTTTCCTGCGGTGCAGGAGGGCACCCTCGGTGACGAGCAGACAGAGGAGCTGCAGCCAGCGGTGGGGTGGAGACCGCCGGGGCAGGATGTATCGAAACGCCTCAGTCTGCTTCTGCGCGGCGGAGAACTGTTGGGCAAAGCCCTCCACCACTTCGCCGAATAGGCCGGCCTGGGAGATCGGGGAGTCCAGGAAGCGATGCTTGTCGGCCTCCCTCATATCCGCCAAGGACAGCCATAGGTGGCGCTCCTGGACCACCAAAGTGGACATCGTCTGACCCAGGGCCAGCGCTGTGACTTCGTTCACCTAAACCAATCATCCAGCCTGGAGCGTTCGGGAGAAGGAGGAGGCCTCCAATGCAGCCCCAACTCTCGGCGGCCCGGGAAAGCATAGCAAACAGCTCTGGATCTGACTCGGGCAACACCACTCTACCTGACAGTGGCAGCGCAGCCGAATCCTCATCTCCAGAGCCTAGCTCGCCCTCCGATGCAGCGATCGACATCCTGTCATCCGTCTGTGCTCCGCACAAGATGCTGGACCCCGCTGAATGAGAGGCCCGCGGAGATGTACTCGACGGGGAAGCTCTCACTGTGATTCTCAGATCTCCCTGACCATGAACCGAAGTAGCCCTCCGAGAACCGGAGGACCTAGAGCGGGGCATGGCAAGGGGGATACCCCCCCGTTTAACGAGGAGGTATCTAGACTGCAACATCTCGATGGTCATGTTCCCGCACTGAGAACATAACTCATCCATGAGTGCTGCTTCAGCGTGCTGCAAGCCCAAGCACGAGACACAGCGATCATGACCATCATATGAAGCCAGGAAGCGACCACATCCAGAAACGCACGAGCGGGAAGCCATCTTTAAAAAGACGCCCGTCGCTCGTGAAGCTCTTTTAGAATTTGCTCTTTTAGAAAGGAAAACATTCTTTTAGAGAGAGCGCTGAAGCGCCCAGGGGAGGTTGCGGCGAGACCGCAGAATGGAAGCTGCAGCACGCCGAGGTTCTAGCAGCACTGGATGGCAACCCCCGCTGACACGCCGTGACACCAACGCCAGCTGTTTTCTGCAAACACTCGCGGAGATTCATCTTGAAAAGGCTCGGCTCCGAAGCGAAAAGCTGATGTGCGTTTGCACGCGCTCTCCTTTTATACCCGCGCTGCGGGCGGGGTGCACCTGGCGAAACACGTACGCCAACTGTCATTGGCTTGTTTAGTTAACACTCGAAGGTGATTGGGCTCTCGGGCAAGATCCCAATTCGTCAGTCACGACTGACATAACGTCGAACATAACTGACTGAAAGGGAACCCTCATTTCTTTCTTCTGAAACTCCAAAGAATTATTTGAAAATGTTTCAACTATTTTTGTCCATACAATCCAAGTCAGCATGACTGATCTGAGGAATGCAAGTCAGCAAAAACAGCATAACTGATCTGTGGGAGACATCAAAATATATTCCACAGACATAAGATAGTCATATAAGTTTGAAAAACATGGGAATAAGTCAATGATAACAGAAATATCCTTTTAACCACAAACACTGAGGTCTAGCATTTGCTGGCAAGATAAAGATTATGTACATGTGTGTTTGCAGTCAGTAGAAGTGCTCATCTTGAGACATACCGGTAAAGCTTTATTCTAGAACAAAGATGTTAGATAAAGCAACAAAACCCATTCTGAATGTAGGTCTGTGGGTTTTTGCATGTATGAAATAAATAGCTGCAGCTGTTTTATCAGCAGTTAAGTTCTAAAGTATTATACATGTGAAAAAATGAGACAGGTGGAGACAACGAGACAGGAAAAGACTCTGTCTCAGCAGACTGAAAGTCACTGATCCTTTATGCTATAAAAAATGCTGGGTTAAATATAACCCAGCGCTGGGTAAACGGTTACAAAACCCAGCTACGGGTGTTGACCAGGCGGTTGGGTCAAAACAACCCCAATAGGCTGGGTTTGTCCCTTTTAAACCCAGCGCTGGGTTATATTTAACCAGCGCTGGGTTATATTTAACCCAGCATTTTTTAGAGTGTACATGCAATTCACCTAATGAAAGCGAAATCCACCCATCCCACACATGATGCAGCACACAAGGCAAGTGCCTCAGGGAGGAACATTCGGTTACTGTGTTGGAAAGTGGAGCTGATTCAAAACATCAGGGAAAACAACTACAGGGAGGGACTTTAAGAGACACCCACACAGAGCTCTAACACTTTACTGAGGGGATTTCAACAGGTGGGTGTTGATGGTATAAACAGACATTCTTGTTTCCAATGATTGCAGGCTTTTTTGGGCTGTTACAGCCCTGAATAAATGCTCAGTGTCTGTACACATACTGTGAATATAACTTCATTTTCCTTCTCTTTTTCTATCTCAGACACATGCACAAACACAGCTGGTTTGCCAGGCTACCAAAAAAGCAAAACATACTTCCTCAAAGTGAAAGTGGGAGTGTGATGTTACCATGAAGTGCTAGTTCAAATGTAAAAAATGCTTCAACAAAAAAAGTTTCATCTGAAGATATAGTCTTGTTTAGGGATCTGTGTCTTTGTGCATACGGACATCTGACTGCTGAGTAGTGATTGTTTTTTTCAGCAATAGTGTGCACCCTTAATTTACAGAGAAAAGAAGGTCAGGGAAATATCTGTAGATGGAAAAATCTCCAACGAAAAAACAAAGTTTTTTGTGCATTTTTCTCTTTTTTTGTACTTGTTACTTTGCATGTAGTTTATGTTTATTTACTATTTATTCAAGTTTTTTAAGGTATCTAATATTTTGATACTTAATTTCCATGATCAAAATATTCTTAAAAATTAAAAGCTTGTTGTCATTTGGAAGGGCTAGAGCAGGGGTGTCCAAACTCGATCCTGGAGGGTCAGTGTTCTGCAGAGTTTAGCTCCAACTTGCCTCAACACACTTGACTGGAAGTTTCTATGGCTTTGTCCAAATACCCACACTTGCAGTCTTTGCACTTGACCACTTGATTACTTAAATGACGTATTTCCTGTATTTGGCCGAAGACTTCAAGTGGGTGTGAAGACCACAAGTGTTTGTCGAACTTTTCATTACCTGATGGGACACACTTATAGTGTTGTAAAAATGCAAGTGTTTACACAGCTTTATTTTAATTTTAATTTGAAATACTTTGCATTTTAAAATCAACTTCTAAATGTCTGTTCAGTAGTCCCTATATAACATGACAATTTTAATTTGTGGTGTTTCTAATTAAGTGATAAAAAGCAGTTGCAAATGTTGCAAATAAATATCACCACAACTCATCTTTGCACCAATAAAAGTAAAAACACTGTTTTTCTACCAAATTATATGTAATATCTAATTATTATATCAATATTTAACTTACATTGGAAAGGTTTCCGTGACCTCTCGCGAGATCTCGGCAAAAAGTCTCACGATTTATTTCCAGAACATGATGCATGATGGGATACACTTAGCCTTGAATAGCGCTCTGGAGCGGTATTCGAGATAGTGTGGATTTAGTATCCATTAAGGGCACTGCACTTTGGCATTTTGAAGACATGGGACAGACTTGCACAATTAGCCTACTTCCTGTCGCGCGCACACCGCTCTCAAGTGGCCAAGACGCAAGTGTGGGTATTTGGACAAGGCATATGCCTAGTAAGAGCTTGATTAGCTGGTTTAGGTGTGTTTAATTAGGGTTGGAGCTAAAACTCTGCAGGACACCGGCCCTCCAGGACCAAGTTTGGACAGCCCTGTGTAGGCCTTCTTGCATTTATTATGCTGTTACATTATGATTATATATTCAGTGGCATAAATGGTCTTTAAAATGACAATAATATAGCTTATCGCAATTATTTCTGGGGCAATATATCGCACAACAAAAAGTTATCGTGACAGAGTAGTCAGCTTTAAATACAGGTGTAAGCAAAACATTTTAAAGATCCAAACCCCAAAGCAGGGCTGTCCAAAACTCGGTCTGGAGGAAAGTTGGAGCTAAACTTTGCAGGACACTGGCCCTCCAGGACCGAGTTTGGACAGCCCTGACCCAAAGTATAATAGTTTAAATATATATTAAATACAATTAGTTCAACTTTGAGTGCTTTTCTGACCCAAAAAATACAGGTTTGGAACAAGTGGAGGGTGAGTAAAATTTGAGTTTCATTTTTGGGTGAACTATTGCTTAAGTACGACTTAAGCACATCGTTATTTAAAATATACTTTAAAGTAAACTTTTTAATTCAACATTATTATAAAGTGCACTTTTTAAAAGTGTACTTTTAAGAAACAGTCATGAAAGTGTACTCCATACAAGTATACTTAAGTGGCCTTTGATTGAATTAATATTACTTTATCTGCAAGTACAGTGTCAATCAACTAGCCTACTTAAAATATTAAAATAACAGTCAGAATAATCTTTCATCGTTTACACATCCTTGTGTATCCTTCTGTTCACTTTCATGTTACTGAAGCGTCCAAAGAAGAAAGAAAGTCATGTGGATTTCGAAAGACATGACATGAGCGGGAATAAATTATGACTTTTTCTTTTTTTTCTGCTTTATCAGCATTCAGTAACACATTGACATCAAAAGTGACGTATGCAGTCATGAAATCAGAGACATCCCATTGAATCTGAACAGAAAAGGTCACACAAGATGCATGAAATGTCACTTACTTGGTTCCACACACACTTCCTTGTAGTCCAGACAGCAGGTGCCTTCATTTACACACGCAGTGTCACAGTGGCACACTGCATTAGAGTCACGACTTTTGGACAAGCAGCGATTTCTACAGCTCTCAGTAACTAGAAAACACACAAAATAAAGAGCACGTAGACAGAATGATATCTCAAATGTAATGTGGATATAATGACACAGAACTTTATTCCCAAGCTCAATGACATCAATCATTACACAATGGATTAAAGGGTGATAATAGATACTGTATATGAAATATATGTACCATTATATGAAAAAGATTATAAAGGGTGGGCTTTAAAACCACAACCAGAATAAAAAAGCAGAAAACTGAGATACCTTTATCACTGCAATGGAGTTTGAGTATAAATATGATTGTGAGAATTAAAGCCAGCAAGCCAAGCAAAAGGACCTATAGAGAGAAAAACAAGGTCAAAAATTTTAGTTATACAAGATTCAGTACAGACGGAATCATTTGCATTAATATACAGTATTTTGCTTCGATTTTATTTGAAAAATGTAATAAAAGTTTATTTGACATAAATGTTGCTAAATACATCCTGCTTGGAAAACATATCAGCAGAAATCAGCCTTGTAAGCCTATACAGGCTACTAACAGCACGGTCAAAAGTTCACACATACTGTGGACACATACTGTACACTACAGTTCAAAAGTTTGAAATCTCTTATGCTCACCAAGACTGTATTTATTTTACTAATACCGCACAGTACAACTTGTGAAATATTATTACAATTCAAAACAAACTTTTTCTATTTGAATATATATTAAAATGTAATTTATTCCTGTGATGCAAAGCTGAATTTTCAGCATCATTACTCCAGTCTTCAGTATCACATGATCCTTCAGAAATCATTCTGATATGCTGACTTGCTGCTCAAGAAACATTTCTTATTATTAATGTGAAACAGTTGCTTAATATTTTTGGAAACCATGATTTTAAATGTCTATATATATATATATATATATATGGATTTGTGATGAATGGGAAGTTCAAAAGAACAGCATTGATTTGAAATATAAATCTTTTGTAAAATTATAAATATCTTTACTGTCACTTGTGATCGATTTAATGTGTCCTGACTCCTAGTTGAATAAAGGTGTGGAGTGTGATTCACTAAACTTGCACACACTTTTCATTCCCTCCAAGCTTTAAAGGGAATTGTTCAGTTTAAATAAAGGGTTGCTGAAATATGAGATGAGAAGTTTGGGGAACACATTAGACAATAATGCAGCTTTGCGGAATTAGCATGTCTACTAAATCAAAATGGGCCTTTTCTTTTATCATTTTGAAATCAGTTTATTCTAGATGGTCTTCTAACAAGGATTAATCAGCCAATGCATAACAAGCCATCAGCCTGCTGGTGACCGCAGCTGTTTGCTTAAAGTGATAGTTCACCCAAAAATCTGTAATCATTTTCTCACCCTCAAGTTGTTGAACGCAAATGTAGATATTGTGAAAAATTTGGGTAACCAAACAGCTTCTGGTCCCCATTGGCTTTTTGTGTTCAGAAGAAGAAAGAAACTCACACAGGTTCGCATTAACTTGTGGGTGAGTAAATGATGACAGAATATTAATTATTGGGTGAACTATCCCTTTAAAGTTAAAGGAGGCATTGAGTAAGATACTAGCATAGTTAAAAAAAAAATTATAAATAAAGGTATCAAGATAAAATATTGCACACACATTTGCACCTTTGTCTATGAAATAACAAAACTATGAATTGTTGTTCTCGACCAGCTTAATTCAAACACTGTAACGCTACATTCCACAATGAGGTACTTTATGCTGGCTCCTAAAGGGTTACACTTTACTTGAAGGGGTGTGCATAAGACTGACATGACACCTTCATAATCATGACATGACACATGTCATGAATATGAAGGTTTTTTATGCATGTTATGACAACTGTCATTAAGTGTCATCCGCTCAGTTATGTAATTTTTAATGCAAAGATGACATTGTTTGAGATTTCTTTGTTATGGGCTATGGTTAGGGTTACACACACTCATTCAACACAATCCTCACATCCACTCACGCTCTCAAACACTTTTTTCAACACACACTCACTTCACACACACTCACTCTCTCAAACACTTTTTCAACACACACTCACTTCACACATCCTCACATACACTCACTCTCACAAACACGCACTCTCACACACACACTCTCACACACACATCCTCACATACACTCACTCTCACATCAACACGCACTCTCACACACACATCCTCACATACACTCACTCTCTCAAACACTTTTTCAACACACTCACTTCACACACATCCTCACATACACTCACTCTCTCAAACACTTTTTCAACACACACTCACTTCACACACATCCTCACATACACTCACTCTCTCAAACACGCACTCTCACACACGCATCCTCACACACACACTCACATACACACACTCTCACAAACGCATCCTTACATACCACTCACTCTCAAAACACTTTTTCAACACCACACTCACTTCACAACATTAATCACATACACCACTCTCTCAAACACTTTTCAACACACACTATACCACAAGACTTCAATACACTCACTATGACCAAACACTTTTTCACAAACACGCACTCTCACACGCATCCTCACATACACTCACTCTCTCAAACACTTTTTCAACACACACTCACTTCACACACATCCTCACATACACTCACTCTCTCAAACACTTTTTCAACACACACACTTCACACACATCCTCACATACACTCACTCTCACAAACACAGCACTCTCACACACGCATCTCACAAACACTTTTTCAACACACACTCACTTCACACGCATCCTCACATACACTCACTCTCTCAAACACTTTTTCAACACACACTCACTTCACACACATTCTCACAAACACGCACTCACACACGCATCCTCACATACACTCACACTCTCAAACACTTTTTCAACACACACACACTTCACACACATCCTCACATACACTCACTCTCACAAACACGCACTCTCACACACGCATCCTCACATACACTCACTCTCTCAAACACTTTTTCAACACACACTCACTTCACACACATCCTCACATACACTCACTCTCACAAACACGCACTCTCACACACGCATCCTCACATACACTTACTCTCACAAACATGCACTCTCACACACGCATCCTCTCATACACTCACTCTCTCAAACACTTTTTCAACACACACACTTCACACACATCCTCACATACACTCACTCTCACAAACACTTTTTCAACACACCCTCTCACACACGCATCCTCACATACACTCACTCTCACAACACTTTTTCAAACACGCACTCTCACACACGCATCCTCACATACACTCACTCTCACAAACACTTTTTCAACACACTCACTTCACACACATCCTCACATACACTCACTCACAAACACTTTTTCAACACACACACACTTCACACACATCCTCACATACACTCACTCTCACAAACACTTTTGTCAACCGCACTCTCACACATGATCCTTAATACCGCACTCTCTCAACACTTTTTCAACACACCACTCACACACATCTTCCACATACATCACTCTCTCACACTTTTTTTCAACCACTCACTTCACAAACCTCTTCAAATACACTCACTCTATCAAACACTTTTCAAAAAGCCCTCTCTCACACACGCATCCTCACATACACTCACTCTCTCAAACACTTTTTCAACACGCACTCTCACACACGCATCCTCACATACACTCACTCTCACAAACACTTTTTCAACACACACTCACTTCACACACATCTTCACATACACTCACTCTGACAAACACTTTTTCAACACACACTCACTTCACACACATCCTCACATACACTCACTCTCACAAACACTTTTTCAACACACACTCACTTCACACACATCCTCACATACACTCACTCTGACAAACACTTTTTCAACACACACTCACTTCACACACATCCTCACATACACTCTGACAAACACTTTTTCAACATGCACTCTCACACACGCATCCTTACATACACTCACTCTCACATACACTCACTCCCACACACACACACACGCATCTTCACTCACACAACACACTCTCTTACACTGTCACAAACAATCTTCTCAGTCTGTCTCACGCACAACATCCTCTCACATACATGTCTTTATAGCAAACGTCCACCACAAGCATGCACTGTGCAAAGTCTTATTATTCTGCCTTTGTTTTTAATATATTCACAGCATATGTTACAGTCCATGTTTTATTACTAAGGATTTTTTTTCCCATTCAACAGATGCCTTTTTAAGATAAACCCCGAGAAGGGATTGAAAGTGGAGAAGACCACATCGAGAAAGCAATCGGCAGTCAGTCCAAAGGTTCTTTCACTGATTAACAAGATTGCGGACTATGAATGGATGGAGTGTCAGATCTTCCTACATTGCCTAGCAGAAATTATTGGCAGTGTCGTAGACTTAAAATACTTGCTGATAATTTGCTTTCATGGTTTAATTATTTGTTTTTTTTTCATGCCTCATCTGTTGTCAGGATGAATTAATCTGTTCACAGGTGGTTCTTTTTTAAGGACAATTTAATTATTAATTGTTATTTGTTCACCAAACTGCTATATTGTTGCCGTTTTGAACAATTCCTTTTATTGTGTATTGTTGCAGTTATGATAATTGTTTATATTTTTTATACTGTTGCAGTTATGAACAAACTGAATTGGTATGTTGTTGCAGTTGTGATCGACTTTTAACTTTTGGGCTAATTTTTAAATTGAAATATTGTTGCAGTTATGATCATTTTAAAAAATATTTGTATACTATTGCAGTTATGAACAAATTATTGGAATATTGTTGCAGTTGTGATCAAAGTTTTATTGTTATACTTCGGTTATGAACAAACTGTTGCTATACTGTTGTAGTTGTGCGATAATCTTTATACTGGTATATTGTTGCAGTTTTGAACAAAGAATATTAGTAAATTGCAGTTCTGAACAAACTATATTGGTATATTCTTACAGTTAAGATGGTATATAACCTTTGGGTTATGAGTCCGACTCTCTAACCATTAGGCCACGACTTCCCTTAAGGTTCAATAAAGCCCATTATTGAACATTAAAAGCTGAAGAAAATACAGAAAATTCATTTACAATGACAGCAAAACACTGTATTTTTGAATTCGGCAAATTACTGTTATAAGTCCGTTATTGACGGGTAATTTCCGGCACCCCAGCTGCCGGAATTTTACCGTTTTTTTTACAGGATTTTTTTTTTACAGTGTAGGGGTAGGGTTAGGTCAAATAATGTCATCTTTGCATTAAAAATGGACCATAACTGAGCGAATGACTTAATGCCAGTTGTCATAAAAATGACATGTATCATGTCATGGTTATGAAGGTGCCATGTCAGTCTTATGCACACCCCTTCAAGGAAAGTGTTACATTCTCGTTCAGGGGTGGCGAACGTCGGCCGGAGAGCGCAGCTGCAGAGTTTTGCTTCAACCCTAATCAAACACACCTGAACAAGCTAATCAAGGTCTGAACAGTTACTAGGAAGCTACAGGCAGGTGAGTTTTAATTAGGGTTGGAGCTGAACTCTGCAGGGCTGCGGCTCTCCAGGACCGGAGTTCGCCACCCCTGTTCTAGAGGTAATAACCAACATTTCCTCCGAAGCTCTAGTGCAGCCAGTTGTTACTTGATTTCACAGCTTTATAAACAGTGCAGTAGTGTTTTATAAAAAATTTAAAAAGCACCGTTTGATAAATTAATTCCCATGACTTTTTCATCACTTGTTCATGATTACAATACAAACTGCCATGACCTTTAAAGATTCTATTCATTTCCATGACTTTTCCTGGCTGGGATATCACATTAGTTTCCAGGTTTTCATTGGTCGTGGGAATCCAGATGGGTAATGATGAAAGTGTGAGCTAAATCTCAGCTAAAACAGCCTACTTCTAACAGCAGAAATGGTCAAATAGAATTTGCAAAAACAAAGAAAAAAGAAAAAGAAATGGGGAAAATAACAGAAACTTAATAGGCTACAATATATTCTCTTAAAAAATATACACACTATTACAAAACACGTATTTTTTCTTATTTTGATTAAGTGCCACTTAAGCCTCAATATCTAACTATAACTATATCTAATATCAATATCCATGTGTACAGTATACACACATACAATACAGACTAAACGCTATACTACACTATAATATAACACATGGTCTTGTGGAAATGTACTGTATATTATCTTACTTGCAATAAATAAATAAAAATAACAAAATTGAGTCTTTATCCAATCCATTAAGACTAAAAGTTAAATGAGTAACACTGAGTCAGTCATGGGTTGCTTGTTTAACCTAGTTTCAGAAACCCGCTTTTATTTCCCCCATAGTGTCCCATGAGACTTCGCTTACCGCACAGAGGATTTTCAAGTATCTTGACTGTGTTTCTGTGGCGCTTTGTGTCCGGTTGTTCCGCTGTGCTGTCCCCAGTAGGTTGGCGGCGTGCTCGCTCGTGTGTTCATCCCGCTTGGCTGAGTCCATTATTGATTGCGCGCTCAGTGTGCGTTACACAGGTTTGTTTAGCAGGGACTCATTTCAAACTTTGTTCTCTAGTGACTTTGTAGCTCGTGCAGTTCAAGGACCGCCCAGCTGCAGGCTAGTCAACCAAAGGTAACACAAGCGGCAGCACATGCCCTCTGCTTCTGTGTAATTATATTGTAACCAGAGAAAGTGCCGTCGACTGGGGCGAAGAATGGTTGCACTGAAATTACCTTTCTAATCTGTCGATATATGATGTATATCGTGTTTGGAACAGCGTCTTTAACTGATTTATGAAAGCTCTTCTTTTATTTCACTGACGCTTGCGACATTAAAGGGGTCATATGATGCGATATAAATTTTTCCTTTCTCTTTGGAGTGTTACAAAGCTCTTGGTGCATAAAGAAGATCTGTAAAGTTGCAAAGGATAAAGTCTCAAATCCAAAGAGATATCATTTATAAAAGTTAAGAGTCAAACCAAGCTACCTTAAACGTCTCGTTCTAACACGCCCCCACATTGTCTACGTCACAATGTGGGAAGATTGCATAACGCCGCCCAAATGTTCACAAAAAAGAAAGAAGGCGTAACTTTTATTAACGCTGTAGTATTGTTGTTGCCGCCGCCCTGTCGTGAAGGCGCGGTGTTTCGTTGTGAAAGCGAAACTATTTTGTTTGGTCTTCCAAAAGTGGACGATATCCGCTTTGTCATGCCTAGTGCTGACCGTGCTGGTCGCTGAGGAAATACAAAAACTTTGCGCTGTGGATCGCCGGATCGGCTTTCACCGTGGACCAAGGCGGAGTCCAGCCCGGGGTCGTCACAAGTGGTTGCCGCAAGCCCACCGGACGCTCCTTCGTCGAATCCGACGGCCGCGCCCGGTATCAAGCCCGTCTCGGCGCTCCGGCCGGGACAAGGCATCACAGTGTAAGGGGCGTAACATTTACGTCACAAGGTTGAGGTATTCGGCCAATCACAACGCAATGGATAGTTGGCCAATCACAGCACGCCTTGCTTTTCAGACCTATGAACTTTGTAAAAATCAATGCGTTTCAAAAAGGCGGGGCATAGAGGAGAAACAGTAATGTACAGTATGTGGAAAATAATGTGTTTTTTGAACCTTAAACCGCATAAACACATTTTATTACACCATATACACAAAATAATGTTTTTTTAGCATCATATGACCCCTTTAAGAGCTTTGGGTACACTGTCAGAAAAAAAAAGTGCAAAGATTGTACTTTTAGGGGTACAGCAGCTTGTCACTGGGGCAGTACCCTCAAAGAGACACCTTTGTACCTTCTTTACCCCTAAAGGGTGCATATTAATACCTTAGAGTAGTGATATGTGCCCTTAAGGCAGTAATATGTACTTTTATGGCACTAGTATGAAAGTACAGCGGTGTCCATTTGAGGATACTGCCCCAGTGACAAGCTGTTGTACCCCTAAAGATACCATTTTTGTACTTTTTTGCTGACAGTGACAGACAGTGTATGTAGAGGAGCACATGTGGTAAATTAGACCAACCGTGTTTTGAACTGTTTTGGGGAGGAAAACTTTTGTTTGGATATGTCAAATAGACTCTGCAAGTTGAAGTGTGGGAGATTCAGCCTAAGGTAAAAGCCAATACTGGTTTGGAAATGTGTTGGCTGTAATTTGCATGGCAAAACAACTACAGAAATATGCAGCCACTGTGTAACATGCAAAACATGTTGCACCATCAAGGTTCAAGTCGTTATTTATCACTGAATGCATTCTGTCAGATTCCGCACGAATTGGTGCATTATGTTATGATGACCTCAATATGCATAAAAGAGGCTTGTATCTGCTTTTCTTCATGGATATATTGCACAACTACGTCCCCTCATGGTCAGTCGATGCATGTACACTTAATCATTTACCTGACATTCAGTAATTATACGAGCATGATCTGAAGGTAAGAGTGAAAGTCATTTGACCCATTCAGCCATCAAATCATCATCACAATCTGTATTTAATTTTCTTTATTATATGACCTCACTATAAGAAACGAGAAATGGTTTTTGAATCAACATAAACCATAAAATGTTGAATAAAATTCCTGTTTTTACTTATTACCAGTTTTATTCGCCGGGTACCAGCTGTATTTCTATCCCAAATGAAGATGGCAGTATTTTGCTGTTCATTATTGTTGGATATCTGTGATATCTGTTGTCTGAATCTGGGCAGAGCCAGCGAGGCTGATTATCTGAGCTGACAGTATCATGTTCCTAATTAATTTAGTCTCACTTACCGCATCCTTCAGGAAACGGAGGGGGAATGAACAATACACAGAGAGGTCATTACATTAAGCTCAATTATTGATCAACATCAATTTAATTTTGTAAGTGTTGTAATTTTTAAAATGATACGGGGAGGTCTGCAAAATTAGGACAGTTTTGGTAAATTTCACAAAATTGTATGTAATCTTAATGTGATATGGACATTTGAGCATAGTTAGGCATGTTTTGTGGGACATATCATTAGCTAAGTGAGAGAGTGTTTTTAAAAGTATGTGAAATACTACAAAACAGTCTTCTATTAAAAAAATACAATAATTACAATATTGTTAAGTCTGTGTCGTGAGCCTTCTGGAAATGCTTATCTCATAGGCTTAATAGATCTGCTGGTTTTTGGAAGATAGTGACAGGTATGCTACTAGTGAAAGGTGGACTAACTGCTTTGACCAACTTAATTAAGGTCTACCAGCTTGGTTTCAGCCCCACAACCCGACAATCCAGCTAATCCATTATCTAGATCAGCTTGGACCATTAGTAACTAGAAACCATGCAAAAATCACTTTCAGGCATGTATAGCTACAATGGATATCGCAAAACATCCAGACTCTATAGGATAAGATCCAGGATAGATGTTCCAAACCTGTATAACTTTCTTCCTTCTGTTGAACATAAGCCAGATATTTGAAGAATGTTGGTAAACAGACCGTTGACCGTTGGCAGCCATTGACATTCCATCGGATTCAAAAAAATACTAGGAAATCAAGTGGGGACCAGAAACTGTGTGGTTATCCACATTCTTCAAAATATCTTCTTGTGTTTCTCAGAAGTAAAATTCAAACAGGGTTGGAACAAATTCATACTGTTTATTCAAGTCAAAAAATTGTTACACTCTAAAAAAATGCTGGGTTAAATACAACCCAGTGTGGGGTAAAATAGGGACAAACCCAGCAAATAGGTTGTTTTGACCCAGCGGTTTGGTTACTACACAGAAGGTTGGGTTAAACATTTAACCAAACCGCTGGGCCAAAACAGGACAATTGATGGGCTTGCCCCTATTACCCAGCACTGGGTTGTATTAACCCAGCATTTTTTAGAGTGTACCTTGACTGAACCAGCCGGTGTAGCTTACAACAAGCTGTACCAGTTTAACTAATGTTATGGCTAAATCAGGTAAGTTAACTAATGCAAGTTACCACATTTGACAGTGCACTGTTTCACTCCATCTAGAATGTTAGTAAATACCTAATATCTGTCATCTGTAGACTATATGTATAGGCTATGTATCAGTTAGATGTTGAAGCCTGATCACCTCCACTATGTGATGTCATGCAATTTTATTTATGAACCATTGTTACATTTCATTGCTCTTATTTGTCCCACTTTACCTGATGTTTGCTGAACCCACCCTATATAAAATGAGGTTATTATAGATAATACGTTTTGCTCCATCTTCCGCTCTAAAAATGCTGGGTTAAATACAACAGTGCTGGGTAAATCGGGACAAACCCAGCAATTGGGCTGTTTGACCCAGCGGTGGGTTAAATGTTTAACCCAACCTTCTGGGTAGTAAACCAACCGCTGGGTCAAAACAACCCAATTGCCGGGTTTGTCCCTATTTTACCCAGCACTGTTGTATTTAACCCAGCATTTTTTAGAGTGCAGAGTTCCCTTTAAAATATGTCTGTACATAAACGAACTGTCCGTTTTGTACCAATGGGAGGTTATGAAGATGAAACGCGGCTGAGATGTGTTGACTCAACAGGCACATGTGCTCCCGTGGTGCTGAAGGAACAGCTCAGTGAGCCCCGTCGCAATGAAACAGCCCGGTGCTTCCTCATCACCATCACTCCTCAAAGTTTGCTGCTCATTTCATTCGCTCTGACCATGAAGAGACAAAACATCAGGACCCTCGTGTTAATCATCTGCACTTTCACTTATTTGCTCGTCGGAGCGGCTGTTTTTGACGCTTTAGAGTCCAAGATGGAGATCACCCAAAAGAAGGTCCTGGACGATCGGAAGCGAGAGCTAATGGACAAGTATAACTTGAGCAAAGTGAATTTTGACGAGCTGGAGCGGGTCGTGCTGCAGCTGAAGCCGCACAAGGCTGGAGTCCAGTGGAGGTTCGCTGGCTCCTTTTATTTCGCCATCACGGTTATTACCACTATAGGTATGTCAGACATTCATATCTCGTCTCCGTGAAGATGGTTTTTCATCAAACTTTTTCATTGCTGTCGTTTTGTTCAAGTTCGTCATACGAGACTGTGCGAATATGATTATGATAAATCACAAATGAGTTCTTGGTCGCCCACTAATCTGCGGGATCCGTGATCCGTATCCAGTTTGATTAGTAAAGTACGCGGATTTTAGACTTTTAATGTAGGCTATAATAATAAAATGCACCGCATATATTTTGTTATTTCCAACGCTGAATTAATCCAAATGTAAATTAATTTATTTTCTGATGAGTAATAATAGCCTTGTGAATCGGTTTGGGGGTGTTTAAATAGAAAACCCCGGTAGAAACAAACCTTCACACTCTAAAAAAAGCTGGGTTGTTTCAACCCAAATGTGGGTCAAATATGGACTAACCCAAATTTTGGGTTAAAAATTTAATGTAAAAATTTAACCCAACGGTTGGGTTAGTCCATATTTGACCCAAAGTTGGGTTGAAACAACCCCACACTTTTTTTAGAGTGCATGTATTTAAGATGGTAGCTGTGTTTGGAACATGCTAACTGATTTTTTTCTAGCTAGTCTAAGATGGTCATTAGCTGGATCAAATTGTCTGTTAGTTGCTCTAAATTGGTCATTAGCAGGTCTAGAGTGGCAACTAGTCCAGTCAAGACATTAGTTGGCCATTAGCTGTTTAAAGCTGGTTGACCATTGTGGCAAGCATCTACAATCTTCTCAAACTTTCTTAAGGGGTGATTGTTAGGTTGCTGGTCAAGCAAATGACCATCTTAAAGACCAGCCAGAACACGTCCTCGTACTATGTTCAAAAACACTGAGACCAACTCAAACTGGATTGTCCAGCAGGGACACAGATAGTTTATGTGTACTGAAACTTACACAACCTTCAGAAAAAGTCAGACTTCCTAGAGATGTTGAGACATCGGTGGCTTAGCTTGGCAGAGCACTCTGTGTGTGTGACACTGGACAGCTCTTGAAGAATCAGACACTTAGCCGACAGAGCAGGGTTGTACAAGGTCTTTTAATTCATCCAAAGACCAACAGACCATGTTCATGTCTTTCTGCTTCATTGTCTCGGCAATAGGAAATATGCAGTTGACATGACATTTCGAGTAGTGACAGCACTGTCCTGCTGTGTGACCTGATGTACTTAATCTAAAATGACATCAAACATTTATTTGTTGTTCTTGTATAATATTATAGTTGCTTATTTATGGCTTCATATTAATTGAGAAACTCCATTAAATTTTTGGATTTTTATAGTATATGCATTATAAATATATACATTGGGTACGGAAAGTATTCAGACCCCTTAAATTTTTCACTCTGTTATAATGCAGCCATTTGCTAAAACCATTTAAGTAAATTTTTTCCTCATTAATGTACACACAAGCACCCCATATTGACAGAAAAACACAGCATTGTTGACATTTTTGCAGATTTAGTAAAAAAAAAAAAACTGAAATATCCCATGGTCCTAAGTATTCAGACACTTTGATCAGTATTTAGTAGAAGCACCATTTTGATCTAATAAAGCCATGAGTCTTTTTGGGAAAGATGAAACAAGTTTTTCACACCTGGATTTGGGGATCGTCTGCCATTCCTCCTTGCAGATCCTCTCCAGTTCTGTCAGGGTGGATGGTAAACGGTGGTGGACAGCCATTTTAGGTCTCTCCAGAGATGCTCAAATTGGGTTTAAGTCAGGGCTCTGGCTGGGGGCCATTCAAGAACAGTCACAGAGTTGTTGTGAAGCCACTCATTCGTTATTTTAGCTGTGTGCTTAGGGTCATTGTCTTGTTGGAAGGTAACCTTCGGCCCAGTCTGAGGTCCTGAACACAAGGTTTTCGTCCAGGATATCCCTGCACTTGGCCGCATTCATCTTTCCCTCGATTTCAACCAGTCGTCCTGTCCCTGCAGCTGAAAAACACCCCAACAGCATGATGGTGTGCCACCACCATGCCTTCACTGTTGGGACGTATGTTTTTTTTTTATTTATTTTTTTTTTTTTTTTTTTTTCGACAGGTGATTGAGCAGGGCCTGGTTTTCTCCACACATACCGCTTAGGATTAAGGCCAAAAAGTTCTATCTTGGTCTCATCAGAACAGAGAATCTTAATTCTCACCATCTTGGAGTCCTCCATGAGGGCTTTCATGTGTCTTGCACGGAGGAGAGGCTTCCGTCGGGCCACTCCATAAAGCCCCGACTGGTGGAGGGCGGCAGTGATGGTTGACTTTCTACAACTATCTCCCATCTCCCGACTGCATCTCTGGAGCTCAGCCACAGTGATCTTTGGGTTCTTCTTTACCTCTCTCACCAAGGCTCTTCTCCCCCGATAGCTCAGTTTGGCCAGACGGCCAGCTCTAGGAAGGGTTCTGGCTGTCCCAAACGTCTTCCATTTAAGGATATGGAGGCCACTGTGCTCTTAGGAACCTTAAGGGCAGCAGAAATGTTTTTGTAACCTTGGCCAGATCTGTGCCTTGCCCAATTCTGTCTCTGAGCTCTTCAGGCAGTTCCTTTGACCTCATGATTCTCATTTGCTTGACATGCACTGTGAGCTGTAAGGTCTTATATAGACAGGTGTGTGTGGCTTTCCTAATCAAGTCCAATCAGTATAATCAAACACAGCTGGACTCAAATGAAGGCGTAGAACCATCTCAAGGATGATCAGAAGAAATGGACAGCACCTGAGTTAAATATATGAGTGTCACAGCAAAGGGTCTGAATACTTAGGAACATGTGATATTTCAGTTTTTATTTTTTAATAAATATGCAAAAATGTCAACAATTCTGTGTTTTTCTGTCAATATGGGGGTGCTGTGTGTACATTCATGAGGGAAAAACAAAACTTAACTTAAATGATTTTAGCAAATGGCCTGCAATAGAACAAAGAGTGAAAAATGTAAGGGGGTCTGGATACTTTCCGTACCCACTGTACATACACATATACATATATATAACTGATACGGTTAATATTATGGAACAAAATATGAAGGTAATTATAAATAAACAAACAAACAGGGACCAGTTAGAGCACCAACAATACTTGCCCTTATGTATTTATAATACATTTTTGTATTATATATAATGCATACATCATTTTTACATCTTAGTCTTTAAATAATAATAATACCTCTTGTGACTAATTGTTTTGAATGTGTACTTGTAATGTTGGCCTACTTCAAATCTTAAAAGTAGGCCTATATTTAAAAAAAACTGTGCTTGCAGGTAATATAATATTAATACAATAAAATGCCACTTAAGTATACTTAAACGAGTACACTTTAATGTTTAAAAGTGGACTTTGTGGCAATGTCAAATTTAAAAGTTTTATTTTGAAGTACACTTTAAATCATTAGATTTTAATAATGTTTGTAAAGAAGTATGCTCTGACAAACACACTAAAGCACAAGTACTTGGTGACAATTTCAACTGTTAAAACTGCTTCGGTAGTAAACTTTAACCATATTTAAGAGATTATAGAAGTAATTATGAAATTGCATGTAAAGATGTACTTAAGTATTATGTAGGTGCGTCAAAAGCACTCTTACTGTAAGTTCAACTACTTGCATTTAATATAAATTTAAACTATAATAAAGTTTTATTAAAGTGCAATTAACACAATTATGTTTCCCGAAAACATTAAGTTTGCATGTTAAGTCTGTTCTATACTATATAAAGGTTCTTATAGACTAAACTCGGATCATTATGTAATGGACTGTAAATCATATTAAAATCTCAACCCCATTTTAGGATTCACAAAAACTCAACTTAATTAATTTTTCCATTGTCATGTGTGCTGTGTTTCCTCTTATCAGACACATCCATGGTCAGGTCTGTTTCATGTGTCTGCTATAGATCATGTTACTGCGTACACTTGCCATGAGTAATCTAATCATCAGTTAAGCAACCAGCCTGCCAGCACCTTATTGTCAATGCAGGACACTCTGTAAACAAGGAACTGTTTACTATCTGCGGTCTGTGGTATCAGCTTAGTACACTCAGCTAACCTGATCCATTAGTCTAGTGGAAGTTGGTGCTGTAATTATCAGCCCACAGTTCTGTATTACCAAGCAGGACCGTAACCGGCATAGATATTGAGGCAGATGTGTATGCCCGAATATCTAGATGAGGGGTCAATCAATACTATCTCAAAAATCTTCCTACCTTACATACTTACAGTCAAGTTTAGTCTGCATGGTGACCAGATCGGTTGATTTAAAGATGGGAAGATTTTATATCAAGTGACTCACCCACAGTTAAATCTATAGCTAAAAAAGGTCATTTAAAACTTTTCTAAATGCATCTTACTTTGAATATAATGGGGGGGTGAGGTCACCCCCCTTCAGTTAATGACTCTTAGTAATTTACCACATTTAGGAACCAACTTAAAATTAGTAGAAATGGAGAGAGATTGTAATTATTATTTACTTATTATTAGTAGTATGTATGACAGGCATTGAACTTCCCAGTTAAGGTCAGCTAATTAATTAGTCATCCAACATCCAATTAATTAGTGAGTGAGGTGTACTATTAGCCTGTGTGTAACATAATACAACCCAAGGTAATTAAAAAACACACCTGTGGCAACATTTCTATAAAATGATATTGTTACTTCTTGCAGGGTTCTTGTCACTTTCACAGTGAAATGCCCAGTGAGTGGCATTAAAAGTGTTACATTTTTAGAGATGAATGTGAATCTGGCAACATTTTATTATGTTGGTTGCTGTGCGTGAATGAAATGAAATGAGTGGCGTGTTTGAAATTAATGTATACCTACACCTCATCCTACCCTAAGCTAAAATGATACACTCTAAAAAATGCTGGGTTAAATACAACCCAGTGCTGGGTAAAATATGGACAAACCCAGCAATCGGGTTGTTTTGACCCAGCGGTTGGGTTAAATGTTTGGGTTGGGTAGTAACCCAACCGCTTGGTGAAAACAACCCAATTGCTGGGTTTGTCCATATTTTACCCAGCATTTTTTAGAGTGTAGTGTTATAAAAAGCAAACATTAAGTAAAAATGCATTTGCTGAAGCAACCATGACATTTTGTCTTGCCAATAAAAGTCTTAGAGTTATTTTATTGTAATTCACATATCATGTTACATTATAGCTCTCTGCATCACTAGTGCAGTGCTGTACCAGGTGAGCCACCGAGCAAGTTTACCAAGTCAGATAAGCCATACATATGGAACTGGTCATGTGATGCAAACGTCAAAATCTGTGTCAGTTTACAAAGCATGCACTGGTAAAAATGTTCTGAGGTCACATAGTATTATGCAAGGAACTGTGTGAAAATAAGTCTTTATTAATTAATACTCTGTCCCTGTAATCATCATTTGTGTAAAAGGAATACAAGTTGTTAGTTTTACTGCCATTAGTGTTAATCTCAGTATAGGTAAGTTTTTGGAAAAATGTAGGTAGAGGCATGTTTTGTTTTCCCCCAATGAGCCTGATAGCCAGTTTTGATAACATACAGCTGATTGATTTGAAAATACTGTTTTACACATTGCTAATATCAATGGCAGAACTATTGGTAATGTGATGAAACAAAATATAAATTGCTCAGCATGGATTTTGGGGGAATTTTAATTCCAAAACACTTGAAAAACTTTCTGACCGTTGATGTGAAAGATGTGGGATCAGTAGAGTTCCAGGGTCCGGCGACAGTACAGCAGGACATGAGCACCTCTTCTGCCCTCCTCTGCAGGGAAGGAGTGTTTTGAATGGAAAGAATTTGAACTGTAAAAACAAATACCCTCCTGGCCAGCAGAGCAGCAGATCATACATCAGTCGGAATCTGTGGCTTTTTGCACTTTATACATTACAGATGACTTTTCACATAGAGAATCTGTTGATCAGCTTGACAGCTCTAGTGTCCCAGCCGATGTTTCAAAAGGACAATGTAGGTACTATCACTGCCTTATATTTGCAGCATTTGAATTTTTTTAATATTCCACTTTACCAAAAGTCAACCAGCCAGCTGGACAGACCTTTTTATGACACCAGCAGTGCTAAGACACACTTATAAAGGAAGTTATACAGAGATTATAACATGAAATGCACCACATAGCCTGCCCTAAAACTAACAGAAAAATCATTATTCCCTGATATTATGTACAAAATCCGGTGTATCTACACGGCAAGCTAAAACTTGTACAACTAATTTAGTTTTACCCACAGTCAAATCCATCAATATTTCATCCAAAATTGTTTGCATTATGCCGTTGTCCCACCGATTTTCCCACAGAGCTCACAGAATGCACAATATTTAAATAGTGTAGGCCTACGCACAAAATTAATAAAACAATATTAATACTATGTATTATTAAAATAAATGAATGAAGGTACGTTGAAAGGTTGAGGAACTCTTATCTACTCCACAAACCGGCTGGATATCTGAGAAAGAGATGTTTAAGTGACAAATTTTGTGTTTTGCAAAGTTTGCTGCTTCAGTATTTGTAGATTATTTTTCCACATGTTTCTATGGTATACTGAAAAACAATGATAAGCATATCATAAGTTTTAAAGGCTTTTATTGACAAAAAATATATAATGAGTCAGTATTTACAGTGTTGACCCTTGTTCTTCATAACCTCTGCAATCCGCTCTGGCATGCTGGATATTAGCTTCTGGGCCAAATCCTGACTATTGGCGATCCATTCTTGCCTTATTTCTTAGTTCTCAGAGTTGATCACAATTTGTGGGCTTCTGCTTGTCCACTCGCCTTTTGAGGACTGACCACAGGTTCTCTATGGGATTGAGATCCGGGGAGTTGCCTGGCCACGGATCCAAAATTTCAATGTAATGATCTTCGAGCCACTTCTTTATCACTCTTGCTTTGTGACATGGTGCTCCATCATGCTGGAAAATGCATGGATCATCACCAAATTGCTCATGTGATCGTTGGAAGAAGTCGCTCTTGCAGGACGTTTTGATACCATTCTTTATTCATGGCAGTGTTTTTGGGCAGAATGAGAGAGCCCACTCCCTTGGTTGAAAAGCAACCCCACACATGAATGGTCTCAGGATGCTTCACTGTTGGCACAACACAGGACTCATGGTAGAGTTCACCTTTTCTACTCCGAACAATCGATTTTCCAGATGTCCCAAACAGTCGGAAGGGAGCTTCATCAGAGAAAATAACTTTGCACCAGTCTTCTGCTGTCCAATCCTTGTACTTCCAGCAGAATTTCAGTCTGTCCTTGACGTTTTCCTTGGAGAGAAGTGGCTTCTTTGCTGCCCTTCTTGACACCAGGCCGTTGTCCAAAAGACTTCGGCTCACTGTGAGTGCAGATGTTCTCACACCAACCTGCTGCCATTCCTAAGCAAGCTCTGCACCGCTGGTGACACGATTCCGTAGCTGACACCTCAGTAGGAGACGGTCCTGGCGCTTGCTGGACACTCTGGGACGTCTTGAAGACTTCTTCACTGCAGTCGAACCTCTCTCCTTGAAGTTCTTGATGATCCGGTAAATGGTTCTTTCAGGTGCAATATTCGTTGTAGCAATTTTTCGTGCATTTGAAACCATTTTGATGCAAAGCAATGATGGCTGCACGTGTTTCTTTGGAGGTAACCATTGCTAACATGAACACAATGATTGTAAGAGCTTCTTCCCTCCTTTTATAGCAATCAGTCTGCTCTTACAATCTAATTAGTATGATAGTGATTTTACCTGACTAGTACTCATTCACACTTTCACATGTGCTGCTGATATGATTAGTCAGTTAATGTTAGCTGGTCATTTTGTGTCAGGATAAAAAACGTGAGAAATGCATCTGATCACTCTACACAATAATCTAGAAACTATGTGAATGAACACCACAACAGCTTAAGCAGCAAACTTTGCAAAACACAACATGTCACTGCCAAATCTGTTGCCACTATCTTTCAAAAACGTTTTGAAGAAATTAATACTTATTTAGCAATTATTTTACATTAAATGATCAAAGATGACACTTTTACATGTTACAAATCTATGTAATACATTTCTTTTGAACTTCCTATTCATCAAAGAAAATCATCAAATCATCACAAAAAAAATGCATCGCGGTTTCCACAAAAATATTTAAGCAAAAAAAAATGTTGTCAACATTGTTAATATAATAATAAATGTTTCTTAAATGCCAGATCAGTATGTTAGGATGATTTCTGAAGGATCATTTGACACTGAAGACTGGAGTAATGATGCTGAAAATTCATTTCAATTTCATCAAATTCCATTACAAAATATATTCAAACATAAAACAGTTATTTTAAATTGTAATACTATTTCATAATATGAATGTTTTACTGTATTATTGATATAAAAATACATGCAGCCTTGGTGAGTATAAGAACCCTGTATTTATGTAAATGTTTTTTTTTTAAATAATAAAAACTGTACAAAATTGAAAATGAAGTACTACTATATCAAAGAAGGGAATCTGACATTTATTATGAAGTAACCAAATGCAGTCTTGTGTAAAAGAGAAAACCAAATAGCATTATATAATCACATGACTCTGCAACACTGGTTCTCGATTTTCAAGAAGATGAGAATGATTAAAAGTGACAGTAGCAACTCTGTCAACCCCCAAAATACTGCTACCGTTACATAGCCTACTAAACATAACAGCTCAGCACGTGTACACACACAAATATAAAAATGATCATATACATAAACATGTTTTTTTTTTTATTTCTTCATATATCCTGGAACATATGTGGAGGGTTCTATAAAGCAGTTTTATATGTGCCATAGGATAATTTGATTATTAATAATTTCATTAATCCTCGACGTAGGGCTGGTGAGCTGACAGTGATGTAATTCTAATAAAGGTGGATGCATCCCAGATAAGCCTTTGATCTGCCTTTAACAAACACATGCAAACACCCCCACACACACACTTAAGTACATATATATATAACATTTTGTCCCTTATATTTATTATCATCAGCCCCTTATGTGTGTCCCTTAATATGGGTTATATTGTAATTTAACCAATGGCGAACGTCTTTAATTCTTAATTTCGCACCATCCTTTCCCTCGACTCTCTCACACCTAGTATTTAATCCCCAACCCTTTTATAATATGTGTTCAACTACTGAATGGATTTGCAGTGACTGCAGCACATTTGATGATAATAATTCAGAAAAAAAGTTATTTTAGGAGATGTAAGCTGAGTGGATGGAGAGAAGCAGAGACATGAAAATGAGCTCTAAACAGCAGCCTGTATGTACAGATGGCTCAACTGAGCCGCTTTCAAAGAAATAATTCATGCTGCTTCTATAATAAGAGCAACTGGACTCCATCAAAGTGCACTGCAAATACAATTACAGATGATCAAGCAAGATGAATCTCAATTAAAGAAACTCAACAGATGCAGGGATAGTAGGGCTATTGTTGTACTTACAGTCACCTTTCATCACAATTGTGAATATTTTAGCAAACAAGATTTTGAACACTGGAATCCTCCCATAGGAAAGAAAACTCAAAAGTGAGATCTCTTTAACATCTCAAATATTTCTCCTAGACAGAAATGAGGTTACTTTAAAATCGAATGGAGATTTTTGCTCGAATCTCCTGCGTCTCAAACTTGTCTCCTGAGACAAAAACTCTAACAATCTCACAACGGTTTCCTTTAAAGCTTTTAAAGAGATCTCAACAACTTTACACACTATGCCCAGATATTTATCCTTAGCTTGAGACTCTGGATCTCTCACATTTGTCTCTTTTAAAGGGGTCATATTATTCGATTTCAAGTTTTCCTTTCTCTTTGGAGTGTTACAAGCTGTTCGTGAATAGATAAGATCCCTAAAGTTGCAAAGACTAAAGTATCAAACCCAAAGAGATATTATTTATAAAACGTAAGACTCGTCCACGCCCTCCTAAAACACCTTGTTTAAACACGCCCCCACATGTCTATGTCACGATGTGGGAAGATTTGCATAATGCCGCCCAAATGTTCACGCAAAGAAAGGAAGCGTAACTTTTATGTTACTGCCACCGGCGCCGCCATGTTGTGAAGACGCTGTGTGTTGCGAAAGCGAAAATACTTTGTTTGGTCTTCCGAAAGAGGACACGACTAGAAACCAGTGGTTAAGTTGTATTTACAACACTGTTCCAGAACAGATCTAACCAAATAGATGTGTGCAGCGCATTTTATGGAGGACTGTTTCCTGATCCTGGTAGAGTAGACTACAATGCCGGCTGTTCTGACTCACAGACTGTAAGTACGTTTTCATATTAAAAGGATTTGCCACTGACGATTCAAAAACGAGTTTTTTGGGCAGTGTAGAGTAACTTAGGGCTTGTTGTTTGTCATTTCTCCAATCAAAAATGCAGACATGGTTTTATGTTTACGTGGCGCGATGCAACACAACGCAATGCGTTTAAAAAGACAGTATAAGTCATATAATCCGTAATTATGTCCTCACTGGATGAACAAATGCCTCGTTTATAATGGGTTTTAATGTTTTTGTCTCGTCACTCCAGCCGGGACACGGCATCACAGTATGTAAGGGGCGTAACATTTCCATCACATGCTTGAGGTATTCGGCCAATCACAACGCACTGGATAGCTGGCCAATCAGAGCACACCTCGCTTTTCAGACGATGAGCTTCGTAAAAATGTACGCGTTTCAGAAAGGAGGGGCATAAAGGAGAAACAATAATGTACAATATGCGGAAAATAATGTTTTTTTAACCTTAAAACACATTTCATTACACCAAATACACAAAATAATGTTCTTTTTAGCACATCATATGACCCCTTTAAAGCTTAGAAGAGATCTCAACAACATCACACAATGTGCTCATATTTTTCTCCTTAGCTAGAGACTCTGGATCTCTCACATTTGTCTCCTCAAAAGTTTAGATTAGAGATCTCAACAACATCACACATTGTGCTTAGATTTTTCTCTTTAGCTAAATAATCTGGGGATCTCATATTTGTCTCCTGTAATGCTTTAAAAGAGATCTCAACAACATCACACAATGTGCTCATATCAAGTCTTGTAAAAGCCTAAATAAAGGGGGGGGGAAATCATAAATCAGAGTTAAAGGTGAATATCATGATGAACGTCTCGGGTTACGTATGTAACCATGGTTCCCTTTCGAAAGGGAACTCAACGCTGCGTCCTCTAGAGGGCGATAGGGGAACCCCTTCAGCGTGATCAGTGTCTGAAGCATGAATGAAAAAACGACAATGAACTTGACATTGGCAGGCGGCAGCCTATGACGTAAACAATAAAGCGAGTGCGGGTATAAAAGTGCACCTGCGGAAAACGTCATCCACTTCTTTGTCTGAAGGAGATGCAGGCAAGAATGCCCGAGGCATGGCAATGAGACGCAGCATCTCGTTCCCTGTTCTCAGGGAACCATGGTTACATGCGTAACCTGAGACGTTCCCTTTCGAAAGGGAACTCCACGCTGCGTCCTCTAGAGGGCACTAGGGGAACGGTCTACCCATGCCGCCATGCTGAGGGATGAGTGCCCAAAAACTGGATTCCTTAAGTCAAGGACTCAAGGAACACCATCCCTGCCCCAGCCAAATTGCTTTTGCCAGGACCCGAGCCACAAACCTCTACAGGCAGGCTCAAAGCTCGCCAGCATCGTAGACTAGCTCACCTACCAAAGTACGGAACTCTAAGAGTGGAGGTCTCAGCATAACGACTCTCTAAAGCGAGAGGAGACCTAGCTACACTCAACACCAGAGGCAGTTAGTGAGGCTCAAAAAATAAGATGGCTACAAACTTATATTACTGCCAAAGACGGAGCTCTAAAGAACGGAGGCTCCAGCAGGATGATTATCTTAAACGAGAGGAAGCCTAACAACACTCAACCCTAGTTGAGGGGCTCTTAAGAGTGGAGGTCTCAGCATAACGACTCTCTAGAATGAGAGGAGACCTGGCTACACTCAACGCCAGAGGCAGTTAGTGAGGCTTAAAAGGAAAAAGCCTACGAACTCATATCACTGCCTAAGCGGAGCTCTGGAGAGCGGAGGCTTCAGCAGAATGCCTTACAACGCTCAGCCCTAATACAGAAGCTCTAAAAAGTGGAGGTCTCAGCATAACGACTCTCTAAACGAGAGGAGACCTAACTACACTCAACGCCAGAGGCAGTTAGTGAGGCTCACGATAAAGCCTTACATGATAATAGTACTGTCTAAGCGGAGCTCTAGGGAGCGGAGTACACTGCCTAACGACTCAAAGCTGGAGTACTAAGCCAGGAGTACTGACCATGCTCCTAAGTGCGGAACAAAGCTCTAGGGAGCAAGCACTCAACATACGAACCCTCTAAAGCAAGGGGAGTGCAACCAACCACCCTTATGGATCAGCGTACTCAGTACAAAGACCTCAAGTGAGAGGAGTACTCAAAAGCTCGACCTAAGAGCGACTTATCAAGGAGGCCCACCAGGGCCTAACAACCTAAACAGCCACAGAGCTCTGCTGAAAGAACACTAGGAACTGTGATCTCAGCATAGCGACACTCAAAGGGAGGGGAGCTACCAGGCTCAAGAACAGCTGATCAGAGAGCCTCACAAACTGAAATAACTGCAAAATGAAAATACTAGGGAGCAGAGTGTTTCTCAATATAACTCTCTCCTCAACCTAAATATTCACATACCTGGGCTGAGGATGAGGAGGCTCAAAAGAGGCTCAAACAAGAGCCTAACAACTCAAAAAACTTGCCATTACACCAAGTCAGGAGCCTCCTTCACCAATAATGTAGATATCACATTATACACAGTTCCTATTCTGTAAAATAAAACCAAAAAGGAATTCTGAAAGAGAAAGCACTCCTCGTCAGATTCCTTCCATGCCCCGCCTACAATCCCCGTGATCGGTCTGATTAACTGCCTCAGCAGCCGCGAGACCCGAAACGCGGGTTAGAGGCGCTCAATTCTCAAAGAGAATCAGGCATACAGGCATTCTCAACGCGATCACATCTCGCAGCGTGGCTAATATCCATCGAGAGCCAAACACACTCTGTTCAAACACTAAATTCTCTCAAGAATTAGGCAAGAACAGAAACCGCAGCGAATGCATCGCATTAAGCTTGTTCAACTCCCTCGAGAGGCGAACGCGCTCGTGCAAACGCTGACACTCGAGTACAGACCTCTGCTCTAGTAGTTCCGCGAATGCAAACAGTGAGTGCATCCTTATCCCTCGTGAGTCAAATGCACGTGCTTCCGTACACAAGGCTTGAAGACAAAGAAGAGGATGACGTTTTCCGCAGGTGCGCTTTTATACCCGCACTCGCTTTATTGTTTACGTCATAGGCTGCCACCTGCCAATGTCAAGGGCATTGTCGTTTTTTCATTCATGCTTCAGACACCGGTCACGCTGAAGGCGTTCCCCTAGCGCCCTCTAGAGGACGCAGCGTGGTGGCGCTTCCGTTTGAAAGGGAACCTGACTTTTCCAGGTTTTAAGTGCTATAATCAGGTCCCTGGTGCATCTACCAACCAAGGAAACTTGAAAAAGATTAACCCAGTCACTTTATTTTGGTAAGCCTTTTTCTGCAAGCATCTGGGAAAATGAGCACGTCAGATTACGCTCCCTTGGTGACGTGGCAAAGGGATCTCATTATAATATTACCGCCCCTTAATCTGTAAGTTTCCACCCACGGCGCCGTCATTTTGATTTTGCAAGCGACAACGGTGTACCAGCTCTAATGCCATGGCGAAAGTTTGAGCAAAACATATTAACTGTTCTACCTTTGGCTGCACAGACAAGCACAGAACACCATTTAGAGTCCCAGCCTCAGAGGAGATGAGAGAGCAGTGGATTTATTGATTTAATTTACTGTATATTGCTGCTGCCACACAGATCTAAAATAAACCAGCTGTTTACCTTCACAGACATAACCGACTGTTTTTGTAACTCGTGTGTTTTTAACGTAAACCTGTGTGTGAATGAGAACTTAGTTTAGTACTCACATGCTGTGACAGCGCTTTCTGTCCGTGTGCTTCGGATGTGTGTGCTCAGAAAACCGTATATCTGAAGTTTAAACTCATATGGTTTAAAATGCATTATTTCAGCGCGATCAACATGATAATCAGAAGTTGTTTAGCAGATACGAGCTGTAAAGGCGCAGCTCTATTCTGGAAAAGGGGGCGGGGAGCAGCAGCTCATTTGGATTTAAAGAGACAGGCACGAAAAACAGTGTTTCTGCTTCCACTCAAAATAAAAATGATATAATAAATGATCTGTGAAGTATTTTAAGCTGAAATTTCACAGGCACATTCTGGGGACACCAGAGACTTATATTACATATTGTAAAAAGGGGCATAATATGTCACCTTTAAAGGCGATATTGAGACCTATAAATTATGCAGAAATAAGGATAATGTTACTTTTATGGGACATGTGTATGCACAGTAGGCACATCATTGTTGTTGGATGTAATAGTAATGTTAGCGGGAGCCTTATTCAAAACTGTCTATAGAAAAAAAAAAAAAAAAAATGAACCTTGGAACTTTCTTTGCTGACAAGGTACATAAAGGCTTAGGATCAGTCTTGATTATGTAATTGACAATTTGATTATAATGCATATTATATGGAAGAAATGTTTGAGCTCATATTGAGGCATTTGACTTGGTGCACAGTGTGTGATGTTGTTGAGATCTTGTTTGAAACTTTTGAGGAGACAAATGTGAGACCACCAGAGTCTTTAGACTAGGAGAAATATCTGAGCACAGTGTGTGATATCTTTGAGATTTCTTCTAAAGCTTTAAAAGAGACAAATGTGAGAGATCAAGAGTCTTTAGCAGAAGAGAAATATCTGAGCACAGTGTGTAAAGTTGTTGAGATCTCTTCTAAAGCTTTAAAGAAGACCATTGTGAGAGATTTTGTCTCAGGAGACAAGTTTGAGAAGCAGGAGACTCAAGCAAAAGTTTCCATTAAATCTTAAAGTAACCTAATTTCTGTCTAATTGAAATATTTGAAATGTTAAAGATATCTCTTTTTTATTTTATTTTTCTTCACTCTGGTTAGCTTCAATGCCATTTATCAACACCATTTCAATCAAAGACAATACATGCATTGTCATATTTGAAGTTGTTTTATGTAGACAGTGTTTTATTGCACAGTGATTTAACAGAGGAAACCATAACCTATATTTACATACATGTAAAAATGGGCTGTACAAGACAACATTTTAATACTAAACAAAACAAAAATAAACACTGGTACACTAGTGTTACATTTGCTAAAAAAAGGGATTGCTCTTATACTAAACAAATTGCATTGTAAAGTCCTTCTATTGTTTTTGAAATGTGGTGGATCAATGCTGGACCATTGATGATAATATTAATAATAGTAATATTGATGTTCTGAAATGTTTAATGCTATTTAAACTACTATTTAAATGACATTAATACATAACTATTTAAATGGCAGTTTTAGTATTTACAATATTAGTAAAAGTTTAACGTTTCTTCTAAAATAAAAGATAGCTGATATCTCAATGAGACATATAAGATAACCACCCCTTAGTATCCTGAGCATAGAGTAAGCTCTGTCAGAGCCATAGTCTTGTGGGCAGCACATCGACGTGAAGACACAACTGCATTTCAGACAACATGGGTTTGAATCCCTGCTAAAGGTACTTTCCTGCTCCTGTTCAATTCTCACCTGTCCAATTGTTTCCTGTCTCTACTCCTACTGTCCTGACCATTAAAGGTGAAAAACCCCATTGCAATAAAAAAAACAACCACTGAGCAGTAAAACTTTTTATAACAGAGTCTTGCAAGAGATTACAGCAAGACAATAAAGAGATCTCCCATGTTTCTCACACATTTCTCTCCCATTGTCATTTTGGATTCCTTTCTTTCAGAACTTTCTCATGTCTCAGTTGTGTCTACTTTTATTTCTCCTAAGGATTTTTAGTAGAAACATCTGAGACACTGTTGAGACTAAAATGAGAAATACATGAGAATCACAACTAAGTCTCCTGAGGTTATAAAGAGCAACCACTGAGCAATAAAATATTCCTAATGGAGTCTTGATAGAGATTGCAGCAAGACAATAAAGAGATATTCTATGTTTCTTCCACCACATTCACTGCTTTGACTCTTTTTTTCTCAAATATTTCTCATGTCTCATTTGTGTCTACTTCCATTTCCATTCCAAAGGAATTTTAGGAGAAACATCTGAAATGCTGTTGATATTAAAATGAGAGATATATGAGAATCTCATCTAAGTCTCCTGGGCTTAGGAAAAGCAACCACTGAGCAATAAAAGTTTTCCTATGGGCTGTGGAGCAGATCACGCACATCCTTTAAAGGAATAGTTCAGCCAAGAATGAATATTTGCTGAAAATGTACTCATCCAAGATGTAGATGAGTGTGTTTCTTTTTCAGAACAGATTTGGAGAAATTTAGATTACATCACTTGTCCAAACTGCTGATAAAAATCATCACAATAATCCACAAGTAACCCACAAAACTCCAGTCCATCAATTAACATCTTATGAAGTGAAATGATGTGTGTTTGTAAGAAACAAATTAATCTTTAAGATGTTTTTTAACTTCTGTCGCTTGAGGCCTCTATCCATTGTATTGCTTTTTCCAGTGAAATTTCATCTCTTCTGAATCTGGAGCGATATATGCACAGATCAAGCACTGTTAACTAGTGAAAACAGTCCAAAACCGTTCTAAACAAGTATGTTTTTGATGTGAGAGACAACAGGAGATTTTTCACTGAAGGAAGTGTTATTATGAATTATGGACACATATTTTGGCCAGAAATGATGGTTTAAAGCTAAAACACCTTAATGATGGATTTGTTAGAATCAAGAAAAGATCAATCAAATTGGTCAATTCGGATACCGGTTGCTGATTTTTTTTCTTTGTTTAAGCAAATTTATTTGTTGTTTATTTGCTCTATAACAGGCAAAGTGGCCTTAATCAAAAAAATATCTAGGCATTTAAAATTAGCAGCATGAGCATGTAATTTTTGTATTAGAATTTATCATTTCAATTCTGCAAAAACAGAATGGTCTGATTCTAGATTTGTGAAATTATGCTACAAGCGCATGCCAAAACCCAAACAGCGACAGATGGAATCAAAATTGTAAATTTCACTCTCTGACCGCAGGTGGCGCTTATGGAACAGCAGCGATTCAGCATTTCCTTGGTTACCGCTGTAAACAAAGAAGCGCTTATGAACACTACTTCGTATGGAGGAAAGAGGAAAAGAAAATACCATCAAAACTTTTCTGAAGACAGAGCTCGAGTCCCTAAAGTGCTAAAGTGCCCTTTCGGTCTGGGCCGCAATTTCAGCCGAGGGGGACCAACCCCCCACCCCAAGCCCCGACCTTGATTGATAGTACTTTTTTTTTTACATATTTTTCTTTCTATATTTTGCATATTGTGAACAGTGAGCTTGCTCTGCCTGTACAGTATTTTCTCCTCTTTTTATCAGTCTTCAGCCTCTCTGCCCTCTGTTAATGTCCTGGGTACAGACTTAATAATATTGCATAATTTATGAGATTGATTATTGACAACCCTAAAAATAATGAATTACGCCCATTATATTTTCTAGGATATGGTCATGCGGCCCCCAGCACGGATGGTGGGAAGGTGTTCTGCATGTTCTACGCTCTCCTGGGGATCCCCCTCACCCTGGTGATGTTCCAGAGTCTGGGTGAACGCATCAACACCTTTGTCAAGTACCTGTTACACCGTCTCAAAAAGTGTCTTGGCCTTCGGAATACCGAGGTCTCAATGGCCAACATGGTGTGCATTGGCTTGATTTCCTGCATGAGCACCTTGTGTGTAGGAGCAGCGGCTTTCTCCCGCTATGAGGACTGGAGCTTCTTCCATGCGTATTATTACTGCTTCATAACCCTCACCACCATTGGTTTCGGGGACTATGTAGCCCTGCAGAAGGATAATGCTTTACAAACCAACCCCCAGTACGTTGCGTTTAGCTTCATGTACATCCTCACGGGACTCACGGTCATCGGCGCCTTCCTGAACCTGGTGGTTCTGCGTTTCATGACCATGAACGCTGAGGACGAACGTCGCGACGCCGAACAGCGTACGTTGCTGTCCCGAAACAGGCAGACCGGCGGCACTGGAACCAACCATTGCATGTCCGACCCGCCGTCTTCATCCACTGCGGGCCATGGAGGAGGGTCCGGGAAAGGGTTGTGTAACGTCTATGCCGAAGTACTGCATTTCCAGTCCATGTGCTCTTGTCTCTGGTACAAAAGCCAGGAGAAGATGCACTACTCGATTCCCATGATTATCTCTCACGATCTGTCCAATTCAGACACCTGCATGGAGCACAGCGAGACCTCTGACGCCCTCCACTCCAACGGCTGCGTGTGCAGTGCCAGTTCAGTGTACACGGGCCTGCTCAGCCCAGCACAGTACCAAAGACTCTCCAAACGCCGCAGCTCCATCTAGAGGGCTGGAGGATGTATTGCATGTGAATCTCTTTCGCCTTACGAAACCAACCACTGTTGTACTTGGGGTTGAAAAAACGCTGCTTCTAAGCTGCTCAGATCTTCTGTCAGCCGAATATATGTAATGGGGGAGGGGGGGAGGGGGGTGGAGGGGCGGGGGGGGGCTGGTTCAACCGGTGCTGCTTGAGGACCGGAGACATAGCAGTGTGCAATAAAAACAGGATAAAGGCCTGTATTATTTGAGGTACACTTTGAGAAAAGACAAAACGCAAACTGCTAGCTCTTCACTGAGCTCAAGGGTAAATGCAGGTCTTTCAAAACCAACAAGTCCCAAAGTGTCAGGCTCTTCTGGTTTTGAGTTGAATAGATAGTTTTTGTGATGCAACTGTTTCTAAAGTGAATACTTTATCATCTTTGCAGGATTTAGGAAGTAATAGTAATTAGTAAAGAAATAAAATATTTTAAAAAACAATTGTTTTATATGAGAACTTTGCTAATGATTAGTATAAACCTTAGTCAGGGAAGTGCCGTATTTCATTTCTGATAGGAATAGAGTGCTGCAGTGATGTTGTATTTTTGTAGGCCAACCCGAAGCTTAGCTGGTTCCTTCAACGTTTTGTTCATCATGATAATCTTCGCAAATTAAGTAACTTTTATGAATTTTGAAGCCAAAATTCCATCGCCAGAAGTAAAAAGCTAAACATAGGCTATAAAAACTGAACTAAATGCTCAAAGTCAGCACCATTAAGGCTGTGAAAGATGCTAATTTTTTTTTTCCAGTACGTCTGCAATCATTTGCCACTTGTTAGCAAGTTCCTTTTTAAGGCAATTAAATCTTTTTTTTTTTTTTTAAATCACAAGTGGTTATTACTGATGTAGTTTATGTCATATAATAAAATGTGAAAATATCTTGAGCTTGTGTAAACCACACACCTTATTTCAGATATTTAATCAAAAACCCATTCATAAAACATTTTGTCTTCAGAACCATGGAACCGAAAGTGCTAAAATGCACTATGTTTGCAGGTTTTGGTCTACACAATATGTTATCCCTGCAACACTATGAAAACAAGGCTTTGAGGGATAGAAGTACAGTGCGTTCAAAGGATTGTATTGCATGCCAAACATGCCGATTGGTTGCTGATGAAAAGTCTTTTTGGAAAAACTTTCAGCAAACAGAACCTCAAACATATAACAGTTTTAAAAGTTGCGAGTTGTGAAAATTACATATCGGGGACCTTTATAAAGTTGTAAAGACTAAGAATATTCCTCACAGCCTCGTTTTCATTCATGTCAAATTCAATATGGTATCTAACCTGACTAAGGTCTATATGATTTCGTCTTCTTCCACACTCAAACTCACATTCACAATGAGTTGTATTGTTCATCTATCCTTGTGTTCCCCTTTTCTGTTTTTATTTTTTGTTTTTATCCACTATTATTTTAATCCATCAACATGTTTGTCTGAATAATTTGTTTGCATTATTGTAGCCATTGTATCATCTATGTTTTTAAATAATATTGGATTATATAATTAAATAGGATTATAGTGTACTTGAAGTTGCACTTTAGATGAAAACTATTAGCTTCAGCGCTGTAGCCAAAAGTGCACAGATTATCTTTTAAGGTCAACGTGAAATCTGAATGTACCCGATTATTACTTTCTTAAAGGGGTCATATGATGTTGCTAAAAATAACATTATTTTGTGTATTTGGTGTAATGCAATGTGTTTATGCGGTTTAAGGTTCAAAAAACACATTATTTTCCCCATACTGTACATTATTGTTTATCCTCTATGCCCTGCCTTTCTGAAATGCGTAGATTTTTACAAAGCTCATCGTTCTGAAAAGCGAGGTGTGCTCTGATTGGCCAGCTATCCAGTGCGTTGTGATTGGCCGAATACCTCAAGAGTGTGATACCATGTTACGCTCTATACCATATTGAGATGCCCTGTGTCCCGGAGTGACGAGACAAAAAAATTCAAACCCATTATAAACGAGGCATTTATTGCATCCAGTGGGGACATAATTACCGATTATAATGACTTATACTGTCTTTTATCGTGCATCGCGCCGCGTTAAAAATAAAACCATTTCTGCATTTGTGATCGGTGAAATGACAAACAACAAGCCCAACTCTACACTGCTCAAAACTCACATTAGAATCTTCAGTGGCAAATTCTTTAAATACTGTATAAAAAAACGTACTTACAGTCTGTAAGTCAGAACAGCCAGCATTGTAGTCTACTCCCAGGATCAGGAAACAGTCCTCCATAAAATGCGCTGCAAACAACTGAATATTTGGGTTGAACGGTTCTGGAACAGTGCTGTAATACAACTAAACCACTCAAGTTCTAGTCGTTGTCCTCTTTTGGAACATTTGGGAGGTGTTATGAAAATCTTCCCACATAGTGACATAGACATGTGGGGGAGTGTTAGAACGAGCCATTTTAGGGGGGCGTGGACGAGTCTTAACTTTGATAAAGAATATCTCTTTGGGTTTGAGACTTAGTCTTTGCAACTTCAGGGTCTTATCTTCACCAAGCGCTTGTAACCCTCCAAAGAGAAAGGAAAAACTTGAAATCGCATCATATGACACCTTTAAAATTGACTCATGGTCTTATAGTACACAATTCATCATGATATTCCAAAGGACGAAAATGTTTGTTTTTGCAATCTTTGATTAAAAATTCTAAAATAATTTTAACCAAGCCAAAATAATAATATGAACATGATGTCATAAAAGGTTTAGTTCACCCCAAAAAATGAAAATTTGCTGAAAATGTACTCACCCTGGGGCAATTCAAGATGAGTTTGTTTCTTCATCAGAACAGATTTATGTGCGTAGTATCATCTCCATCAGCTTTGCTAACCAAAAGGATCTCTGCAGTGAAGGGGTTTTGCCGTCCAGCAGGGACATATTGTTGATGAGTTTTTTTTTTTTTCCAAAAGCTGATTAAAAACACACAGTAAATCCACACACTCAGTACCTCAGTTCAATTAAAAATGATTATGTTTTTGTACTTCAACCTTTTTGCTTCAGGCTTAAAAAAAATGCTGTGAGTCTTTCTCTGAACCAGGGGAGGGAGAAAGATGAGAAATTATGTTACGAATGTAAGCTCTGTTTACAAGTGAATACAGTCCAAAGTAGTTCTAAACAAACATGTCTGTGAATTTTGATGTGAGAGTACAACAGCTTTGCACTTCACAAGATGTTAATTGATGGACTGCAGTTGTGTGGATTACTTGTGGATCATTGGAGGCACTTAATTCAATGGATGGAGAGGGTGATTGCAATTTTAAACAAATTTTTTTTTGGGTGAACTATTCCTTTAAGTTTGAACAGACCCTTCAGCCTCTACATCCCAAGCATTCTCCATTCGGCTACGGATTTCCACTTCCACTACAGAATTTCAAAATCCAAGCAATTTTCAATGGATATAACCCATCATATATTTATATATATTCTCATTATGTATGCTTTTAACTCGGAAATACACCATATTACAGATGTAATGGGTTGCAAAGTGTAACTGAACAGCAATAGTGCTTTTATTATATATTTTTGTCAGTAGTACACAACATTTTACAACCTTGTATAATGACATTAGGTCTAAAGGTGTTGATATCTGAAGATTGACTAAAATTATTATTGACATTTTTTAGAATCAGGTTTAAAGTTTTTTATATTTACATACGTAAAGCCGTATGAATGGGTTCCCATAAAACTGCACTTTTAAAATCCAAAATACTTAATATAACATCACAAATGTTTGTGAAACTGGATATTTCATTTGATTAAACTATACTTAAGGTGGAAACATCAGTGGCTTGTTCTATTCTAACATTGTATGCATTTGCAATTTTAGAGCAACTAATCAAAAGGTCACTGCTTTTCCTTTAATGGCCTTGAACTGTCATCATAGCTGTTTTCTAATCTAAACTCACTTCCCAATCAAGATTTGGAAATCCAAAGTGGAATCATTTTGCATATAGATCATGTGGGCCTGTCATTTCTTAGAAATGTCAAATGTGCTTGTTGTTGCTACTTTTAGCACATAGGAAATATAATCTAAGCAACATGTCAGGAGAACATGTATAAATGTTTATTGTATTAACATCCTAGTTTCACATAGTTGCGTACATACTACAATACCAATAACCCGTCATTTGGTGCTTGTCATGTCATGTTTATGAAAACAAGTTTGATATTGTTTGCTGGGTGCCTTAGATCGCTACTAATGTTTGTTCCAAAATGTACAAATTGCACATTGCATGATAGAGTGTAATACCTCCCAAAAAATTCTGCCTTGATCCTGTTTGTTCTTTCTTACACTGTAAATCAAAGAGCATCCCTGCTAATGTTACTCTACCTCAGAAGGTTGAGTCAGTGTGGGGTTTTCCCATCTCCCTTTCTCCTGCAAAAATGAAAAGAAAAAAACATAGTTGCCCCTTCTCAGCAAAGTTGTCAGTTCGGATCATCTTCATCCAAGCCTCTCTTTCTATTTGGGAATGAAGCTGCATAATATGTCCACCTAGGGGCAAAGAAAGTATTTGACAAGGGCACACATTAAAGCAGAGAACTGTGTGTTTGTGTGCGTGTTTGGGCATAGAAATGTTCGACTTTCAGTTAAATAAGCATTCTTTTTGCCACTTTATCGCTTCTGCAGTTGAAGGAAGGGAATTTAGATTATAGAATAGAAAGAAATTCAGGTTTCTAAATTCAGCTTCACTGTAAAAAATCATTAATTCTCTTCTATTCTCAAAACATTTCTTACTGAATTGATTGTTTAAACATTCATTTGAAGGGGCCTGTTAAATGCCATTCTTAAAGGATGTATTTTTAAACTATTTTATTGTATTTTGCAATCATAATAAACTTATGTCCCAGCTGTCTGTTCAATAAATACATGATGTTAAAATATGTAATAAAATCGTTTTTGTTGATAAGCCACACAAGTTCTTCTAATAATCAGTCTTGTACCTATGTTTAACTTTTCATAAAAAGCTATAAAAAGCACTGATCTTTAATTTGTGATGTGATGTCTCTAGTATATATTTTTAGGCTCTTAAAGAAATAGTTCACCCAAAAATGTATATTTGCTGAAAATGTACTCACCCTCAGACCATCCAAGATGTAGATGAGTTTGTTTCTTCGTGGGAACAGATTAGGAGAAATTCAGCATTACATCACTTGCTCGCCAATGGATCCTCTGCAGTGAATGGGTGCCGTCAGAATGAGAGCCCAAACAGCTGATAGAAACATCACAGTAATCCACAACACTCCAGTCCCTCATTTAATGTCTTGTGAAGTGAAAAGCTCTGTAAGAAACAAAAGAATCAGATGCTTTCTTCCTTCTAAAATACGAGTCCTCCATTCATAATATTGTTTTCGCCAATGAAAAAGTCGTCTTGCCTGAATCAGGAGAGAAATATGCACAGATCAAACTGTTTACAGTCCAAAATAGTGATGTGAGAGGACAACGGGATGGATTTTTTTCACTGGAGAAAGCATTATTATGGACTCATATATGGACTCATATTTTGGCTAGAAGTTAAAATGCCTTAAAGATAGATTTGTTTCTTACAAACACACAGCTTTTTGCTTCACAAGACGTTAAGTTGTGTGGATTACATCCCTGAATTTTCCCTCCAAACATTCATCTTGCCGTCAACAGGCCATCAAGCTGGTCGGGATAATATGAAAGAAATAGAGTAATGTTTTGAAAGTGTCAAAGTGTGTTATATGAATTCATTTCAATTCTACACACATAATTTGTATTAGAACTAAGAGTCTTTTGATTGTTTAACAGCCAATGAACTCTCTAAAGGGCTGTTCACACTGAACAAGTTTTTTTTTTTTTTATCACACACTGCTGATTTTCCTTAGTTTTTCTATGTAAACATGCGCTAGTTGGTTTTAGATCTTTTCACGTCTTTTGCAGTGTATTGCTCATGGCACAGCATTATAAATCAAAAGTTACATTTCAAGGGATTTCAGCATTTAAAAAAACACATCTCGAAACCTTGTGATTTTGTTCCTTCCACTGCCCTGCTTTTCACGTTTTTAAATGCAAAGATGTTCTGTGTGAACGGCCGCTAAAGGTCTAACAGTTTGACTGACTTGTTTGCAATGCAAGATATCGGTTGACAACTAACACATGAGTGATGAATAATGTAACCTTATGGAAAATCTAATTGTGGCATGAATATAACATGTAAATAATCTAATATTCAAAATTTAAAAGGACTTTTATCAGCTTGTAGGTGCTGTATGACTTTTAGAACTCAAGCCCTTTTTCGTAAAGAGAGAGGAATTGGAAAGAGCGGGAGCTTGGGGTTTTGTGGGCTGATTAAATGATACAAACACGGCTCACGCAGCTGTGACATTCCTGTCACGTGAGGGACTCTCAGAGCCTCTTATATGTCTCCAACTTCAGCTTCTATCAGCATCAAAACCAGCACTCTCTTCCCATGTCAGCTGAGATCAGATGCCCTCATGTTTCAGACGAGGACAAACCTAGGGTCTGAAATTAAGCAGGCATTAAAAAAATAACAAGACTGTCTTCCAAGAGAACTGTAAAATGATATCGCATTATTTTGTGAATAAGAAATGCAGAAGGCAGACTATATCAAGTTTTACCTTTTAAATGGCATACTTTCCTCTTCTTCTTTTTTTTTTGTTCTGCGCCCTAGACATCCTTTATTTATTCATATTTTGATTAATTATACATTTGTTGAGCATTTCACCGTGTATGGGGCTCTTCTGATGTGTCTGACAGAGCCCTCGGGCCGCAGGAGTCCTGTTACGCAACACTGCTGACTGCACTTTTACTGATGTTTCAGCATGTCCTCCAGGATCCCTCTGCACCAGCCTGTTCCTGCTTTCTACCTCACTTCCTGTGCAAATATTCAAATACAAATCAAGAAAGAAAAACGTTTACTCAGCTTAAACATATCAGAAAATGAGTTTAAACTTTCATTGAGTTTAATGGTTAAGTTAAGAGTGTATTATTTTTATTATTATTATTATTGACATTCACTAAGAACAAATAAACAAAATAATAATTAAATCATGACAACTCTCAGAAGATTTTAGCATGGTGATGGATATGACAATGTATTTGGTCTTGGCGGAACAGATCTGCTACGCTGCTGCTGCTGAATTACTGCTGCTGTTGGTTATTGCTGTATTTGTAGATTATTGCTGCTGCTGCAAGCTAGTACAGGAACTTGCTACTGCCAATGCATATGGCGATACGGTGCCATTAGTATATAAGACATACTACTGCTGTACAAATAGCATATAAAATAACCCCGTAGCAGATCAATACAGGTGGAGCTGGGGAAGGTGGAGGGTTTCAGAGAACTCTGAAAGCGCGCTGCAGGAATCTCTAGTGAATGCTAGCCAGCCATATAAATGCAAGGCAGTAAGCTCATTGGCTGCATATGCAGCATGAACCAATCAGCTTGTGCCGTTTAACTCTCTGAATATCATCAGTTACGTTAATACCCCGTCAGAATGCGCCATCTAGAGTTTCATGACTGAACTATATATTTAAATAAAAGGAATGTTCAAAAGGAACATCGAATGAATAACTAATGAGCTAAATTGATTTATTTATTTCAATATTTGACCACTAAAATGAATGAATGACTGGATAAGTAAGCAATAAATAATTAAATAAATACTATTTATTTATCTCATTAATTATTCATTTAGTTTTCCTTTAGGACATTCCTTATTATTTAATTATTATGCAGTTTATTTGTTCTTAGCGGTCCAATGTTGTATCTCAATAATAATAATAATAATAATAACGATTTATTTGGAAAATTAATAATTCATTAAACTTTTCATTACATTTATTTTCATTCGATTATTATTGTGTTTAGTTTATTTTTTTCTTAGCGGTCAAATGTGGAAGGAAATCTTCAAGTGACAGTCTCTCCTTTCAAATGCTGCTTTTCGGTCACTGCAGCTTCAGGACTGTCTGTACAAACTCAATTTATGATACTATTAAAAGACCAAGAACAAAAAAGGCAAGCAGTACAAATACATAAATAGACTGCAGTGGGAAAGAGATAAAGAGAGAGAAATTAACATAGTTAGCACTAAATGTAGCTAAAAATAACTACCTTTGTGTATCATCTACCAAATTAAGACATAAAATAAAAACTTGTTTAATTGTGTAATTTCCAAAACATGTCATATTTGATGTTACCATAGAACTTAGCGGTTCATCAGCATTACCAGCTGCCCAGTCGGGTTTTATTGCTTTTTATTGCAAACAAACCTTGATGAAACATTCAAAAATCCTCTCATCTTGTTTGCATTTGCGTCAGTGGTCTAAAGCAAAAGGTTAATTGAAAGCAATGGGGTTTCTGAGAGCATCAATATAGTGACTCTGAGGGGAACGGCTGACGTCTGCTGACTCACAGGGGTCCTTCACTAGATATACTTGACATGCAGGAAATGAAAAACAGATCCCTGCTAATTAAAATCTACTATATATGGTACTATAATATAGAATAAAATATAGCTGCTTATATAATACAATAAAAAGGGCAGATGACATGGCATAATTTTGCTGTCCAAAGAGAAAAAGAACAGCTTTTATCTAATATTTTCATCTTTTGGTTTAATCAATTTAAAAAAGATGTATTACAGTGAAATTACAGTGATTGGACTATTTATGAAATGTGAAATATAGAAATGACAGTCTCTTGAGTGTCACTGAGCATTTTGTTACTCAGGAACCCAAAAGGTGGTAAAAATAAAACATATTTACAGCAGGATCATTATAGTAAACTAAAACTAATTAACTAAGTAACTAACTAACTAACAACAAAGTAAATAAACTGAAAATTATATACACACATCTACAGTGTTGGGGAAAGTTACTTTTAAAAGTAATGCATTACAATATTGCGTTACTCCATAAAAAAGTAACTAATTACTTAGTTACTTTTTATGGAAAGTAATGCGTTACGATAATTTTGCATTACTTTTTAAATCTGGACAGGGCTTGCTTGTTTGTTTTTAAAATAAAAAAAGTTCTATTTTTGGGGGTGCAAGGGGTTCACAGGTGGGTAGTTGACGGGGAGGTGACATAGCCTCATCGGGCTGAAGGTAAAGGGGGTCCGATTGGGGTAATTCCGTCCCGACCGTAGACTGCCGAAGACTTTCAGAACACACCTTCGCCAATAAAGGGCACAGACACAAATGTTGGGTTCGGGCTGGGAGTAATTGGTTGGGGGTGGCTGCTTCTTAGTACGGTTGAACTGGATCATCGAAGATCAGAAACAAAGACATTGCTTAATAGAACGGGATTAAATACATAAAGCATATTTGTGTTGTTTAACATTTATTTATTGCAGGTTTGCGTCATATTCAGAGTTTTAATTAATTTTGATGAATACTAAATCTGTTTTTTTTTTGTGAGTGAGATTAATTAATGCATATTCTTATTTATTTTGAACTACAGTAACATCTTCTGATTTCTCTCAACATGGGGACAGGAGAGCTGTCAATCAATAAATTGAAGAAAAAAAAACTTATTTGAAAAAGTAACTCAGCTATTCTCTTGTAAATTAAAAAGTAATGCGTTACTTTACTAGTTACTTGAAAAAAGTAATCTGATTACGTAACTCGCGTTACTTGTAATGCGTTACCCCCAACACTGCATATCAGCATATTATCTATCTAGCTCTTGCCTAACTACTGCAATACAGGGTGCATCTCAATAAATTAGAATGTCATGGAAAAGTTCATTTATTTCCGTAATTCAACTCAAACACGCCAGTCTGTGTGGCATGATTTATTTAATACAACGAGTTTCACATTTTAAGTCTTTGGTTCTTTTAATTGTGATATTTTGGCTCACATTTAACAAAAACAAACCCAATTCACTATCTCAACAAATTAGAACACTAGATCATAATACCAATAAAAAATTTTTTTTTAGTGAATTGTTGGCCTTCCTGGAAAGTATGTTCATTTACTGTACATGTACTCAATACTTGGTAGGGGCTCCTTTTGCTTTAATTACTGCCTCAATTCGGCGTGGCACGGAGGTGATCAGTTTGTGGCACTGCTGAGGTGGTATGGATCCCAGGTTTCTTTGACAGTGGCCTTCAGCTCGTCTGCATTTTTTTGGTCTCTTGTTTCTAATTTTCCTTTTGATAATACCCCATAGATTCTCTATGGGTTTAGGTCTGGTGAGTTTGCTGGCCAGTCCAGCACACCAACACCATGCTCATTTAACAAACTTTTGGTGCTTTTGACAGTGTGGACAGGTGCCAAATCCTGCAGGAAAATGAAATCAGCATCTTCAAAAAAACTGGTCGGCAGAAGGAAGCATGAAGTGCTCCAAAATTTCTTGGTAAACGAGTGCAGTGACATTGGTTTTCAAAAAACACAATGGATCAACACCAGCTGATGACATTGCACCCCAACTCATCACAGACTGTGGAAACTTAACACTTGACTTCAAGCAACTTGGGCTATGAGCTTCCCATTCCTCCAGACTCTAGGACCTTGGTTTCCCAATAAAATACAAAACTTGCTCTCATCTGAAAAGAGGACTTTTTGGACACTGGGCAACAGTCCAGTTCTTCTTCTCCTTAGCACAGGTAGACGCCTCTGATGTTGTCTGTGGTTCAGGAGTGGTTTAACAAGAGGAATATGACAACTGTAGCAAAATTCCTTGGCACGTCTGTGTGTGGGTGGCTCTTGATGCCTTGACCCCAGACTCAGTCCATTCCTTGTGAAGTTCACATCAAATTCTTGAATCGATTTTGTTTGACATTCCTCATAAGGCTGCGGTTCTCTCGGTGGTTGTGCATCTTTTTCTTCCATACCTATTCCTTCCACTCAACTTTGTTAACATACTTGGATACAGCACTCTGTGAACAACCACTCTTTGGCAATGAATGTTTGTGGCTTACCCTCCTTGTGTAGGGTGTCAATGATTGTCTTCTGGACTGCTGATCTGACAGTTGTCCAGATCAGCAGTCTTCCCCATGATTGTGTAGCCTGTGAACCAAACTGAGAGACCCTTTGAATGCTCGAAACCGTTGTAGGTGTGTTGAGTTGATTAGCCATTCACCCATATCGCTAATTTGTTGAGATAGTGAATTGGTGGGTTTTTGTTAAATGTGAGCCAAAATCGTCACAATTAAAAGAACCAAAGACTTAAACTACTTCAGTCTGTGTGCATTGAATTTATTTAATAACCGAGTTTTCACAATTTGAGTTTAATTACTGAAATAAATGAACTTTTCCACGACATTCTAATTTATTGAGATGCACTTGTAAGTGTAATTAAAAACTTAACTTTACAAAGTATCAGAATAGCTTGATACCTTGTCCTGCAATGTAACATGACAAACATCTAAAACCCTTTTCACAGCATTTTACTAACTGTAGCTATAATTCATACTTTCAATAAAATTTCATTTTGTCACTTCACACTACTGAAATGAACTAGTGAAATGGTGATTAAATGTGGTGAAAACTTAAAATAAATGGTAAAATAGCATCTAAAATAGGTTTTAAAAATGAACCAAAATTGATGTTAAAGAGTTTAATATATCTTGTGAATCTAAGAGCATTTGAGTTTCATTTATTGAACTGCACAATGCTAGAACAGAGTGGATAACTATCTGCCTGGTGTGACCAATCAAGCTTTTAATTCGTTTTTCAGCCAGTAGGTGGCGTCCTCTGATCATCCCATTAATATTTTTCGGTAGTGGTAAGGTGTTGTTTCTAAAACTGCTAGATTACTGTACTTTCCTGAAACGCCATCATGTGGACACACTAGCAGGGTTGAGACGCCACCTTCTGGACAAGACACATAACAAAAAAGTGTGCTTTAGAGACTACACTGGGCAAGACATGGAGGAATGAGACATACCACAAACAACAGATCAGATAAACCTTTCATCAATCAACTCAGAAACTCCTTATTTACTCCTAAAGGGTGCATAATAGTGCCCTAAAGGTACAATTTGGCCGATGTCGCAACCGAAATTTAAACACATCAATATCTTATGACGCTGTGTGCCTGCTGGGGAGTTTGGAGATCCCTGGTCTTGGGGAATTTGTGTGATTATGCATACAGGATGGTTGGCAGCCATACTAACACTGCAATTAACTATTTAAACAAATGGACAGCTCATCATCAGAGGATGACATTTAGCATTTGTGATGAATTAATCTCTCGTTGCTAACTGACCTTTATTTCAAAGTCTCCATGATTAAAGCAGCTCACCGCTTCCATCATGCGTCATGACAGGAACTCACCAGATAATTAAAGGTGGGGTAAGCAATTTTTCAAAAACACTTTAGAAAACCGATTCGGGCCGAATAGCAAAACAAAATTGTAGCCAATCAGCAGTAACTGTAACTTCGGACATTAGCCGAGCCGAGCAACAGAAAGATAGAGATGGCGGATAAAAAAAACAAAAGAGGAAAAGATCTGCGGAACAAAAGAAGGCTTAAGGCAAGAAATAGGACCCGTGTAAATATCGGAACAGCTTTCCAGCGCTGGAGAGAACTCAAGGAGCGGAAGGCCGAGGTAGCTTTGTTTCTTCTTGATAGGTGAGTAACACAGTGTCTGCGCCGCAACAGCTAAAGTCTGTCTAATACACTGGACCGAGTACAAAGCGACCGTCAAAAATCATTTGAAATTTGTGTCAAGACGTCATGAATGGACCGCAGCACAGCATTTGTTTTGCTTTGTTTCACAGAACTAATAGTTCCCTGGGTTGCGTACATATGTGTGGGGTGGAGCAATTAAAATAGGGGCGAGACCCTTTTGGGGTAGAGGCGTGTTTGTTTTGGTGATTTCAAATGTCAACATTGGCTACAAGAAATCGCTTACCCCACCTTTAAAGGGGTCATATGATGCTATTTTCAAGTTTCCTTTCTCTTTGGAGTGTTACACGCTCTTGGTGCATAAATAAGATCTGTAATGTTGCAAAGACTAAGTCTCAAATCCAAAGAGATATTCGTTATCAAGTAAGACCCTGCCACTCCCCCTAAAACAGCTCGTTCTAACACGCCCCCACACATTTACCTCACTATGTGGAAATATTTGCATTATGCGCCCAAATGTGCACGCAAAGAATAAGGCGTGGTTTCAGTAACCGCAGTTATAGTGTTGAAGCAGCATGTCAGTGATCACGCTGTGTGTTTCAGGGCTAAAGACAAAAGGACTTGTATGTGGCCTTCCATAAGTAATGCCTTTAGGAATCTTTAAGATCTACTTACAACAAGAACAGCAATGCATTTTATTCGGGACGACCGTTCGTGACCTAGGAGGAGGTATTCTGCTATTGCTATGACAATCTGGCGCTTCCTGAATCGCTACTGTTTGTTATAGTTTAAGTATTGCTATTGACTAGCTCAACATGCGGAGTTTTGCGCACGTTCGTGTGGGGGTGTGTGTGCGACGCTCGAGAGAGAGAGAGCGAGAGAGAAGAGCGGGAGCGATAGACGGGGTCACCTCACATGGGTCGAGCTGTTCTTAACCGTGGCTTGTGGTACTGCAACACCTACCCCTTCATCACCGTTTCTGTCACGCGACTTTGTCCCTCTTCGGCTCTGTCTTTACATTTTTATTTTGAAAGATGAAGCTGTGATTATGGTAAGGGGCGTTACGTTTCTGACGAGTGCTTGCGGTGTTCGCCAATCACAATGCACTGGGGTCAGCTGTCCCTGGGTCAGCTTGCCAATCAGAGCAGACTGCACTTGTCAAAAGAGGGACTTTGTAGAAAACTAAGCATTTTAGAGAGGCGGGGCATAGAGGACCTACAAAAATAATGTCATATTGAACAATAATTGTGTTTTTTTTGACATTAAGCATGTCACATATTCTGTTTTACAACCCAATACACCAATAATGTTCTTTAAAACAAGCATCATAGTCCCTTTAAAGAGCCGTCGTTACTTCTGGTCCAAGCATAAACTTCTGCATGTTGTGGAGGACTGAAGAAAACAGAACGTCCATTGGCGCAGGACAACAAATATGTAAATGTGCTGTATAATCTATCTACACATTGTACACGAACTCAGAGTAAGTTTTAATAAATTAAACCTAAAATATATTTTTTCTGATAAGAACACTTTAAAAAAAACACTAGCACTTCTCATCACATTCACTTTGTATAAATAAGTTCTCTTTTAGTTTACAAAGAGCATTATAGCAAACTTTTCCTTTTTAATATCATGATGAATTTAATATTACAGTTAAAAATAATACAAATAGAAACTGTATGTGCAGTGGGTATTTCAAACTGTACAAAATAATGTTATACTAAAAAAAAAAAAATCAATCAAAATCCATAAAAAAATAATGACCCATAAACATTTACACCTTTTAGATTCAAATTTTACACCGTGTAACTTTTTAAAATCATACAACATGCACACATATGTGAAAAAGTATATTAATCACCTGCTGGTTCACTCAGATAACTGGTTTTATATTTGGTGACTGCATTCTGTAATGACTGTATGGCAGTAAAGGATAGCCACACATACAGACCACTAATATGACATGGGGAAAACGAAACAAAAAAGAAAACAATGAAACCTCAGCCTGGCATTTTAATGCAGGATAGCACATTACAACAAGGTTATTTTACACATTCTCACACAAAAAAAAACTATTAAAAAAAAAAAACATGAGAACCTAACATTTTTGGTTGAAGCAAAACAATAGAATGTCGAATGGAATGTCAGTGAGTCTCATTTATAATATCTATTGCTTCTTTAAACATATTATGAATTTTTCTGTTTTTGAGAAAATAAACGACATCAAAAAACCCCAACATTCTATAATATGTGGGGAATGTTAGTTATCCCTGAGTTAAGTTACATCTAAGAATTATCTGTTTGTTTTAATCCCAACCTGTGAAATGCATGGTCAGTGGACCTGAAAGAACAAAGTTTTTAATAAAATATAGTACGTAAAGATGTTGCATTTATAATGCAAGGCTGGTATTATGAGAAACACATCAAACTTTTTTTTATTAAATTGCAGATTCTGTTCTGATGTTCTCACGCTTGGACAGGGGTTTCTGACCAGGTTCACTACATTTGTGCTTCACTTTTTGCATTTCTAAGGTTAATTTTTTTTGACACTTCCACGGAGTATATCTTATGTATCATGAGAACTATAGGCAACAAATCTTAATATCCAGCTCAGATCACATTTATGGTAAAATACATTTCAAACTCAAGATTCATGGTAGGGTTTCCGACATTTAATAGTTAACGCTTGCTCATGTGTCTCTAAACATAGCCTCCAGAGCCAAACAGATTTTCTTTTGTCAGTAATTTTGTCTTATTTTCCAGTAAAAACTTCAGAAGCCAGATTGTATAAGAATAGTTCTTAGAGAATATATCTTAAGAAAAATTAATTAATTAATTCAAGATATATTCCCATATAACAAGTAGTGTTATCTTAAACTATTATTATTATTATATGATTCTATTGTACATGTATTTTGTTTAGATATTTCAACATTTCAAACAATTTCAGGTGAAAAAAAAAGGCAAAAGTACTGATTAAAACTGCAGACACATTAGTGAAATTTCAGAGAAAAGGTCCATCATCTATTATCAGTAGAGTGGCGATGTACGGAGCATATCTCACACATTAGATCTTTTTTTTTAAAACAAGCAGCTTTCTATTGGTCAACATGGTGAATCCACATGACCAACTTGAACCCATTGCGAAATCTGCTAGGAAATCTTTCATCCTAATACGAAAATCCTGAACGCTTGGGGTTTCTATTGAAATGTCAGAATTTCACTTGTGAAAACTCGCTGACTTTCAGAAAATGATTTCTTGGAATGCAGGCGTAAATCGTACGTCTTTGATTAGACAAAAATTTATAATTTACTATAACCACACTTTACATCCAAAATAGACTTACATACAGAAAATATATTATCCTTTAGCAGGAGAAAATAGCATTTGGATTTAGTTTTACATAGGCTTTTGGAGAAAAAAAAAAGTTTAAAATCTTTAAAAATGATTATTGCTGAAGGTCCATATCCCTACTGCTCTCTACACTGGTTTACATCTGTAAAATACTGAGTAAAGAAAAAGAGGGCAGTGTCATTTGGCCCAGGTGTCACTCTCAATTCTGTCTGTAATGGCTGCTGCTGTGTTCTCATCTTTATCGTGAAGGTTGTTGTTGATGTTGCTGTAAGTGAACTGGATCTCATGCCTGTTATTCTGGATGGCTATTCTCTCCTGAAGTCTGAGTTCATCCAGCTTCCTCCACAGTTCCTCCCGCTCCTGCTCTTTCTTCTTCTCTCTGAGGGCAGAAGTGATGGCAATCGTGAGCAGTGTCATTTCAAACTAAATGCGAAGAGTAACGGTGTGATCTTACCGTTGTCTGTCAGATTTGTATGAGGCCGTCAGCTCATCGAACAGTTTGCCGTTCATCTCCATCAGTGTTTTTAATACATTGTACACCAGGGCCATGGTCGTCCTGACACAATTACAAGATAAGAGTTACTAACACTCCTGCATGGAATGCATTTCATTTCTTTAATATTTACCGGAAACAGTGAACAAAACTGTGACGAAATACCAATTTTTCAATTCATATATGCATTTGAAAGAGCAACTGGTACATTTGTCAAAATATCTACTTTTGTGTTTGACAGAAAAAAGTCTCAGTTTGTGTTTGGAATCACATGAAGGTAATTAAATAATGATTCCTTTAATAAAGCATACAGAAAAAGTGAACATACGGGTTCCAGTGTTCTTTGGAGATCCGGTACAAGTTTCCAAACATGATGGGAAGGATTTTGGCATTATTCTCTTCGATTAGACTCAGAATGTATTCATTGTTGCAGAAGTACAGTGCTCTTTCTGCTACCTGCAAATATCAGAGAGATAATTTAATATGAATCACCACAGGAAACGTCGGAAAGCAAGCAACAATATGACATTGTTGATGAGAATGTACGCTGTCATTAAAAAAAAAAAAGGTCAAAGCATAAGAAATAATTACTTTTATTCCGCTAAGACACATTCAATTGATCAAAAGTGAAAAGATAAAAGAATATTAAAAAAAAAAATATGCATCACCATTTCAGAAATATTCAGCAGCACAACCGTTTCAATATTTATAATAATAACAAATATTTCTTGATTACCGAATCACATATTAGAATGATTTCTGAAGGATCATGTGACACTGAAGACCGGAGTAATGATGTTTAAAAATTCAGCTTCGCATTAAAATGATATCTTAAAACATATAAAAACCGAAAACAATGTAATGTTTAGTTTTAAATGTAACACCTTGGTGAACATAACAGATTTCTTTCAAACACATTTTGGGTTAAAAACACCCCCACACGTAATCAAATCCATGGCAAATTTCATTGGCAAAATAATGAAGCATTGCAAAAGAAAATAAATGTTTTGTAAAATAAAGAATCACAAAATAAATAAATGGAATGATGTAATGAATTGCAAAATATGGAATAAAGTGCACAGAACTGATCGTGCGTTGCAGAAACATAGCTGATAAAAATCTGTTGCAGAAATAAAACAATTCTTAAGCTTCTATTATAGCAGTCATTGGCTTTTGCAATTAATTATATTTTTATTTTTCATTTTATTTAGTCTATATTTTCCAATTATCTTCCTCAATGCTTTCTTTCTTCATACATCCATTTATTACAAATGGATTTGATTCCATAGTAATGTAACTGCATTTGTAATCAGCTACATGCTGTGATGAAATTGGACAGACTCTGATCACATACTAACACTGTACCTGGAAATGAGGGCTGGCTACACATTTAGAGATTTGCTTAAATAAAGGCTCCTGAATCTTCTTGAACTGCGTGGGTTCAATAACGTCCAGGATCTCTTCAATTTCCCCTAGAAACATGACCTAACAGAGCAGAGACAGAGAACACAGGAACTCATGAGACTCCAGTCTGCAAATATATACGGAGAACGTGAAAAAAAGAGAATAGCCGTTATACTGCCACTGCGATGCAATGCATCGATTCGTTTTTGTAATAACTGGACCATAGGTTATCAGACAGTTTACCTCTTTCTGACTGCACGTCTTAGGCCAAAATTTAAGAAGACCACGGACCACCTAAGAGGAAACAGAAATGATCTGATAAATGTAGCGATTCTAATGAACTTGAGCTAGAAAATATGTATCATATACATGGTGAAATACAGGGAAAGGTTTTTTTTTGTTTGTTTGTTTATAATTTTGCGCAAAGCCACCATGGCTATACTCATGGTGAGAACAAGTGAAAAGGATGAGAGAAAATAAATAAATATGAACAAAAAAGGATAAAAAATAAATAAATGAAATAAAAAATAAATAAACAAAATATGATCTGATTAAAAAAAAAAAAATCTGGCCTGCACTTCCATTAAAACCTTAATTAAGAATCAACTGAAAAGTTGATAATAATAATAATACAAAAAATAAAGGGAAAATGTTATAATAATAATAATAAAGAATTTCTAATATAAATTACTACCATTAATTACATAATCATCAACATCATTATATAGAATTTCATATTTTTTTCTATTATTATTACTTTATGAGGGACATTGCTTCAATTACAATGGGGGATATGCTTATTTTTTTGTCTAATTTGTTAGCTAGCTAGTTTTGTAAGTTAACAAATAGTCGTATTTTAATGCATCACAAGCACTGCATTATGCAAACTGTGACATTCAATTGTTTAGTAGTGTTGACAAGAACAAACTGTATAAATGGTAACTAGCTTTCAACTATAACAGTACATTTGGCACCTTCCTGTCTTCTGACCGCCAGAATTCATTTCTCATTCCTCTTCTTTTCGAAATTCATGCAAACTTTGGACTGACATTTTGGCCATTTCGTCTACTTTGAGTAGTTGACCGATAAATCGTGTCGGTGCGGGTGCTGTGCTATTTTTATTGGGTCAGATGGATGTCTCATGCCATTTCCTCTGCTGTTTACTTACAAACCCAGAAATGACGTATCATTCATCATACCATATCATTCATAGCTCTGCCTTCAACACCATCGCCCTCTAACTTGGAGATTCATGCCTGTGTGAAGCCATGAGTTCATTCCTGCTTGCAGGCGGACAGCAGTGGTCATAAGCTCATGATGAACTCTGGGCTTCCCTGCGGTTGGCGGCACGTCCTCAGAATCAAGTCACTGTTCACACATGACTGTTCAACCAAACCCAGCAACAGCCGCCGTATTATCACACTGGCTGAAAAATACACAGATGGCCAGCGACAGCGCCTCAGCATCTTCACACTCTGCTGTCTGAGGAAGTGTGGCATGAGTACCTGTTCCTTGTGCTTTCATATCTGGTATAGTTTATAAGTTCATGAATTGCTGCTTGAGGGGTTTAAACATTCACCATTGTGGCCTCAATCAAGGCACTTAAAGGGATAGTTCACCCAAAAATGACGATGCTGTCATCATTTACTCACCCACAAGTAGTTTCAAACCTGTATAAGTCTTTGTTGAACACAAAAGAATATATTTTGAAGATTGCTGGTAATCAAGCAGTTGCTGGTTGCCATTGACTTCCGTAGTATTTTTTTTTCCTACTATGGAAGTCAATGGTGCCCCATAACAGCCCGGTTACAAACTTTCTTCAAAATATCTCCCTTTACGTTCGGCAGAACAAAGACATTTATACTTTGGTTTGGAACTACTTGAGGGCGAGTAAATGATGACAGAATTTTCATTTTTGGGTGAACTATCCCTTTAACTTTTGGGTTTCGTCTCTGTAATAAGTGCACTGGAAGTCATATTAGTAGCACAGCCACTTGGGCTCTATACCATAAACAAATCATCTACTATAGTATAATGAAATATTTGCCATTTTGTGCAAAAAACAGAACCAATAATTAATATACAGCTATGGGGAAAAACAAAAATTAAGGAGACACCTGAAAATTTCTTGGATTCACGAGTTCAAGTATGGTTTTAAAAACGTCTCATTCATCATTGTTGGTTTCTTCTAAACACGGATGACTTTTTTTGTTTTGTTTTGTTTTTTTTGCATAAAATGACAATTGGTCAAAGTAACAAAAAAGATGCCATGTTTAGACATGTTTCGATTCATTTTTAGACAACACAATACCAATGTTTTAACTTCAGAAGAGTTGAGACATCAATATTTGGTGGAATAACCCTGATTTTCAATCACAGCAAATGAAAACATTTGTTATTTTGACCAATTGTCATTTTATGCAAAAAAAACTAAAAAAAAAAAAAAAAAAAGTCTTCCAGTAGTTATAGAATGTTACTATTGTTAACTAACGGTACTATTTGGGACAAAAGACTATAATTTTGCCCTACAAAAGTCAGGTGTGGGAATTTTTTATAAGTCATATTTTTGAATTCAGATGGGAGGACTGTGTAGTGCGAGGCTGAGGTGAGCAGTACCACTTCAGTGAGGGTCGGGTCCTTTTCTATGAACTGAACCACACAGTAGGCCAGCTGAAACACAACAAGGTCAAGGGTCAGTGTGAACAGTAGATACTAAAGAAGAGATGGTGTGTGCAAACAATCAGCCTGCCAAATATTTTCATATCAGCATGCTTATGAATAGGAAGTAAAGTTGGATGAATTTTAAATAGCTACTGGCCATATAAATCACCAGATTAATTTCTCTGCTTTGAACGTTTTCCATAACTGTTTTAATAAAACTAAAGAACCGTGCACAAAACGATAATCAGTTCGGCGGGGGGAAGGGAGGGGGGAAAGGGGAAATGTGATGTGCATTTTATCTGGATTGTTCTTCAAAATAAAAAAAACTTTGTAAACAGGAGTGCGCTATTTCTCCTGACCATTGCACAGATCTGATCCTCACTTAAATGAAACGTTTAGTAGGTAATTGCCGCCAAAGGAGGGTCAATCCAAGGATTCACAAACTAACCTAGTGCCACTAGAGCGCGCATAATATTTAATTGAAGTTCCCACCTGAGATTATGAATTAATATCCCAAAAATGTAAAACAACTCTATGCAACTGCAGCTTTTTTAGTAAGCGTTTTAATTAATTATTAGCAACTGGATCAACAAACCCTGACACAGTATGTTGAATAAAGACATTCAAATCTATCCCCCGTTTGGGTTTTATTTGTTTCAACAAAATCGGAGCCAGGCTGCAGATTCTGGGCAGGCAGAGGGAGAGCAGAGATGAGAGGAAGAAAACACGGAATTGTGTATCGGTACTGATGGGGGGGAATTGTTCTTTTAATATTTAGTTTCGGATTATGATTCTATCGAGTCAGAGGATATATAACATGTTTGATATTTTGAGCTGATTTTAGAACACATTGTTCTCTTTTGTTGCGTGAGTTTGTGTCCAGTGCTGTCCAGATTTTAAAAGTCATGTAGTTTATTCCAGCCATTAGGAACAGATCAAATTGTATGACCAATTTAAGCAGAAATTCAGCTAAATCCAAAGGGTTCACATGCATTTTTCCTGCAACTGTATCAGAAAGAATATATATTTTTAAATGGAAAGTTTTTGTTAAATATAATTTTTGACACATCACAGGCATTTATAAGAGAACATGGAGCTCATACTTGGATGAAAAAAGATGCCTCATTTTTATTCAGAGGCTCAAAATTTGCAAAAATATGAAATGTGGTGCAGTGCGGATATTTATATGGCCAAACGGGCAGATGAAAGTTTGAAGTTTGAAGATGAAAGTTTGATAGCTTCTAATATAAATCATGAGCTCTTTAATAACAGCATGACAGACTAACGTAAAATGCATATAAATGTCTATATCTCCCGATAATATGTGACCCTGGACCACAAAAAAAAAAAGAAAGAAGGGTCAATTTTTTGATTGTTAGGATAGGACAATATTTGGCCGAGATGAAACCATTCGAAAATCTGGAATCTGAGGGTGCAAAAAAATCTAAATATTAAGAAAATCACCTTTAAATCTATCCAAATGAAGTCCTTAGCAACACATATTACTAATGAATGAGAATACATTTTCGATATATTTACGATAGGAAATTTAAAAAATATCTTCATGTAACATGACCTTTACTTAATATCCTAGTGATTTATGGCATAAAAGAAAAATCGATCATTTTGACCCATACAATGTATTTTTGGCTATTGCTACAAATATACCCCAGCGACTTATGACTGGTTTCATGCTTCAGGGTCACACATGTCTTAGTAAGATGATATTTAAATGCTTAGTTTTATGATCAAAGCTCTATAGTTTGTATTGTTGTGGCAGGCAAAACATATAATGCAGTGCAATACAATGGCAACTGAGAGATGTACAAATAAGCATTACTCAAAAGCCTGATGGATAATATTTTATACAGTTTAACATGATTTTTTTTTCTTTTTAAATGTATGGATACATCATCATACTTCAGTTCAGGCAAGTGTAGATGTTATGAAGATGTGTAGTGTAGAAGTTATTCGTACGTTTACTTGTAAAGATTTGACAGCAAAAAGACACATAAATCCCGACCTGAAGTTGGAAAGAAGGCACTTCGATTGGTTGTAGTAGATTGTGTACAACAGGCTTTTCAGTTTTGATCATGCGGATCATTTAAAGGGCTTTAGAGGTTATTTGCGTATCAGATATGTCACAGTAGGCTTTACAGGGTTACCTGTGCGTGGAACAGCGCCAGTCCTTTGGCAGTGTGCAAGGGAATGAGGATCTTCATGAGGAACTGCTTGTGTTCAGCCTTCAGCGGCAGAGCAAAGCCATTGATGATACTGCGATTATAAAGACAGCGACACAACTGATGACATGAAGCATGAAAGGTTTGACATTAGATGACTGCAGCCAGCTGACACCAATACACTGCTGCTGCCACCAGCTGCCAAGCAACCTTTTACCCAGCATGCACTCTGACGCTACGCTATGTTCAAATGCACTAACTCCGTTAAATGATCCATGTGAACAGAACCTGAAAGAAAATCAAACAAAGACTCACCTGCCCAGAATCTCAAGGAATTCAGCAACTCCATTAAAGTGCTCAGTTTCATAGATGAATCTGGGAAAATTACGATATGAACGATTTACATTTCAAATAAAATATGATAAATAAATGATGTAATATAAACATAATAAATTACAATTTATAAACATTTTTTTTTCTTCTGTACATTATTCAACATTCATAAACCAGTCAGAAATGTTTTAATATTTATTTAAATATAATTTAATATTTTTCCATATTCTGTAATTGACTATTAGTAATACTTTTGCCTGGATTTGGAAAGCTTACTGTTAGTCGAGTAATTGACACGGTTTACCCTGAAGCATTTCACACACTTTACACAGCTATCATTTTTGGAAATCTTATTTCATAATGCACAGATAATCTTTATCCAAATCATTTACATGGTTTATACTAGCAGTTCACCAACGTATTTGCATTACTTTGACATGCAAAAAACATTTTTTACATAAAGATTACAAAGTCACGTAAAAATGACAAAAAATACAGACACGTTTATTCAGAAATCATTCTAACATGCTGAAACATTACTTATTATTATCATCAGTGTTGAAAACAGTTGCGCTGCTTAACATTTTTGTGGAATACAAAATTTAAATGACAGCATTTATTTGAAATATAATTTTTTCCTAACATTATAAATGCTGTTACTGTCACTTAACTTTGTGCATCCTTGCTGAAATCAAAGTTTTGAATGGCAGTGTATACGCATAAGTGTAAAAATAAGTGTTTTCGTACCTCAGAAATATGTTGTTGATTTGTTTCCGAACACAGGCACGCAAACCCAGAAACTTCCCGTAGATGCGATGCAGAATCGTTTTTAAAAACTCTCGCTCACGAGGATCTTCACTGTCAAACAGTTCTAAGAGCTGAAAAAAAAAAGAAGCAAGAAGCGAGTTAATTTTCTCTCACAATCATTACCCTTTTCAATCGTCTTGCTTGAAGATGCCAGTTCTCTGCAGTTTCTCTGTTCTAATATTTTTGAAAAAAATCACTACACAATGAAACTTCTCTGAATAGAGCGACATTTTATTTGTAGTCAAATGCTTGGGGTATCTGGGTTTTTAAAACAAGGGGCAACATGATGACAGCTACATAATGGCCTCATTCACATCTCTTATTATAGTATGAGGTTGCAACTCTACAATAATGTAATCATTATCTTTTTGTAATTTTCTAAATATGAAAAAGAATACATTTTGAATAAATGAAAACGGTCTTTAATGCCATGCAATATACAATTTGTACCCAGTTGAAACTCCTAATGGAAGGTTTTATGGAATGGTTTGATCTGGCAGCATCAACTCTTATGTCACATTAGACTGTCTGCACAGGACTGTTTTATGTAATGCTACCTTTAGCCTCCAGACAATGAATCCCTGCCATGAGTGATGTATTTGACCAACAGCCTTTATGCAACATGACATTATTAGTAAATGAGTTCAACCTCAATCACATTCATGAGGCCGTAAATGATGTCTAAAACATTAGTAACTCTAAATCAAAATTCAAACAGGATTATAAATGCTCATCCTCCACATGCAGGGCTTGTTTAAATAGATCACTACGAATAAGCTGGAATGCAAGACCAGCTGACCATAGCTTTATCACCCAAAAATAAAGCACTTTCGAATGGAAATTTAATTCATTCAAGCAGTTAAGTGGTCACCAATCATTAGGACCCTGCAAGATTTATTCATATATATTATATATATTATATAGATATATATATATATATATAAAAAAACAATTTAATATACACCTTACATCCACACAGTTATGAGTATTTTTTTTTATTCAAAAAACCTTTATAAAAATCTTTTAAAACTTTCAGGCAAGAATGCTTATATTGATCAAAAGAGGACTCTTACATTGTAAAAAAAATTAATAAATAAATAAATACTGTCTTTTGAACCTTCAATCATTGTTCACAGTTTCCACAAAAATATTAAGCATTACAACTGTTACTAACATTGATGATAATAAGAAATGTTTCATGAGCAGCAAAATCAGCATATTAGAATGATTTCTAGGATCATGTGACACTGAAGACTGGAGTAATGATGCTGAAAAAATTCAACTGCATCACAGGACTAAATTACATTTTAAAAATATTAAACAAGGAAAACAATTATTTAAATTGTAATAATATTTCATAAATTTTTAGTGCACTTATAATTAAATAAATGACAGTATATATATATATATATTATATATATTATATATATATATATTATATATATATATATATATATATAAAATATATATATATATATTATATAAACTAAAAAAATAATAATAAAAATCAGTACCATCTTATTCCATATTCCGTTTTTCAAAAATACACCAAAATGGGTAGTAAATGCAGTTGCGTAATTTCTGTACAACAGCATCTCCAAAAGGAACAATTTGGAGCAAAAATCAACAGGAATCCAGTAACACTATCACTACCACAAGAACTCTTTTTGTGTTGTGTCTGCTGTCTGTCATTATGTTCTCCATCCCAGCCTGCACTACAGTGCTGACTCTTTCCTTCCTGTGGTGTAAACAACAGAGCGCTATTTAAAGCAGCCCAGGAAACGCTCACATCATGGAAACTTGCCTTTACCAGCTTCCACACTGACTCTACATTCCAGAGCATTCAGTGCGCTCAGGGGGAACGACCGGGTCGATACGGACAGCTGATGACCCACTGCTTTACGCAGGAACAGACTAAGGCAGATCCAAAAGAGGAAGAGACCAGGCCTGCCAAGCATGCAATTTCATATTTCTAAATATTTACCATTTCAGCTGTAAAAGTCAGGGAAGGGATATTAAATATATTTGCTATTAAGTAGTCTCCAACAAAAATGCATTTTCTTAATCTGTATTTTGATTTACCGTTTCTAAAAATCCTCAAAACGGGTTAAATTTACTTCAGGACCAAAACGGTGTAAGATACAACTTATTTTAAGAGAATATATCTTCAACTATGCTTATTTTTCTTCTCTTTATTCCCCATTTAATACAAAGGATATCAAATTGGTGTGTTTTAGGGATAGATCTCACAAAACCGTTAAAATGTTTGCTTAAAACAACATAAAAAAAAAATTTAAAAAAAAACAATGAAGAGGGAATTAATTCAAGTCTTAATATCTTATACATAAGATTATGCTCCTTTAAAATAAAATGGCAAATGCCCAGAAAAATTATAAAAAATAATTACTAATAATTACAAAGTAGAATTTTCTGAAAAACAACAATAAATAAATAATGTAATTTTTATATTATATTCATATAATTACAACTGATTCATTAAAGGGGTCATATGATGCGATTTCAAGTTTTTTTTCCTTTTGTTTTTTTTTTACCTTTTGGGTTTTACAAGCTCTTGGTGCATAAAGAAGATCTAAAAAGTTGCAAAGACTAAAGTCTCAAAAAAAAAGATATTCTTTATCAAAGTTAAAACTCTGCCACACCCCCCTAAAACTGCTCGTTCTAACACACCCCCACATATATACATCACTATGTGGAAATATTAGCATAAAGCCGCCCAAATGTTCACGCAAAGAAAAAGGCGTAACTTTTATTCTCGCTTTAATATTGTTGCTGCCACCATGTCGTGAAAACGCTGTGTTTCTCGTTGTGAAAGCGAAAAATACTTTGTTTGGTCTTCCAAAAGAGGAAGATATTCTGCTTCGTCATGCCTAGTGCTGATCCGTGCTGGTTGCTGAGGAAATGCTTCAACTTTGCGCTGTGGATCGCCTTTTACCGTGGATGAAGCAGAGGTCCAGCCCGGGGTCGTCACATGTGGTTGCTGCAAACCCACCGGCCGCTCCTTCGTCAAATACGCCGGCCGCGCCGTTCTCAAGCCCACCGGCTGCCGCTCACTCTAGCCCGCCTTGTGTGATGCTTGTGAAAGCGAAAATACTTTGTTTGGCCTTCCAATAGAGGACACAACTAGAAATCAGTGGTTATTTTATATTTACAACACTGTTCCAGAACAAAATATTCAGATGTGTGCTGCACATTCTATGGAGGACTGTTTCCTGATCCTGGAAAAGTAGACTACAATGCCGGCTGTTCTGACTCACAGACTGTAAGTATGTTTTCATTTGAAGGATTTGCCACTGACGATTCAAACGTGAGTTTTGGGCAGTGTAGAGTAGGGCTTGTCGTTTGTCATTTCTCCGATCACAAATGCAGACATGGTTATATGTATACGCAGCGCGATACGCAACGCAACGCGTAAAAAGACAGTATAGTCATTATAATCAGTAATATGTCCCCACTGGATGCAACAAATCCTCGTTTTTTTATAATGGGTTTAATGTGTTTGTCTCGTCGCTCCGGCCAGACACAGCATCAAAAGTATGGTGAGGGGCGAAACATTTCCATCACACGCTTGAGGTATTCGGCCAATCACAACGCACTGGATAGCTGGCCAATCAGAGCACACCTCGCTTTTCAGACCGATGAGCTTTGTAAAAATCGACGCGTTTCAGAAATGTGGGCATAGAGAAGAAACAATGTACAGTATGTGGAAAATAATGTGTTTTTATTTACCTTAAACCACATAAAAACATTTCATTACACCAAATATACAAAATAATGTTATTTTAGCAACATCATATGGCCCCTTTAATACAAGGTCATATACTGAGTACAACTTCTGGTCAATGTAGCGTTTGGCAGTACTTGGCTGGAAGTCTGGGTTTTCTAGGAATCGAAGGAAAAACTCATACACCAACTGAAAAAAGACAAAAAAAGAGACAAGACAATATTTAATATTTCTCTAATGATTTAAGCATGTAGAAACAGATATTACATATAGCTTATATCAGGGGTGTCAAACTCAATTCCTGGAGGGCAGGAGCCCTGCAGAGTTTAGTTTCAAACCTAATTAAACACACCTGATCCAACTAACCAAGTCCTTCAGGCTTATTTGAAAACTACATGGTATGAGTTGGAGCAGGGTTAGAACTAAACTCTGCAGCTCTCCGGCCCTCCAGGAACTGAGTTTGACACCCCTGCACGCTTATATGAACAAACAAACATAAATAAGCAATCAAAGCATTTGTATTGTTGTAATGTATTGTTGGTCTAGGGCTGGAGTAGGCAAGTTCGGTCCTAGAGAGCCGCTGCCCTGCAGAGTTCAGCTCCAACCCTAATCAAACGCACCTGAACAAGCTAATCAATGTCTTCTGGATTACTAAGGCTATAGGCAGGTGAGTTTTTTTCAGGGTTGGAGCTGAACTCTGCAGGACTGCGGCTCTCTAGGACCGAACTTGCCTACCCTGGTCTAGGGGTATGACTACGCTGGTGGAGTGCGAGAGGTCCCGGGTTCAGATCCCGGACGAGCCCCCAATTATGTTACAAAAAAAAATAAAAAATTTAACTACACACGTAACAACATGTCAAAAATTATACTCACTTTAACCTTAACAAAATAGCATTTTTTATAAGTTTAATTTTTTCAAAAAATATGCTGTGCATGAAGTTAATTAAATATAATAGTACATAAAAAAATGACATTGTAAATAAGCAAACAATGAGCTATAAAATGTGAGAGCACCAGGCTACATATGACCTGCATGTGTGGCCAGGAGGCTTCTAGAGTGGGTTCGTCTTCCTCTGGGTCAAAGTCAGGGTTTTCACTGGGTGGAAGCGTTCTGAAAATATTTGTGCAAACCTGTAAACAGAAATGTTTGGGAGTTTACTTTGGCAATAAGGAAGACATTTTTATTTTTGCTAAAAACAAATGTATTTTAAAGGCTGGTGGACATCACATGAATGCTAACCATGGTGGTGATCTCAGGGTAGACCGGCTCCACCAGAACACCTCTGTTAGTGGACACATAATCCACAAGTTCACGGAGAGTGACGCGTTTGGTCTCTTTGCTGTTTAGGTCAGTCACCGTGTCGTAGAAGTCGAACAATACACAGCACTGCTGTAGTTTCTGCATGAACAGCTCATGCTGCTGTGTGGAAGATGCATCTGAAACAATGAAAAAAAAAATCTTTTATTTATTCTCCTGTACTGTCAATTCACTAATAAACATTTCTATAAACAAATAATGAGACATTTAGACTTGCCAATTTAACTCAAACAAAACATGACAGAACAGAAACAAAAACAAAACAATACAAAGCAAAAAAGGAAAACACAAATAAAAACAAACAATGCAAAGCAAAGCAAACAAAAACAACAAACAACATGACAGAACAGAACAAAAAACAAACAAACAAACAAACAACGCAAAGCAAAGCAAAGCAAATAAAAGAAAAAAAAACACTTTCTTCTAATTAACATTTTGCCTTTAACTTCAGTCAAGACTGATGTTATTACTGGAACATAGGGATGTAACGATTAACCGCGAGCCGGTTGAAAATCGATTTAAATATGTGACAATTCAAATCGGTTGAGATGCTAAACAAATCGCGATTCAATTAGGAAATTAGTTTACGTGAATTTATGTCTGAGGGGAACTTACAGTCTTTAGAAAAGTTTAGATGGCATTTTTTCTTTTCATCTTGCCTCTGTATAATGCATACTGAAGTTCATAAGTGCAGTGCTGCTTTGTTTTTATGTTTTTCTTGTAATCACATCACAGCACACAACCAAGGAAACGCTTTAAGCGCCACCTGCTGGCAGAGAGTGAATCTGTGTCTAGTTCAGCTCGTCTGCGGTTTCGGTTTCATACAGATATTTTGTGTGTATAGTTTCACAAAACTGAAGTCAAACCATTCTGTTTTTGCTTCAAATTTCGAAATTATACAATCTGATTTAGATTAAAAATCACCCCGGCCTAATTTTTACACCTCCTATTGTATGCAGCCATCTTTGTTTGGTATCCACCCTGACTACCCCCCTATTGATATGTGGCCATTCATGTTTGTTTTTCGCCCTCTTTGCCTACCCTACACCTTCTAAATGGAAAGAGCACAGACAAAGACTTATTTTGTTTATATGAAGAGATTAGTGGTCGACCGATATATCGCCAAGGCCGATATTTGGCATTTTTTAACCCTCTGAAGTTCGGAATAACCGGTAAACTTTGAGGCATCTTCTCTCTGAAACACCGTTCCCCCTTCCGAAAATAACTTAAATTACACTTTCAGTTTTGATCTTATAGATAAGAGCAATACATCAATCGAATCTGTAAAGGGTCTGCTTTTATTTGTATACACACATAATAATAACAGAACTTTGTGCATTTATAAAATATAGAAAACAAACAGGGTGTGCTGTCTGCCTCCTTGGTCTGCGTGATCTTTATTTAGAGACGTGTCATTAAAATGAACTGTAACTCAGCAAATACCCAACAAAGAGACATGAGAGAGATATCCATAGAAAGCTTGACATGTCTACTATTAAACTAAGCAATTCTTATCGAAAGCAAATATTCTGTGAAAAAAGTAATCCATATGAAACCACCGCGATGTCCAGTCTTTCACATCTACCTTCATTATCTCTAATGCGACCACGCCCACGCGATGAGCGCTATTGATATTATAATCA
>JADLZN010008765.1:0-99539 GCA_018155175.1 Sinocyclocheilus anophthalmus | reverse complement strand
GGGCGGGCGGGTTGGGGGGGAACGGAAAACAGTAACCGGGGGGGAAACAGAAAGGTCGGCCGAAGGAATAGAGTTCGAGGAACCAGGGAGATCAACTATGGGTAGCGTGCAATGCATCGGGGAAGCACCGGGATGGATAAAAGTGGAGGGATTGTTAGGGTGGCCACCATGAAGAAGGATAATAGCGCAGCCCGGGAGCTGGTCAGCAAGCATACGTAAATCACAAGCACGCGACATGCGCGGACAGGGGGACAGCTTAGGCGACGCAGGCGAGGCACAACCCGTAAGAAGTACACGAAGCCGCATATAACACATGAAACATCTGACAGTGGATCCGGGCAGTAAGGGGCCAGTGCGACTCCCCATCTTTGGACTTAGCGGGGTGGGGCAAACGTGGGAAGAAGGGTGAATGGGGGAGGGGATGGCGGACGGGGAAAAAAAAAGTGAGGTGGTAGGGGTACAAGATGTATGGATATTGAGTCGACGCTGGAGGAGAGTAGGCAGGGTGTATGCGAATGGCAACTGGACAGGTCGGGGGGGAGCCCCAAAGCGGGGTAGTAACAGGCCCAAGCACAAACAAAAAAGGGAAAGGCGAAAGAGGACCAATTTAGGTAGTGAGGAAGGTAGGGGAATGGCAAGGGTGGAGGCAGCCACAGGGCAATGCACATTAGCTCAGAGAACAATAGGACATCACAGCAGAGAACAGTACTACCATAGAAGTCAGTGGTGAAGAATGGGAAAGTGCAACCGAGGCACAAACAAGCACAGAGATCAGACAAGCAGAATGTGCACTAGGTAAAGAGACCGTGATTTGGGGATGCTGGAAAATATGCCACAGACACGAGTCCGAGTAGGGGAGTTATGCCGTCCGAGCTGTAGGATGACTGTGATTGAGGACAGGAGTTGCGTGCAGTGGGAAAATCATCTGGGGCCCCATAGGGTATACAGGGGGGAGTGGATGCAGAGGCTTAACGGCACAACTGAGAGGAAAATGGGTGGCGACTGGACATGGAAGTGATGGCATGTTGTCGAGACCACAGAATTAGATACAGGTGAAGAACCTGTTAGTGGGCATCAGTTGCGGAGAGAGTGCGGGGCAGAAGGCCTGGTGAGGCCGCCCAGAAGGGGGGAGGGTAGGTGGGGGACGCGGTTGGACCGCCGAAAGGAGTAGGGCAACGTCGGGGCAAAGAAAAATGGAGACAACGGCCAAACTGGGGCAAGGGAAGGGGGACAGGAGAAAACAATCACAACCACGGCCATGGATGGGACAAGCGGAGAGGGGGGGGGGGGGCAACGGGGGGGGATCCGACGCGTGCCGGCAAACACGACGATCGCCATCGGATGGGTGGGGAGGGCAGCGACAAAGGGTGGGGAATCGCGCGCAGTCTCGAAAATGAAGGAGGGAAAGAGAGGAGTCCCAAAAGTGGGGTGGCGCTTGAACCTGGGCACCAATCCATGGGAGATAAGGAAGGGGTGAGGGACGGTGGGTGGATCAACACCAGTGACCAAACGCCTTAAGAGCGGTAAGCACATCGAACCTGGGGCCGTGGGGGGGCTAGCTTCTCGCTCACGGGACCATGCTGGACCAGGGTGGAAGGGGGTGTCATCAGGGGAGCGGCCCGGAAACGACGGCCAGCTAACGCCGGCAAGTCCCAAGACACACATGCACAACCCAATACGAGGGGAAACTAACTACGGGGACAAACGAATACAGAAGGTAAAGAGGGGGGCATGGCACCGGGTCGGTGGTGGTAGGGTACTAATCGTGAAACGGCCCGTAAAATCCACAAAAGAAACTGCACAGCAGTGACAATACTGGGCGCTGCCGCGGGGGGAAGTTAAGGCCCGAGAGAAAATAAAAATGGGGAGTTGGCAAATCAGGAGTTGCCCGGGGATGCAGTTGCAGAAGGGCAGAAAAGCGTCAGGGGTCAGAATCACGGTCAAAAAATCGATGTCGGTGAAGTGGGAATTAAAATCACGAAATAAATGGCCCGTAATAGGGGGCGGGGAATATTAAGCGCAAAAAAGGCGTGCTATTTAAATAAGGGAATTCTGGCATGTCTGTCCTCTGCGTGAGTGGCATGGAGTTATTACATTTTCAAAAGGATGAGGGTATTAACTCTATGCCCTTATGATTGAGCTATGCTAAAAAAAAAAAGGTGTTGAGTACAATTTGCGTACATGGGGTCCAATTGTGCCTGAACATAATAAACAAATAGCTGTCATAATACACGAAATAGGGGCACGATCAAATAAAACAGACTTTAGCGGATACAAAAATGAAGTCTGGAAGAAGAGTGAAAAAAGAGGGAGAATGCAATAATAAAGTAAATAAATAAGAAAGCAACAAAAGATAAAATAAAAAATCAGAACAACTTTCATGCGCCAATTACTAAAAAGTTAATCATGGTTGATCAGAGGTGGTATAGAACTGTGGAAACCGCCATTTACTCCAGAGATAAAGCTAGAATGTGTACATGTGGTCTAGTAGGAGGAAGACTAGTGTTTTCAGGTGTGGCAGAGAATGAGACGCATGAAGCCAGCGCCATTGCTAGAACTGCGGGGAAGGGGGTCAGTGGACTAAAAATGGCTGAGACCAAGCCGGGGTGACTGGGTGCCCCCGGCCTCGGAGACGCTGAAATCTCCCGGACCACACCTTAACAAAGAAAGGTGCTCAACGCGGCCAGAGAAAAACCCGGTTGGCTAAGGTGGCCAGAAGACACGTTCATCGAGAACCTGGCTGTGGGCTACAAAACTGGGTTCTTTCGGCGGCAAGACCAACCCAAACGCAAGAAAGAGATGGGGGCTGGAAATAGAACCCGGACGGGATGGGGCGGGTGGAACCTAAAAGGGGTCCGCGAGACATCGTGCCGGAAAGTGAAGAACCGGGTGGAAGCACCTTGAGGTTCACGACTGAGGGAGCAGGGAGGCACAAAAGGCACAGACGTATGGGCCGGGGCAGTGACGCTGTGGGCTGCAGTCAGGCTTGTGGTCTGTATGCCCTAAAGCCTGACGTAAACCCCCTGGCCAGGATACCACACTGTGCTGCGACTTGACCACGGGACATCGGAAGGGAGGGACGACACCTGCGTTATCACTAGTTGTATTTTAGGCATACGGTGAAACACAGGCACAGGGGGCAACACGAGGCCTGGAGGTAAAACATCCACACGCCCCCCCCCTACCTCCCCACCATCATGGCTCCTGTTGCTCTTGCCCAACCATGTCGCCTCAACCTAAGCCCGTAACACAGCTCGATGCTGTGATCTCACCACAACGGAGGCCGACAGGCGGCTTGCTTCAGGGAAACTGCCCGTTCCTCACACCATGTCCCGCGGGGGGGTTGAATGATGGATGAGGAGGTCTGTAGCGCTCTCGGTGTTACAGCAGAAGGCAGATGGAAGGGGGGATTCGCGCAGCTTCAGTTAAAGGTTGCACACTACCGTTGTTACAGTCCAGGAAATTAGCATGCACTGGTCGTTGGGCAGAGCTGCGAACAATGTGCGTGTGCGCTGTGAGAATTTTTTCATCAAAGTGAACCGCTGCCTGCGGTGAAACCGCGCCGATATACAAACCGGAGAGTAAAAAGAGTGAGTATAATTTTGGGGGAACAACTGCACCGGACTAGACCGCTATCTCAGCATAACAAAGACAGACGAACTTTAAAGCTGCATTGGTGGTTGTAGTGGGTCAGGGACATCCAAGTGAGTGTAGAGCACGCCATACTGAGCATTAATAAAGTTGGAAATTGAAAAAACTAATACTATAAAAATTCGAATATAACAATAAAACATTTACTACAATAAAATAAAATAAAACGTTAACTGCACACCCTATAGCTAAAGGAAAAAACTTGTTTATGTTTACGCCTATGTTGCAAACAACAGTTCCACTTTGCACGTTCGTCTTAACATATGTACTTTTAAAACTAACTAAACATTAAGGAATAAAAAAAATAATAATATTTAACAACATGGAGCATAAAAAATCTCCCAATAAAAGCACAAAAAACTAACTAAATCAAAAGGAAACATAAAAATGAAAACGAATTTGAAAAAACAATCAACGAAGAGTATCAAGTGGCGTGTATCGGTATAAGAAATTTAAGAATTATCTTTTAGTGTTATGTAGATTTATAAACAAAAGCAGACGGGTGAGAACAACTAAGGAATTAATTATGCGGGAAAACGTAAATCATAATGAACTGTCGATTGCGTTATGTATAAGGTAATTAAAAAGATTCGGCACTAGGGGGTCTGCATTGACATTCATACTTTGCATCCCGGCGCGTCGCTCTAGAGTTCAGTGGGGGTGGAAGGAAGGAGACGCAAAGCCGAGGTGAACAAGCCTACTAGCCAGGACCACTGGTAGGGAGCATTGGCGCCGTGACTGGAGGGGAGGGGCCAAGCAAACATTGAGAGAGAGCGAAAGATGACCAGGAAGCCCGATGGCAAGGTCAAAACCTCACAGGGTCCACAACAGCCACACAACCAGTGTGATATTAGGCGGAACCATTAGGGCCGCAAGGGTCTTGGGCCCGTCTCTCCCCCAAACTTCCCGAACAACACCCAAGACCACCAGAAGCCTATTGGAAACCGGAAGGTGTGCTCGTAACTGATATTGTGGCCGGATGACTGAGTGTGGAACAGAAGCACAATCGTGGGGTGGCTCCCAGATGTTTCAAATGGTGGCGCAACGACTTGCTGGCCTCGTCCTCTGCATCATGCCATCCCACACTTCTGGTCCACATCCCTTTTTCCTCCTAATTCACAGTGCGGCAAATGGAAGAAGTAAACACCTGATCTTCTTCTCTGCGGCGAATGGGTGGGGAGTTGGGGAGCGTTTCGCTCAGCTCCTCTGTGGCTCGGCTATGCTCCTGCAGCTTCTGCCCTCACTTCCCGCAGGGACAGTCGCATGCAGGCGCTCCGGTTTGTACGGACAGGGTTTCCTTGTGACAATCAAATGGCTCTGCCAGCAAGCGCTGGTGAGTTGATGGGGGTGCTTCTTCGTAGTTCACGCCCCATCGAGACACCGCGACACACCCGACAAGGCTAAGCGACGCGGGACCTGCCGATGGGAAACTGGGGACCGCGGAGGAGCGCACACGTCTCTACCTGCTGCTCTCGCTGCCTTGTCGGCACTCTGGGCTTCTCAGAGTGGGTGTGGTGCTCACCTGGGTGCCGTAATGGTTTAGGGCAGGAAGAGAGCAAAAGATAGGTTTAATGGTGACCTTCAGGGGGTGTCACAGCCCGTTTTTCCTTCTCCCTCGTGGTCTTCTCCAGAGTTCTCATGCTTGTAATGTGTTTCTTTAGGGATAAATCTTGCCAGTGTGCCTGTGACAATAACCGGGGAAAAGGGGACGGGCACGCCTGCGCCGATTAGTCTGGGCGATGGGGTAAAGCTGGTGTAAAGCAAGAGGTATAGGTAAGGGAGACGTAATCTGAAGCACCAGGAAAAACAGAAAGGGAGACCCTAATAGGACCAGGCCCTGGGGCAGACGCAAGATTTAAAGTACAGTAACAAGCATCCAGTAGGGGTGAAGACTCCGGACAAGTATTTATTTTTCAGTGGGCGTGAACAGTGAGATGCGTGGGCACGCAAACCCAAGCATGTTCCAGCCATTGGTCCCAGTCCTTGTCCGCCAGCTCGGTCGCCACCCCGCCATCGCTATACATTGGCAACACCGACTCTCTCTGGAACCCAAGGTCACTGGCACAAGTGCCTGGATTGACGTGTCCTGCTGCGCCAGACGAATACACTCGGCTGTGGCAGGTGCGTCAAAACATGTGTCCTGAGCCAGTCAACTCCCAACTACGATAATGGCAGTGAATGGGGGTCGAGATTTTGAAGCCCAAAAAATTGCATCCATCCATCATAAAATGTGCTCCACACAGCTCTGAGGGGTTAATAAGGCCTTCGGACAATCAACACAACCTATGCCAGGTGTGCAGGAAGAAAAATATCCATATTTTAAACTTTATAAACCGTAATCTCTAGCTTCCACTAATTGACGTACGCACGTTCATGAGAGAGTGGATGACGTAGCGTATAAATACAAGCCTGAAAATAGATTTTTCCTGTTCGTGCTGCAACATTAGTTGTATTCCTACGAGAGAAAAAAAAAACATTTAGCACTTAAGTTGCCACATTAACTTTCGACCTCTCTAAAGGTGCATCAACATCATTTTTGGTCCATGTTTGGTTGAGTAATTAAGAAGCCATGAGCCAGGTTGGGAATTCCCAGATGTGGATGCTACTGTTGTGCCCTCCAGCATTCTCAATTACTTCAGCAAACACCCTGCTGTGAAACCAAATGCCTGATGAAAGTCACTCTCAACAGGATTGGCTTTTGAATGAACAGGTGTTATGGTGACTCATGGAAATACAGTACACACAGCAGTCTTGTTCCTAAACCAACTGGATATAGAACTAATTGCGAATTAGTATTTGTGTGGTTTTAGTGAACTGGTATAATATTGGGCTTGTAATTATGAGCACTGACATTAAAAGAACCCTAGTGTGCACAAATTCTCAACAGAAGTTAAAATATGAGGGTGAAATTGTACATTATTCATGTTTCTACATGTAATCTCAGAAGAATCACTTGAAAGAGCATTTAACAAAAGACGTCCATAGGCCAACAGCCTGTTTTTCTTTTGTGGGAAGCCGTGAAGTCATTTAATCACAAGCTATGAACACTTAAATTATAAGTAAACCTAAACACATTAAATAATTAAATACATAATATATAAAATAAATAAAGCAAGGCTTTATTTTAACAGTTTTAAAAAATAAAATCAAGAAAAAAAATTAAGTTAAAGGTCCTATATTGTCAAAACTGAAATGTCCTGGCTTTTTTCATGATAACTGAGGTCTAGGTGCTATGTAACTCCCATATAAGTTTCAAAACAGTCAGTCCACAGTACAATTTACACAGCCTGCTTAAAGTCGCTGTATTTTGAGAACCGTTGTGACTTCAAAGTTGACGTCAAAACTACACAGTCACCGCCTTCAGTAACCACCCCGAGCACCGCCCACAGTCCCACTCTCCTTTTGCCAAACCCCCAGACAACATCACGTCTATGCTATTGCTGAGCAACGACAACACAGAAACATGTCGAAAATGTTAACTTTAACCACGAAACCAGATCGGCTGACCTGTAACGTTCTCACTCAAAGGATGGACGATCTGATAGGATTGTTACTATGAGGTGGATCACTTCTAACGTGTATAGTAAAGACAAACTCCCCGTGTCTATCTAGTCACGATGAAGATGTAAATACGTTTCAATATCAGCAGGCAACTATTTTTACAGCTAAATTATTATTCCAGCCACAATTAATCACAACAACGTAAATACAATTACAAATGATTATATATTAATTGTCAGTTTGTTGTTTTATACACATGCACATATTTCATACACGACATAATCGTGAGATGCAAGAAACATAGACATATGGCAAGAAATCTGTAGACGCGCCCATAACAACAAAAGACGATGTTTTATTGAACCTTTTCTGATAAGAAGTGTATGCTGCAAACGCGAGCATTTTTGAAGATCTTTTCTGTCCAGTCTGCTCGTTTTATCGCTTTTAACCACAGCTGTCGTCGGATTTTGTCTGGCAGAGGCAGCAGATATGCGATCAAATTTCTAATTTTAAGCATCCAGTTTCCCCTTTGTTTTGCTGCCTCCAGCTAGCGCTGTGACGTCGGCTGACCCTAGTTAGCCACCTGTGGTTGGCCTGGCCGTGCGTCACTCAGAAAACAACAGGCCAATCAGAAGAGAGGCTCATGAATATGAATTAGACAGGCCAAAATCGACCTGTTCTCAGTAGAGCTCCTGAGAGAGGAGCTGTAAACATATATTGAGATGGTTTTTTTTGGTACTTATACCGCAAATATATATATATATATATTCTTAATGACATCAAAACCTAAAATAAAACTCCGGAAAGGTGTAAAATATGGGACCTTTAAGGATCAGTTGATAAGGAAATGCAATGGAGAGAACCAGAGGATAGAAGATGACTAGTTTTTACATGTTTTAAGAGGAACCATTTCCCATAATTCATTTGATTAAAGTCAAGAGTGACTCGCAGAGTGGATGTTTCGGAAACCATTAGAGCCTGCAATTTGCAACTAAAACTGTGATCATCATTCATGGTCAATATATCACTTTTAGGAATTTGGCAGCAATTTTTGTGGCTCTTCAGTGATACAGCTGAGATGCGGGACTGCTGTCGAGATCGGTCAGTGCATGTCAGGGTGGCTGATCTAAATCTGTCGGCCCATCTAGGAGAGCTGGCCCAGGGATTAGGTCAGAGCTGAGCGGAGATCCAGAGTCTCGATCTAGCAATGATGCCAGTCCTGGACCAACAACTGGTATGGGTCATCTTTCTCTCTTCCATTTCTCAGACAATCTATCAATCCGTTTACATGGTGTATGAACAAATAGATACTGAAGCTGATATACAACTGTTTGGCAATACGGTAAGTCAGTCAATTTCTTTAGGGAAAAAAGTAATCTCTAAAGAATAAGGGCGGAGGGGTGATGAACTTTTATTACAGGAGCAGCTCTGAGGGTTAATCCCAATGAAGAGAGAGTCCATGGATGTTAAAGGTTCTTCATGAAACCAAAGATGCCAATAAAGAACCTTTATTTTCAAGAATGTGTTCGTCTTTTTAACAAAAAAATTAAATATATGCATAGTATCTGTTAACATAACAAAAAATTATGCATCAGTGTGTATTCTTACAGACAAAACAAATGGAGTGCATTGGTGTGACACATTTTAGGACAATTTCTTTCCAGTCTGTCAGTAAACATCTGTGATAGTGGGTGGATCATTTTTATCTACATCCCTTTGGCTTCCTTTCCCAACTCCTCCACCATCCACACTCACTTTATGACCCACTTTGAAACATGGTGGCCATCATCCGAAATTTGGCCTCATCCAACCTTCATATAACCCAAGGCCTGGCTGATACCCTCACCCAGTCTGACCTCATTCAAAATCGTCATGGATGAGAAAATACTCTTTTAGCCTAGTGATCTGTAACTACCTACTCATTCTGCTTAGATTAGTATTATGTACTCTCTGCTACCTTTTTTTTTCTTGTGCATTTGTACTGTGGGCTGCAATAAAATAAGACTCTTGCTAAGAATTTAAATCTAAACAATTCATAGGTGAACGCCAGTTTTGTGCAGACATCCTCAAATAAGCTTTAATCAATTGGAAGCACACAAGCAGACACGGAGAATAAGAATGTGCTTTTATAGATCAGATTATTCTGATCAGCAAGTCAGCAAAAGCCTCCAAAGCAGATTCATACACAAATTACTCTATATTACACAGGCACTTGATATTCTCTGTAACTTTAAACCTAACTAAAGAAACTTGTACCCATCTAAGAATACCATATCACACAATAAAGGGCACGGCACATGTAACGAAGCAGCGTTTATCACACTCCTGTTTCCGTAACACAGCCTTCTTCAGCAGCCTGTGGCCCAGCAAAAGGCCATACCCTTGACCCATCAGCAACCATATACCTCCTGAACTTCCCCTGAGGTACTTTCATTTCAGCCAACTCTGCTTTCAATAATGGCCAGCCTGGTATTTTGATATTGAGATGAAGGACATGTTGTTGATTGTTCTTTTCATGATGCTATCTGTAATTATAGCTAGACAAAGATGGCTTAACAGAGAAGTCTAGTTTAAAGCAGTGCTTGTATGCATCTCAACCAAATGCATGATATTCACAATAATAGGTGGAATGCATGAGATGCCTGGCATAGGTAAAGGCATTAAGAGTTATTGCCATGTAGCAGTACTCAGAGTTATGGTTGACACAGATCAAGGCTGTACTCAATAACACAATTATAGTAAGAGCTGCTGTAATGTCCCCATATGGTCGATGTAAAGAGAGGGGAACTTTGACAGTATAGCAGACTGTGCACCGCTCAGCACTAAACTCTGAACTGATGCATTATGTTTTTAATGATGAAAGGCGAAAATATGTTTGCCGTGCATTAGGGTTGTCAAAAGTACCGACTTCGTTACTGAAATTTTTAAAATGTGACGATACCAGCATTTCCCGCTAGCATTTTGAGCAGATTCTTAAACACCTCTGTTTGGCCATTGTGTTTATGTGCTCAGCAGATATGTCTGTGATTGGCTACAATGATCATCGCTTCATGCTTTTCGGCGAGCGCTTACACAGATACCACCGGCGTGTTTGAAGCCGTGTCTATTAGCGATCCCACTATAGCTGCTTATCACGGATCCGCTGCTAGACTTGTACCGAAGTCGGTACTTTTGACAACCCTACCATGCACTACGTTAAACGTGGAGAAAAAAAATTTCAAACTGGAATAAGAGTTTAAAGTCAACACAAAATGGTATTTGCTTCTTGAATGTGACGTTTCTAAGTAAAACAGGACATCCAGCGACCATTGAAAAACTTCACTACTTGAAAAAATAAACTTCAATTAAATGAACAAAAAAATAAAATATATATATATAAATATTTTGGTTTTAACTAGTGGCCAAGGCATCCATTTTTCATTTTCAACCAGTTTATGTTGACGTACTAAATAACTCAAACTACATCAACTAAAAGTCAAATTTAAAACTCATGAAGACTCACTATAGTGTTATAAACATTTTTAAAAACAACTAATCAAATGACAAATGCATCTAAACAAAATGTACAAAACTAAAGTGAAAACAGAAAATATAAATATAAAACCCCATTTAAAATATTATTTAAAAAAACGTATAAGAGCATATCAATGATACTAACAGGTTGGAGGGAAGCGGTTATGGAAAAATAATGGTTGTCACAAAAAAATGGAAAGTTATTTCAGAGACGGAGCAAACTATTTACATTTTGATGAAAGAAAGACTAAATTTTCATGTCATGCTGACAATAGAATTCTACATGTCTTCACTTCATTTACACTGCAGAGTCATACTGGTTGATAAAACGAGACATTTGAAACTCAAGACTGACATTATTATATACCTGAGACTATTAATAGCATATATCCTGTGACATTTGGATGAAATAGACATAAACCAGCTCTGATTTATACATTTATAAGGAACGCTGACCTTTAAGTGATACAATATTTACTTAAGGGATGTAGAGGAGACCATGTTAAGAGTGACAAAAATAAATTTTAACCTTTGTGCGACAGCACAATAACAGTTTGTCCACGTCAGCAAGAAAATGTTCTCCATGGAGGGAATGTCATTTTAGTTTGTCTTCAAGACAAATACCCAGAAAGCTGTGTTTGTTGTCTGTCAGAGCGAGATCGGAATCGACTTTTTAGCACCATGTCAAATTAAACTGCAATCTCATGACAGTATACATGTTTCAGCTCAACTTTGCATCAGCCTTGCAAATTAGACAAGAGGGGAAAAGCTGCAATGGTAATTTCAGCCGCGCGTCCTCGTCGACGCTGACGTTTCTTTTCTAATTGACCCCAGGTCAAATGAGCCTGAGATAATATTTTGTTAAAATATTCTCATTTCCTGGAGAGTCCCATTTCCATATAACTTCACCTCATGCTTTATTTATGACTTTCTTTACAATTACCATGCAAATGACATCTTAACGGTCTCCTTCCCCCCCAACACAGAACAGTTTAGTAAATATCAACCTGCATTCAATATTAATAAATCTACAGTTTAAAAAACCCTCTTATATGTACATGAATTATTTAAGTATTCACGGGCCTAGGGTGGGTTACAGCACCCTCAATGTGAGGTTACAAAATAAATGACTGTATGTTCCAGTTACAGGTCTGCTAAAACACATCACCCTCGACTGCATTCAACCAATGAAAGTAGCTGTTAATTCACACGTCTGGCTCACACCCTGTCAAGACTTGGAAAACTTCACGCAGTAGTTGTTGATGTTTACTCTGCTCTCCCAGCAGGTGTGAGCCCCTGTTGTTTAGAGATCATCTATTGCCCCTTTACTCAATCTTGTTTCTTTCAACTCACAGGATTCCCATCATCATCATCTGCGCCTCCAGCAAGCTGTTTCTCTCATCAGCATGTCTTTGTGAGCGGCAGTCTCGCATTTGATCCCCTCACCTACAATAAATCTTAACTGGGTGGAGACCAAAACCATCCGCATGGTTTTACAGTTCTCCTCTCTTTGACCATATCTAAAAGGTTCCAGTGTGTTTTTTCAAGAGAAATTACAAGGTGAAATCTTAAGAGATACTTTTAAAATACAAAACTGGCGTATCAACAAGTCATCGTGCAATCTGTTGGCCTGGTGATAATGAACAATGTAGCGTGAAATCGAAATAAATAAATCTATATATATATATATATATATCTAAATATCTAATATATATATATATCTATATAATTATATATATACCGATATCTACTAATCAATATGTATAGCGTAACTTTTAAATAAGTGTGAATCCAGTTGATCTCACTGCTGTCCCAATTAACTTGTCGGCTGTATTGATATCGGAGATGGCAACAAATGTAACAACATCTGGGCTGCGTTCAGCCCCGACAAAAAACGGTGCAAAACGTTTTTAAAATGGAAATGGTGGTGCGTTTAACACCCTGTTCTGATGATGCAAGAGTTGCAACTACGGCAGCTGAGAAGACCATTCTTTGTGTTCTTTTTGAAGAATTTTCGGAGCCTGACGAAATCGGTATAAATACGTGTTTAATACTGCAAAATACGCTCGATGTTACAGTCACTGCCCTTGCCGTCCAGAATAAAAGAGAACGTCCCAATCGAGTGAAGGGATTTGTGGGAACGGTGGTTCCTAATTACCGTGTTCCAACATTTGTCTCGCATTTCAGGATGAAAAGACAAACATTTCAGGTGAAGGATAATCCACTTCTTACCTCCGAGACTGTGTTATGATCTATATGACCTTATCATTTTTATTGTGAGTTATTAGGCTTATCATTATTGCTGATCTCTGTTGTTGTGCTATGATATTGTAATATTTACCATTATATAATCAGAGGGGTATAGAAAAGTTTATGAAAGTGTCACTCCATAATACAATAGCAAAATATATAAATATGTATAGTATTTTTATGTTACATTAATCAGTATTTAGCACACCTTCCTAAGGAAAGGATATGGACCAGAAGACATTGCAATTACTAAATTATATTTAGACAGACTTAAAGAAGTTCCAGATCTATACTTGTGCTCTTATTCTTTCAGTTATTTTGCCTTTAATGTAAATAAACATGTGCAAACAATAAACTTTATAACAATAGGCTCTTGTGAATTTATTTTGATGTTATTTACATTGTGCAAGCTGTCTCTTTAATACTTTGTGGTTTATATACATGCTGATTGGGCTGACATTTTGACACACCCACCAAACAAGAGAAAAGTATCTCAAACCCCGTTTCACACCGTTTCCAGGAACCATGTCATTCAAACCGGAAACCGTAGCAAAACGGTGTGAGCTTGAACTTGCCCCTGATGCAGGAATGAATCGTTTGAGTCTTGTCAATGAATCGGTTCAAACAAGAGTTCTGAACGATTCGCTGTGTCCGAATCATTCATTCACTATTAGAGTCAGCCAACAAAATTTCAAAAGCACGAATGTAAACATTTAAATGTAATAAAATATATAAACAATATATTAAAATAGACCGTTAAATATATTACCTGAATTGTCACTACAGTGCAGGACCACATTGAGTTGACGAAACCGAGTGAACTAATCCGATCCAGATAAAATACCTGCGCTTGGAGAGCGCCGGAGCTTGTACAGTTATCTACGTGTATTTATGTATTGGGCAATAGGTCCTATATTTGATAGATATACTGTTATAATATAGTCCTTATCAATCATTCTTTAGTTAATGTACTCCAAAAAGACTGGCAAGAGCCTAGCCCAATACGAATTGAATATAAGTAACCATAGACCATTTAGCGGCCTGCATTTTGGCTTAAGTAGTTTAACGTCTTTTTGGGGGGGGGGGGGAAGGGGTTGTGTTTATTGATAAGATACAAAGCCAAAAACAAAATGCATATTTGACGACAAGTCACGAAAAAGCCCCCGTGGTTCTCAGTTTATTTGGGTATTTGCCGCTGATTCATGTGTTTAACCAACCACTGTAACAAACAGCACATACATATTTTCGTTTTGAGACCATTCAGCCAGAGCTTAAAGGCATGGTTACATATAGTTTACCTTGGAAAATAATAATAACCTTATTTTGCAATATATTTGATATTTTTTATATATTTGTTTATAATTCATACAAATAATTTAGTTGTCTTGAATCTTGAAAATCATCATGCTGTGCATATCGACTTATGAGGGGTATCCGACCATAAAGTGATAAACAACATTAATTGATATGAATGTAATCACATCGCATGTATATTGAATCATTATTTAAAGAAACCCCATTAAGATCATCTGTTCGGCAGATTCTGTTTGCTCCGGGACACACCTGTTTACTTTCCCCAGCAGTTTATTCATGCACAGGCGCGCATAACCAAGCATCCCCTGTTGTTTAAGGACCAAACACCCCCAACTGCTAGACACCCCCTATAGTTAAAACCCTTAACCAATCGCAGGGCCCGGGGGCGTGGGCCAACGGTTGTCCCTGTAGACTGAGAATGACTTCATTCTCAAACTCTATATGTTCCCCAGTGAAACAAGCGCCTGTTTTATTCTTCGAGCCAGCATCCAGTCAATAGAACGACAATCTGTGCGGATCGTATCCTCGCCTTGCCGCTGCATTACAAGAGAGTGAGGAGCGAACAGAGCAGCACGGAGGGAACTGTGCGCAAGAGGAGGCGTTTATGTGCGCTATAGAGCTTGTGGTGCTGAAACGCGCTCAGTTGCGCAGGCGAGCGGAGCCCCGCTGATCAGGAGAAACGGAGTTTTTCTATCACCCCTATACGGAGGATTTACTCCGGAGCAGCCTACTTGGATTGATGCAAGACCTGCGCATTAAGGCAACTTGATTTGAACAAAATTGTGTTGGGAAATATTACGTGAACGTTCGAAAGAAAGTTCTAAACTTTAGAGACAACCAGCGTTGATGCTTAGACTGTGCTCAGATGGCAGTAGAGACTTTCAGCTCTCACAGCTGAGGTTAACATAATCTGCTGTGTTTTTTAATTATTATTATTATTTACCTAATTCAAGAGGTGGGCGAGGACCAGCTTCCACATTCAGTCCAGCCGGAGCTTTCGTGCGCACACTTTCAGTCTGGACTGCAGGACAAGTGTTGAAGACTCCGGAAAGATGTTGACGTTTTACATCGCATTATGCCTTTTAGGAACAGGTAAGACGTTTTGTTTGAGTTCAGTAACTATTCTTATGATAAAATCGGATGTTTGTCTAGCCTACTACTTAGCGCTGCGTCAACCTAATCATAACGCGATTACCGATCGTTCAGCGCGCCCCGTTTTGAAGTGAACGCAGTGGTTTTAGGTGTGTCATAAATGTATTTTGTGACATATGAGGTCCTAGTGAAATCCTCCCGGTATATTGGGCGAGTGGCACTGCGCCAAATGCAAACAAGGCTAATTTGGAAATTAAGCTTGTCCGATACAGGCGTGTAGGCTACTCCAGCGTAATGCAGCTGATGGTGATATACTGCTCATCGTACCCTTATATAGAAGTAGGCTACTGTGGCAGTGCCGTGGTACAGTGATGGTATCATATGGTACATAATATAATACAATCATACTGAAATGTATCTGCAAGGTAGGCTACTTAATAATGGGACATGTCCGAAACATGATAGTGCCGTAGTTTTTTATTTATTTGTTGCATAGGCTATAACTTTAGTTATAAATCACTTTTGTGTGGCTATGAAGGAAAACCCTGGGACATGGAAAATCTGAACGTTCATGTTGTGTAGCCTCCATGTGTTAAGGGTGCAATAAATGTGTTTGGGGAACTTTTTTGTTGTTTGCTGCAATCGCGAGAGCATCAGTTACAATGGAACAAGTGGCTGCGTTTCTGACATACTGTATGCACACTGGACTGGAGGCTATACTGTACATGACAGACTTGTGGTTGGTATCCAGTGCCCCATTTAGAGAGATCATCCAGACAGCAAACTTATTAAGAGAAAAGTTGAAGAAAGAAAGAACCAGGTGTGACCATGATAATGGCTATTAGTAACACCCTTCTGAGGGTTTGGAAAAGTGTGTTAAAAGCCACAGAGGTCTACTGCATAAGAGATGTGCTGCTCACAGTCTCCAAAACAGAAGAAACACCTCTTAATAATTTCACAGCCAACGCCATCACCAAGGCACAATCTCCTCTCTCAAACAGAATAATTCAACAGCATTAAATAAATATAAATGGTGCTGCGCAGAGGTGCGACATTTCTCGATACAGTCTAGGGAAACCGGGAATGCGCGAGATCTGAAAGATTATGCTCGTCGCAGTGTTGATTTATTAATTGTTTTGTACTTTATGTAGGCTAGTAGTGGCCGCGGGCATCTCTCGCTATCCTGATAAGCCTATGTTGTGAGTTTGAATGAGCTGGCTATCGCTTGCTGCACTCAATGCGCTGTCACCCCCCCCCCCCCCCCCCCTTCTTTGTTTCTGACAGAGACAGCGCTGCAGTGTAGGGTTGGGAACGGGGAACTGTTTCTACTCTTTAAAATGACCGAAATCGAATGATTTTTAAGACTTTCAATTTCATTAACGATTCTCGAACGTGCTTTATCGTCGGCGCGGACGGAACACCGTACTATACTCTGACGGTGCAATGAGTGCAGTCCGACTCCCAAATGAATGAATCTCGTGAACAGCTTCTTTTAGTAACTCATAAACATAAATTGAGACCAATGTAGTCCAATTCCCGACTGAATGAATCTTATTGAACAGGTCCGATTCAGTGAATCACAAGCATACAGCGCGAACAGTACAATATGATTCCCAAACGAACGACTCTTATGAGTCGGTTCTTTTTTTGTGAATGACAAAAATTCAGCGTGACCATTGTTGTTCGATTTCAGAACAATTGACTCTTATGAGCCGGTTCTTTGTTGTGAATTCAAATCTTGCAGCGGCTGAATCAATTTGGCTAAACTGTTATTGTCATTAGGCTACTTGTCCTACTCGAAGTGAAGCAACTGTTATTGTGTTTTGTTTCAAACTTGTTCTGCAAATCAGTGTAAGTTGTAAATCTGTAAAGATTTTAGGTTAGATGACGTCTGTCAGTTATTGAAAATGAATTTAATGACTGACAAGTCATTGAAATGCATTTATTTTTATTATTATTTATATTTTTATGAGGTGTTAGGGGGTCATATGATGTTTTTTTTTAAAGATCATTATTTGGTGTATGTGGTGTAACAGAATATGTTGACATGCTTTAATGTTCAAAAAACAAAATTTTTCAAATACTGTACATTCTTGTAGGTCCTCTATGCCCCGCCTCTCTCAACGCTTCGTTTTCTACAAAGTCCCTCCTTCCGACAAGCGCAGTCTGCTCTGATTGGCCAGCTGAACCAGTGCATTGTGATTGGCCGAACACCGCAAGCACTCGTCGGAAATGTAACGCCCCTTACCATAATCACAAGCTTCATCTTTCAAAATAAATGTAAAGACAGAGCCCGAAAGGGCGAAACAGAGTGTCTTGTGGACAGAACAGTGCAATTAATATATGTTTGCAGCACATAGCCACGTTTAAGACATGCGACTCCATGTGGATGTGAGGTGGTCTCTCTCTCTCTTGCGTGCGATGCGCGCACACACACACACACACACACACACACGCTCACTCTCTCTCTCTCGCTTCTTTCTTAGGCGCTTTGCACAGGCACACACACACACACACACACCCAAACAATGCTCAAAACTCCGCATTTGAACAGTCAATAGCAAATACTTAAACTAATAACAAAACAGTAGCTGATTCAGAAGCGCCAGATTGTCATAGCAAAGTCAGAAATACCTCCTCTCCTAGGTTCACGAAACGGTCGTCCATAAAATGCATTGCTGTTCTGTTGTAAGTAATCTTAAAAATTCCCAAATGCATCTACTTTCGGAAGGCCAAAAAGTGCTTTGCTTTGCCTAGAAACACACAGCGTCTTCCTGACATGCTGCTTCAACACTAACTGCGGTTACTGAAACCACGCCTTCTTTCTTTGCGTGCACATTTGGGCGGCATTATGCAAATATTTCCACATAGTGAGGTAGATATGTGGGGGCGTGTTAGAACGAGACGTTTAAGGTAGGCGTGGCCGACTCTGAAATTTTATAAAGAATATCTCTTTGGATTAAGACTCTAGTCTTTGCAACTTCGGGGATCTTATCTATGCACAATCAGCTTGTAACACTCCAAAGAGAAAGGAAAACTTGAAATCGCATCATATGACCCCTTTAAATTAATTCTGTTAAAATTTGGAATTATCTCATTATTTGACAGTGCAATAAGAATCACATTTCCCTCCAAATATTTATTTCCTGAAAAGTATTTGTTAACTGTAGTTGTTAAAAGTTTTCATCACTACTGCAGAGTGACATTGTGCTTAAACTTGTTATTGCACAATGACATGCAGTTTAAATTATTTGCAAACTGGTACAAGAAAACATGTCTGTCTTTGCACAATCTATCAGGTTTGTTTTCTACAACGTTGCATTTAAAAGCTTAGTACTCATACACTCCTAAGTACTCATACGCTCCTAAGTAGTTTTCGGGCACCATATTCAAATTTGCACTATTTATTTCACACCAAAGGCGGCACTATATTTTGCATATTATATGTGCTATGAGAGAGGTTGATTCATTTGCGGAGTAGTACAGCATATTTGAGCCTGGCCTATTTTTACCGTGTGTCTGTTGTTTCCACACCTTTTAACAAATATTTTTTTCATTGGGTGTATTATTAACACTGGCTTTGATTCAGCTCTAGATAAAGGCTTCAAAATCCCTTGGCCCCCTCAGATCCAAAAGTGTTTCTTCTCCCAATTAACAGCGTAAGTGAAAGCGAGGCAAAGCGCTTTCGGTCGGTGCTCCAGTAAACAAATTAAAACAAATGTTTATTGGTGGTTAAGCTGCGCTTTATGTCTGTCTCTTTGATAAATGAGGCCGCCGCATTGACACGGATGGAGGCGGTAATTAAATTTAAATGTTGAATCTAAATGCCTACCACCATCACAAATTTAGAGGGAAAATATAGGTGGAAATGTTAATAAAATGCCTGCCTGGTTTGCAAATAGCTTTAAATTTGTAATAATCATAGCATAGAGTATGCTTCAGTTAAGCACAATAACAGAGGTTTATCTGAAGATATGTTATAAATTTTCCTTTATAACAGCAATTTGTAGACTATTGGCTTTCATGTGGACTTTCTAACTCATTCAGGGGGAAAATATGACCCTGGCTGCACTCTAGATGTTTTTCTCATCATTAAGTGGGTGTGTAAGTAAGACAGAAGGGGGGGGGGGGGTGGATAGGATGTAGCAGAGCAATTCTTTGACAGACTGGTGGCAGCTGCTTTGGGAGGAGCAGAGAGGCTCCCGTATGGCCTGAACCACTCATCTCACCTGACATCTATACAAGCAGCACGCCACATTCTGAAAAACCACCAGCAGCTCACACCTGACTCAACAGCTCCCTCTCTGAATAATGGCTCATAGATAGATAGCGCAGAGAGAGAGAAATATCGTCCTGGTTCCCATAAACACACACGCCTCCTTACACATTCACCCAGACATATACACACCTGAATGTAGGTGCAAACACACATCTCCTTTATATCTCGGTCTCCCTCTTGTTTGTCTTCTCTGTCTTTCTCTCTCTCTTACTCACACACACACACACACGATTTCAGAGTGTCTGACAAGATGAAGTCTCAGAACTAGTAGCAAAGAGCAGGGTTTGAAGCAGAGAACATGACAGTCTTGAAGAGACCAGCCCTTAGTGCCAGATATTCATGTGCATGCCCTTACCAAAGCTCCGCTGCTTCTTTCTCGCAGTCGTAATTTGCTTTCTCAGAATGTCCCTCAGTCTCCCAGTGCAATTCTGTTGCACTGTGCCATCGGTATTCCAAGTAATCTCCGGCACTGTGCTTTTTTTGAAACCTTTGGCATGGAGTTGGCTATTCCCATAAGGCAGCGTTCAAAGGAAGCGTGTTAAGATCATAAGACTTTCGCCAACTGCTTCCTTCCGCTCTAGTCCTTTTGCCTTGTAAAGAGAAAAGAAATACATAATTGACTATCACTTTGTGCATTATAATTTTACCATTTTGTACCCTAACACAGACTTTCATTAACATACTTTCTTTCCCGCTCTTTAGCAAGGTAGACGATGGAATATTTTGCTGGTTGACCTAGTATGCATCTAATACATGTGATTTTGTCAAAAGGCAGCACAGATTATGTATTTTTTGCTCTGTGATATCCCACAATCTTGTATGGGGTTTAAAAAAATCTATTCATAAATATCCATTCACTATCACTAATTACTTTCTTAGTTATCTAAGGTTCACTCAAATTTGTTCTAGATCTTTAGGCATCATAATAGTGGGTTGGGAGCCTGTCTGAAACCAGCTTCTTGAGTTGGTGCCTTCAACTGCTGTCTGTTAAGTAATTGACTGACTGGGCAGAAAGGCTGCTGGCTTCGGTTTCAGACTCAGCCACACACATGTAAACACTCCAACAAACAGCTTTGTGGGTCTGCAGTCTTGATGTCTTCACTGGCTCCATTAGAGGGACAGATAGTTTGACCACACACAGGGCCTCCCATTAGTGGTGGGGACTGCTGGGCACTGAGATTGAGTGGGGTTGTATGGTGGTATTTCTGGATGTGTAGCTCTCTGGGTTTGTTTTAGGAGCTTTCTGTATTATGCATGAGCTGAATGTCTTAGGAGACCATATGGGGACTGAAAATGTTTTATGTATGTGTGTGTATTGTTAAGAGGTTTAATGCTTGTATTGAATGTAAAGGTGTGCAATATAAGGTTATGTTTCCAGTGTAATGATCGGAAAAGAAGAACATCAAATGTAAGCATAATACAGAGAATTAGTGTCAATCTTTCTCTTTTCCTCTTGCTTACTCTTTTCTGTGGAAGCCTGTTTCTGTTTCAGAGTAAAAAAACAAAAACAAAGTAAATGTAAGAAAGTTTAAAATAATAAATAATCACTTTGTGACATACAAAGCCACAATTATGAGAAATAAAGTGGCAGTTGATAGATATATAGTTGCAAATGTAAAATCCCATTGCGAGTCGATTTTCTTTCAACTCTGAGGCTTCCATACATCACCTCTGTTTTTCCAGCAAGTTCAGTGATGAGTGTGTGCATTTGAGTTGGAGAGAGTAAGTGTGTGACACACACGATTCACAATAGCGCTGATGCAGCAGAATCTGTCTGGTGCAGGAAGACTGCTGCATTATTTAGGAGATGCTCGTATGGCATAGATATGGATGAGTTTTGGCCTGCTTTGATTCACTTGCACTCTGCAGACCAGAGCGAGATGGACTGGCTGCGAGCGGTTGAGTGCTCTGAGCTCTATTACAGGGAGAGGTTGGCGCTCAGAGACAAATTCAACGTAAAGGTCAGTTTTGTTTACAGCAGAGAGCAAATCGCAAGATTTTCTCCCCAGACAACATTCTAGCGTACAAATTTTATGTGTGTTGTTGGGACTGATGCTGAGAGTGACATTCAGGCTTTTGAATAGGACTAAGGGGATCAGGATAATGCTATACCTTCTCTGTACAGTAAAAAAAGGAAACCCTTATTGCAAGTAATCAAAAATCTGTAAGTTAACTTTTAGAATACCTCCTGTGGAGAAAAGGCCACAACTCCTTGTTTTCAATTTTTCCCGTGCCCTCATTTGCCCATCATAACGCTCAAACCGTGCTCCTGATGACACATACAACTGTTGAGTTAGGGGGGTCTTGAAACAATGGCTCTCTCTGTTTTCTGCCCGAGACATGCTACACACAGCCGTATTGTCTAATTATCTTCCACAGACATAAGACAGTGACCCTGGGGTCTCACCCACGTTTTTCCGCAGCTTTCCACCCCCCCAAACAGACGCACACACACAGGAAAATATTGAGGAGAATTAGTGGAATAGAGAAAGCAAATAAGAAGGTTTCGGAGGGAAAGGCTGTAATCAGCTTGCCCATGCAAGAGCACACATATAAAGAACTTGGCATTGCATTCAGGGGGGCTTTTGTTATCAGCTGTCAGTGTCTCCAGCTCGCATGCCTAATGGCAGAGCCCCGAGGAGAGGTGGTCAGTTGTTCCTCACTCTGGGACAAGGCCATCTCCTCCATCTCCATTGTTTTTTCAGCCCCTCTCTTCCTCTCGCCTTGTCTCCGTCCACCCACATCCTCACCTAATTTTCCTTGGGCGGAAAGACGAGCGAGTGGACAAAGAGGAATTGTGCTGACTTCTTCCTCTAGAGGAGAAAATGAAAAAGAGGGCAATGATGTCATAGGAGGTCTTCAGTTACATTAAAACAGACAGTTTATTTTATTTTTTTCAAGGCCAAGAGTGACTCCTAGAGTGGAATTTTATCTTCTGTATCCACATCCATTAGGATTCCTGTCAACAATGTTTTTTTTAGAGGAGTTTGTTTATTCTGATGATTAGATACAGTAGGATATAAGGTCAGATAATCACGGATATTTGCATACAGTGGGAAAAAAGAGGGTGTTTACTGCTGACGTTACTCCTAGATCACAAAGGGGTGAAGCTCAGCATCCTGAGTTAATTTGGAGAAAATCATTAAAACAATGCCTAAGGAAAGAGACAATTTCAAACACTCATTTCCTATTTTTAAAACACTTTGCTTGTATTTTTTCTCCCAAAATGCGAAAAGTGTCACTCGTTACTGGGGGAAATGTATCACAATTTGGTACAAACAGGAGCAAGGAAGTGTTCTGACACAGGCGTGTGTAGAATGAGCTGGGATTTGGTAGAGTGCACATCGGCTTCTATTTTACTATCACCTCCAGTCCTCCAAGACAAAATTTCATATCTCCTGCTGTGATACAGAAAGCAACAGTAAATTGAAATTTATCTTCCATGCTGCTGCAATATCTGGGCTCATATTATCCTCTCGGGCCAAGATCCCTAAGCCCGGTCTTAAAGATGGCCCAGATATGAGAGGATGCTTTCTGCGGTGGAAAAAATCAAATTCTGCTATGAAAACTGTTCATTAATTTTAGCTATCTGTTTATTTATTGAATATTAGATTTTTATGCTTACGTTTGGGGAAAAATGCTGTACTGCAAATCATTGAGGGAGATTCAACATTATGTTCCTTTATTACTTATCTGTTGTGCGGTTTGCTGTAGTTATTGGTTCATGCATTCATTCATTGATGAGTCATAGATGTTCCGATGGACTGACAGCTAGAAGTAATTGATTGTTTCTCTCGCGCACACACAAACAGTTGAAGGGTGTGCCAGGGGGGCAGCTGAGATGAGTGTCTTGTGGTTAAAGCTGCATGCCCTTTGTAGGGTGATTAGTCAAAGCCTGACTGCTTAATTAACGATTACTCCATCACAGAAGACATTGTGTGCCTGAGAGAGATAGAAAAGCTCTCAGGAAAGCCACAGTCTGATTGTAATATTATGTGTGATGCTTTAGGATCAAACTTTGCCCGATATTAAGTTTAAAGTGTTTCATACAATCTAATACAATGGTGTCAAAGTCGTTTTAGGTTTTGACACAATGTCACATTGTACAGGCCACTTTTTATTTGTTAAACATTTTTGAGCTCATAAATTCTGTAAAAAAAAGTTTTTTTCAGATGTGTGCAATATTATGCACCACAACAAATTAAAGCTTTTTTTGTTAGTTTATCTCTGCTGTTGTAGCTACAAACAGAATATTATGGCATATTTCATACTAATATAGGCTAGTAATTATAGTGATATTGTCTTTGACACCTATGCACAAATAGGACACTTATTTCAGTTCTGCTAATGCTGTCTAGATTCTGTATCAGCATAGGATCTTATACCTGCTTCTATTATGAGATAGCATCATGTTAAACAACAGATCTAAGCTCAGCACAGCCCTACTTGAGCCTTTGGCATAAAGACTGTCATGCAGACAGGAAGACCCTCATTATCAGCTATTTGTGAGCTCATTCTCTTCTGTCTGTCTGTCTCTCTCTTTCTCATTCTCTGTCGCACATACACTCACATCCCTAAACCAAACAGTTCTTCTTCTCTAGAAACCCCAGTGGAATGTGCGCGCAAATATTGTGATTGTGAGCTCAACCGTTAACCATAATACTCCACACCGGAGAGAAGACCTCACTCAACCTCCCCCCAAACACATCAGAATGAAAGGCATCTCTGTTTAGTTCTCAGACAGCTGGGCAAGAAATTGAGAAAAACATATATGTCTTTCCTTCACTCTCCTCATCGTCTTTCTTTTTCTTGATTGCTGGGATATTACGGCATGGCTTTGAACGCCACAGTGGGAGGTTGAGGGAGAAGCTGGCTAATTTGCTATCAAGTAAGGGTTGTCAGTCAAGGCATGTCAAACAAGATCAATTTGGCAATTTTATCGAGTGATCCAAAGTAATCTGAAACAAGCCAATGCCTTTGGAAAATAGAAGGGGCCATCAAATGACTTGGAAGGTAGAAAGGATGGTGGTAAAGAAAGCGAGAGAACCTTTTAGCCAAGGTGCGGAAGGCTTAGGAGTACATTCAGCTTGACAAAGTGGTGTGCCAAGGCAGAAGAGAAGAGAGGAAAAGAGGGGGGTCAAACAGATTAACCAGTATCTTAGCTCTGAAGGTAATGGATACCTTTGTACTGGTGTTAAGGAACCCCTTCATCTGTTCTCCCAGTTTAAAAGTAGGAAACAGAGTAACAAAGACATACCAGATGAAAAGTGACTGTCTGACACAGGAGACTGGATAGGGCATTTGGAGACACCTGGGGGCAATGATGAAGCCGTAACAAAGCAGACAAGCTTTGAATGCACAGGTTGGCTAGAGCTGGGTGGATCAAAAGGGGTAGTGTTGATGGGTTGAATTTGATACACAGCCTCTTTCAGACGATGAGGTAATGTCAGGCAGTGCCCCTGGACCTTCCTGATTGATGCATTCCAGCCACTCTACTGCTGTGGGAGGGCTGTAACGGATTACAGCGCCAAACCCTGCACAGAGAAGACAGAGAAACCTCTAATGGTCTGTGACTATTGTCTGGGCGAGGCGTCCAAAGCCTGCAGTTCTCTGTGGAGTTGAGGAGGAAGTTCATCACACACACACACACACACACACACACAGGGACAGGTACATGATACACACCGAAAAAAAGCTTCCTCAGCGTTGCTGCACAGGATATTGTCGGTTTACTTTTGAAATTCTCTCCCTGGTTCTGGCTTGCTGTAAACACTGGTGTGGGGTGCTTGTCAGTCACAAATAAGGACAGAGATAAATAGAAGAGGGAGGGAGTGAGATCGAAGACAAAGAAAACAAGAAACAAAGAGAGACAAAAGGAACGAGAAGTTGCTTGCTAAACATAATGTCTCTTGGAGTGAATAATGAGTCTGTATGGACAGATGAAGTCTAAAAAAGTGATCCAATGCTTACATTAGCTGAGCTTTTTAGAACTTTACCAAGCTGCCTCAGTAAGTGACACTTTTTATGCGGTTGCATGCATAAATATGCCTATTATGCAGATTAGAAAGGAATAGGCTCTACAATCCCACAATACTTCACTCTACTCGGCTGAAAAGATCTGCTTAGGCTAGCATGAGTTTCTGTGATGGTGATATATATAGCCATGCTGTTCACCATCAACACTTGGCTAGTGGTGCTGATAGACCAACATTATCTCAAATATATCATGCTAAGCAGCTTTTCTAGCGAGGTATCCATTATGCAGTGTGATCTAGAACATTATTTGTACCCCGTGTTGTTATTTTTTTTTTCAGAGAAGAACACATTTCCTTGCCATCCTTATTTTGTGTTACTTGTATAAATGAAAAAGCATAATAGGACAAATACATAAATAAGAAAAGCCATCAAGAAGAAAGGAAGTGTGGGCTGGTTCATGTGTGGAGGATAGAATGAGAAAACAGGAATAAAGGTCTGACGCTAATGCAAACTGCTTGGTACTTTACCTCAAGCCACTTGTTTTTGCTTTCTTGATTGTGTATGTTACCGGGGTGTGACAAAAACAGCCTCACCAGTTTCCTGAGAAAAAGATGCATTGGTATTGGAGAACACAGCAGGTCTTCCAGCTCTGGGCTCCAGGCTGGCTTTGTACGCATCAGGCTGCTTGGTTTCAAGCATTCCCAAACAGGGCCACCTCAGAGCAGGTGAGAAAATGAGGAGCGTGTTCCTGCTTGGAACTGCACTTCTCTAGGTTCTTCTCACTTACAGCAGCAGGCGAAGCGAGATATTCTCCTGCTTGAAGATACGGGTTCAGCTTTCTCTATGAGCTGCGTCCCACTGCGAGGAGATTTAGTGATGATTTATGAATCCCCCTAGAAAACAGGGCACAAATGTGAAAGGGTTGTCATATGATACTGACATCTCGCTTCCAAAGTCAATGTTTTATTGAGTTTTGGTGGAGCTGCAGCTTTGAGAAAGCTTGTTTGGATATGAAGGGATTTCACAGGCAGAGGAATTTTTGGGAGCTTTTCTGAGGAGTATTTTTTCAGTTTCTTTGAGCTTTGTACTACTAGAATGGCCAAATAAAGTGTGCTTATTGTTTTTAAAAAGAATGGAAACAGCAAAATGATGAAGACATCACGGGTCAATAAGTAGTTAAATTTAGTAGCTACATTAAGCAGAATAAACTTTTTACTTTTTCAAATAATATGGTTCATTAGCCCTTAACTGTCTGTTGTTTATGGCTGCATTAATACAGAACATGTAATGTAGTTAATCTAATTGACCCTTCGCTAAGTCCAGCCTTGAAAACATACCGACCAATCCTACATAAGTTGCCATACACCTTTTTGTCTTAAAAGCTTTTGCTTTTTTCTAATGTAAGTTTACATATAATATGCATGTTTTGGATCATTTTAAACGCAATATTACAGAAAATCATGAAGTGTTCTTGATTGGTCACTTATAGATACACAAGATAACAAGGAAGGAAGGAAGGAAGGAAGGATCTGTTTCCAATTTTTTATGAATCTGGAGAAGTACATGCTGTACTGTAGTTCCCTTTCATGGGAACTTCGAACTGCGTCCTCTAGGGGTCGCTATGGGGAACGCTCGCGACCCGTGTCCCTGAATCATACAGTGACACAACACCACCGTCGTTGCCGGCGACAGCCTATGACGTCACTACCGGTGCGACTATATTATAAATAGGCACCGGGAGCTACACATTATTCACTTATTTGTCTTCATTGACTGTTCTGTTTGAAGTGTGCATTTTCAAGGAAAAAGTAAGAGATATCTATTTATTATGGCGAGCACTAGGAGAGCATTTAGAAGGTGTGTGCATCCGTGTCAGCGCTATTTGACACCAGATGACACACACGATCTATGTGTTGTTTGTTTGGGCGAGGAACACGCACGCGATGTCCTCGAGGGGGCAATCTGCGTTCACTGCGAGCGTTTTCCAATGGAAAATCTCCGCTCTCGTTTGTCTCTCTTTTCAAGTAAAGAGGGGCATCATCTGCTTCCCGCGGTTCTGGACCCTCCGCTGCTGAGGCACGGAGAAGAATGAGCTCATGGGGATCGCAGGTGGACCTGGCCGATGAGTTTAGAGAGGGGCTTTCCTTCTCGCGCTCATCGGCGGGGGGCGAGAGACCACTGGAGGATGATGTTCTCTCTTTAACATCATCTAATCCAGGGGCCAGTGCTCTGCTGGGTACAGCCCAGGAAGAGCAGGAAATGGATAAAGAGAGCGAAGAAGCTGAGGCTGAGCCTTCTCAATCCTACTGCCCTGCTTAGATGACTCTTAGAGGTTATGATCCGCCAAACGGCCAGACTCCTGACTTGCCATGAAGCGGACTAAGGAAGTGATATTGCGAGATCGTCTCGAGGAAGGTTATCTTTCTGGCCATAACCCTCCAGCTCAGGTGAGCCTTCCTTTCCTTCCTGATCTCCATACTGAGATCGAGAAGGAATGGAAGAGGCCGTTTTCCTCACGCATATATCGGTCTCAGCATACGAGTTATGCGAACATCAAGTCGATGCGCGAAAGCGGCTATGATGATGATGCCCCCGGTGGAAGAGACGCTTGCCAGCTATCTCTCTCTGGGGGAGACTTCATCTCTCAAAACTCCCTCCTTGCCATCCATGCCTCTTCAAGCTACATCTAAAATGAATGGCAGGGCATACGCAGCAGCAGGTCTGGCTGTTGCTTCACTGCACACGATGGCGGTGCTCCAAGCAGACCAGGCTGATCTGCTGAAAGACCTGGATAAAGGCAAGGGCCTTTCTTCTGATGAGATGGCTGAGTTACGCCGCACCACGGATCTTGCTCTTCGTGCTACTAAGCAGGCTGCCTCTGCCATGGGCAGATCTATGGCGGCGATGGTAGTAACGGAGAGGCAGCTGTGGGTAACCCTGGCAGACATCGGGAAGAAAGAAAAGGGTTTTCTTCTCAATGCCCCGGTTTCGCCCTCTGAAATTTTTGGTACATCCGTTGAGATGGTCGTCGAAAAGTTCAGGGAGGCGAAGGCGCGCTCAGCGGCCTTCAAAACCTACATTCCACGAAGTAAAGTCAGTTGAGCCCGCACAAGCCCATTTGTCCTGGCCCGTCTCAGTTTGAGGATCAGAGGCGAGCACAGAAGGCTAGTGTCGCGACTCGCGCTCCTCCTCCGCCTGCGGGTAGGGGTAGGAAGTATCGTGGGTCGAAGGGAGGTAGGCAGGACCTGAGGGATGTGATCCAGACAAGGCGTCAGCGCTTTCGTCCGAATCAGAGTAATACTTAGGTATCCACTCTTTCTCTCAGGGGGTGTGACATCTACCCTTTTCTTCCCCTTCCTACTTCCCCTGTAACCACCCTATCTCCTGCATAACAGTCTCCTTCTGGACCTATGATGTTTTGGTTGGTTCTATGTTTAATCATAGTAACCACCTTACTGAAGGTCCGTTCTAGAGGCTTTTCCGGACAGAGCGCCAATGTGGGAGCCGTGGTGGGTGAGTACGATCAATGTCTAAATATATGTATATAAATATATGTATGTGCTAATGAACTGGTGGTTGTGTGTATAACCCTTCTGCTAGTTTCTTTGCATTGTTTCCCGTGTGTGTTCAGAAACGGGTGCTTCGACTGCAGTGTTTATTTCACTCTTCGAGATATTCCGGAGTAAGAAGGGTTCGGTTTCCATATACTTCCTGGATCATGCGGCCATAACACAGGCTTCTGCGGGAGTTTTTGTGATTATCAGGCCCCCGGTGTCACTGCAAAAATTTCCTGGACGTCCTGGCTGGGGTTACGCTTTCATGCTACCCTGGCTGGTCTACCGTATCCGGGTCGCCCTGAGTGGTTTTTCCCGATCACCAGGATATCCCATTGAGGCATCACCCCCCTCACCATTGAAGGTTATTGTGAGCATGGTGCTTTCTTTCGAGCGTTAATCCTCTCTTAGGAGTAGATTCCTAGCTCCATGGGCTGTTCTCGTGGTAGTGTTTAGCAGTGTTCCCCTTTTATCAAAGGGTTACCTGGGATGAGAGTCTGGCTAGACGGCAGTATGCTTAACCCTCTGATTTTTCAATCATGCTGCAGGTCGAGCCCCCCTCTCTGGAGAGCTGGGTTTGTGCTCCCTCAGCCAAGGTAAACTACTTCTAGCCATTCCAGCATTGGAAAATGCTGTAGGTCGAGCCCCCTCTCGACAGAGCTGGGTGTGTTGCTCCCTCAGCTAAGTAAATTATTGCTAGCTGTTTCAGCTTTGGAACATGCTGCAGGTCAAGCCCCATCCCCCCCCCCTGGTTCCCCCCCCTGCCTCCCCCCCCCCCCCTTCTCGGTGAGAACTGGGCGTGTTGCTCCCCTAGCTGATAACTGCTAGCTGTTCCACCATGGGAAAATGCTGTAGGTTGAGCTCCCTTTCGATTGAGAGCTGGATGTTTCTCCCCCAGCTACAGATTTACTGCTAGCCACTCCGGCATTATAGCCGTAGACATAGCGTTTGGGAATGCGCTATTTCTATCTATTGGCTGCTCTTTCAGGGTGCCACGAGAAACCCCTAGAACGGTATTCAAGTGTAGTTGCACGTATGCTTTGCCCACTTTTCTAAAATCCACCTAGCTGGTAAGTGCGCACGTTATGCTTTGCCCACTTTTCTAAAAGCCACATAAGTGGTAAGTTTGCACGCTAGTACTCTGCATTCTTTTCTAGAATTCTGTATGGTAAGAGCTACGCGCAAGACTTCGTGCTCTTTTTGAGTGTTTTAAAACCCCGGTTCCGCCTTGGGCAGCACTCCTCTTATGTATCCTCTGGATACCTACTTTAATAGGGTGTTGCTATTAGGGGTCTGTTGAGACAGTTCCTTCACCACATTCAAAGACAAACGTGCGGTAGCCCCTGTGTGACAGGCCAAGACTAGTATGATTCTAGGCTCTTGTCGTATTCCCTTAAAGGAATCTATTTCTGATTCCAAGCCTTGAGCTCTACCCCGGGCCCAGGAGTCTGGCCCTAACAGGTAAGTATTTTTGGGGTATGTAGCCTAGGCTTTTGGCCGTAGGGAATAACGTCACTGACCATCTAACGTCCCTGGGGTGACTCCCATAGCAATATGGTACAGTTGGTACTTAGTGCTCGCCATGGTTCTGGCTTGCACTCCCTTCAGCATGATGGCGTGGGTATACCGTTCCCCATAGCTGACCCCTAGAGACGTCCAGTCGAAGTTCACCATGAAGGAACGTCTCCAGTTACTTATGTAACCATGGTTCCCTGAGTAGGGATCGAGACACTGCGTCCTCTAGGTTTCTTGCCATGCTGCGGACGCAAGCTTCAGACGAAGAAGTGAATGATGTGTAGCTCCCGGCACCGATTTATACTGTAGTCGCACCGGTAGTGACGTCATGGCTGTCGCCGGCCAACGAGTTGGTGTTTTTTCAATGTATACTTCAGACACGGGTCACGACGAGGCGTTCCCCATAGCGACCCCTAGAGGACGCAGTGTCTCGTTCCCTACTCAGGGAACCATGGTTACATAAGTAACCTGAGACGATTATGTCTATATACCATTTAACCATGCAGATCATCAATAAGAACACATCTATTTGTTTCGAGGTCAATTAATGTTGCTAATTTACAGTCTTTCTTTAAACACAATTTTACACATTGATTCAGGTCACTGTGATACAATAGTAACTTAAGAGTTTACAGTACAGCAGTAAATGTGTGCTGTTCACTTACACTGATGTTAACAGTTGTAATCATGATCAAATTTGGGTTTTCTTTTAAGCTGACTGTGAGAAGTATTTATCTCAATTCTGATTGTCAGGGGTTTTTGTAATTTAAGCTTCTTTAAAGAAAAATGGCAGAAAGAAAAATATTTTGCAATGTCATAGTTCCTAAATTCTGTCAATTAAGTAAATTTTTTACCACTTTATGAGCCCATCTTACTGCAAATCCACAAAATGTTTATTCTTATGGTATGTTCTATAAAGTCTGTGCAAGTTAGCAGCAGTAACCAAGATGGGCAGAGTTTAATGAAGGGTCAGTGTGATTGTGGAGTTTTAACTATTCATTTTTTTTTTTCAAAGGTTAACAAGTCTTGACACTATTCTGATGAATGTGGACATGTGTAAGCATAGAAACTGGTGCAGGGGTGTGTCTGATGTCTTCACTTTTTTACTCAGCTTGTTGAGAGGAGGTGATGGATAGGCTTCTAATGGACCCCCTCAATCACAAGCTACTTAAGCAGGCTGATCAGTAAGAGAGCAGAGAGGCCAACCCAAACGCCCTTTCAACAGAGCCACACGGAGGTTCAGCGATCATCCGGGCTAGTGATTAGCCCTGTAACAGTCCTTATGCTGCAAGCTTTCACTCATTTACCAGGCATCTGAGAAATCGATGGTCCAAACTCGCCATGAAAGAGTCTTAAATTGTCAGGCAGAACCTTAAAAGGCTCTGTTAAAGCTGAGCCTTTTGTCCCAGTGTGACGCAGTAGCTTGGTGCAAAAACCTTTTTTGTTTTGCTAATGTTATTAATGGGCTCACTTAGGTGTAAAAGCAAAGCAGATTCAACTCGGTAGGGAAAAAAGAAAGGGTGGTTTTTCATTTTATATTCAATTTATATTGCACACATGTGTTTGTACATTGGGCATGTCAGTGTGAAGGTGTGAAGTGTACTTATGTGTCGGTGGGAGCTTCCTGTGAGTCTGAATCTGTTGCTATCACCGATTTTTATAAAACACCAGAATTTAAAGTGGGACGAACTCATTAGCCATGTTCCTTAGAGCCAAGCAAAGAATTTACAAATATTAGTAGAAGGTGGGGCCTCTCTTCTTAGAAAAACCTCTCCAACTCTCCCTTTTGTCTCCCTCTATCCCTGTGATTCAGTGTATCCTGTCAGCTTCATCGAATAACCATAACACAAGTCAGTGTGTGTGTTTTCACACCAATTAACAGCTCTCTTTTGGTGCCTGCTGAGGTGATGATGGCCTGTCTCTGGCCAGGCGCATGGTGTTTGTGTGTATTTGGAAAAAAATTTAGCGGCACTGAGAGAAAGCTCAACCTTTCTATGTTCATTAGCAGTATAATTAGTAGTTGTAGAACCTTGTTGGTCTGATAGAGAGGAAGCCAAAAGGTCCAATGAACGTATAGTAATCTCTCAGTTTTTGTATAGAGTTCTCTCAGTCGTCACAAATCTACCATTGGCTGACTTGCTCTCTGTCAAATTAACGGCCAACTTAGTGCCGTTCACAATCTGCCCCTTAAGAGGTAAAAACTCCTCCATTGGCCGGGAGTTGAGTGGTCATTAATATCAGGCTGGTCCTCATTGGCACAAATAGCAATGCTGGAGAAAAATGATTCTGTCCAGCCCTCTTCCTTTCTTTCCCTCTATCCCTCACAATATCTTTTTGGCTCTCGGAGCCAAACTAGCATCCCCTCCTCTCTTGCACTCTCAATCTAGATAATTCAATCTGTCCAATATCAAATAATCACCTCCATTTTTTCGGCCCATTTTAACCTTATCACTGGCGCTGCCTCCTCAGGGGACCGACTCTTGTTTCACCTTGTTAAGAGAGAGAAAGGGAGTCCAAGAGCGATAACCTGGGATCGGGGTGAAACGAGGCGGGTGACGAATAGTTCTCTAAGGAGCGGGAAGTGAAGACTGTTTGTTGTTCTCACAATGTGAACGAGTGGGCAAACTGGCTAAGGAGCTTTTTTTGTCTGAAAAAAAGGTGAATAGTAAGAGCAAGGTCACACAAAAAGAAAAAGTGTAAAATGTGAAGCATGAGAAACGTGCTGAACGGGATTGTTAACAATGGAGCCCCTCTGCGTCCCATAGTCCTTTTTAACACTCTCTCCTGGCACTTAATTAAAATCCAATAATGTTCTCTCCTGGTGGCCATTGCTCCCAACCTTTGTTTATATTCTCTAGGAGTATCGCTAGCGGCTTAATCTTGCAAGAAAGTGGGGTCGATAGGTCAAGACCGGACTCTAGTCGCCACCCTGAGCAAGAGAGGGTGGGGGAACTCTTTTTCCCTCATCTTTCTGTTCTTTGTGATGTGTCTCTCTCTTTCCTTTTCCTAATTTCCCCTGGAACCTAATCCGTAAGCTTGATTGTTCTAAGCTGATTTCAAGCTTGCCCCTGGGAGGAGATGGGCTTTTGGAGTTGGTTTTAATTAAGATTTAAAGGAAGCCTCCCTCAAGAAAGAAGATTGAGTGGTTTCTCCGGATGGAGGGATGAGAGTGGACAAAAGGAGGTGGAACAGATTGCCCAGCAAAAGAAAAAAAAAACAGAGGGAAGTTATTCATCAGGAAAGCCAGAGAGAGAAATATATTTCATGAAAATATAATGTTATGTCTTTTGAATTATAATAGGTTATATGGAGGATGCATTTATTCACACTTTCAGATCAGATTTCCCCCCCTATTTATTTGCCTTCATCTCTGTTGGGGAGATACTCCTGTCTTTCTCCATTTATTCACTCCCTGAGATCTGATGGGGTGGAAAAACTTAATGGTACAGTCCATTTTTTCCCCTCCAAAAAACAGAATCTATAAAGATTGATTTGGACTTCCTAAGATCCAAACCCATATCCTGTAAAGACGTCATTGGAACATTGCCGAGCTGCAGGCAAGCAATCTCCAGATTATCTAGATGTTGTAATGATCGATAGCGACACCTTATGTACACTTTTCCACTGAAAGGCTGGAGCCAGGGCTTGGGGAAACTGTGAAACTCTCAGAAATGTTTCAGAAATTAATTGAGAATGGATTTAACATTTAGCATTAATTAAATTAGATTATTATTTTATATTTTATTAATTTGAATGTAACAATTAGACATAATTTAACTTAATTAATAAAAAGCATATTAATCAATGAATCATATATTTGTAATAAAAAATATATAATTTAATATTTTAATTTATACATTTTATCCACAAAATAAAGTGATTAGAGTAGCTGTACAGCCCAACGGTATTAAAAATGCATGATTTTAGCACCATTTTTTCCTATGGTAGAGACTAGCAGAATAGTTCCAGGTTGGGCTCCGGCGTCAACACAGTGTCAGTTGAACAGGAGTAATGAATTAAGAGCACATACCTTGCTTGCTTACCAGCCTCTGAAGTAGCCCAGAAACTGAGCCATACCTGCTAATAAAGCTTTGTTTATGTAATCTTTAAAACGGCTGTGGCGTCTGGTGCTTAAATCATGATTTGAAACTGTTGGTGTCCTGGTCGTGACCGTACAGGGAATTAGATTCCTACAGAGTGGAACGTCTGTATTCATGTGTGTGTGTGTGTGTGTGGCTTTGTTCATCTCTTTCTGCCGTTCTCTGCTCTTGCCTATCTTTCGTTCTCTCTCACACACTTTTTCTTCTCTTTCTCTCCCTCTGTCTCTCTGGATAATGGGCTTGTACACAGGTGGCCATGTCCCTTCGATGGACACCCCCAGACGTCCTTGTTAGACACTTAATTAAAAGCCTTATCACAGGAAAACACGCCGAGACATTCCAATATGGGCCTGGGCATCAGAGATACTGCCATGACCAGACAGCGTCCATCTATTACTGCTGTCTGCTTAAATGTCCAGCCAAACAGAGAGTGTGTGTGTGTGTATGTGTTAAAGCATAAAGCAATAAGGAGTTTGCATGCAAAATAAGAAATTGTGCAAGTTGTTTTAGGATTGATAGAGAGTGAATGCCGAAGGGTGAGAAAATGTAAGGCCTAGTTTACCTGGTATTAACATCTATTTTTGGAGATTCATTTGAAACAGGAAATTGCTAAATACAAGTGTACATAGGATCCAGAAACATTTAGAGGTTTGCCTTTTAAAGAATATAACTGACTGATGATCTAGCCACATTTTTTTTGTTTATTTCTTTCTTTGAATTTTTGATGCAAGTTATTACCAGGTGTAAACAGCAATGTGTCTCAGCTGACCACTTGTGATCAGATTGCCTATCGACAGATCTTAATACCAGGTGTAAACAGGCTTCAGGCTAGGAAGAAGTAGTTTTGTCAACCTACCTTCAACCATGCTGATGCAACACATGTGGGTCTGTTATTAGCAGGAAAGTTTGTGAAAAACCACATCTGTCCTTCCGTGAATTCCTCCCGACCCACCGCTATCAGCACTCCTCCCATGGTCAGTTAACTTTTAGAGCTGATGACAGGAGGGGAAAAAATCCCTAACGAAAGGAAGACACACAACGAATTGTTTTAAGTTCATCACACCACTAGCGGAGTAATGCCGAGTTTACACTGCACGATTTTCAAACTCGTCGGATCGCCGTTGTTTTCACACTGCGTGACTATCTGGGATAGCATTCAGTTGCTGCTGTGTTCACATTGCACGATGGATCCGCGACAGGGGGTTTCACACTGCATGGCTTCACAATAGGAAGAATCGCCGACAGCTCTGTCTGGTCCGCAAACTACGTTTCACAACAAAACACACGCGAGAAGTGATAAGGAAATAACGCAAGAACCCGTGTGCGTCAGACCGAAGTTCTCCAGCGAGACTCTAATTATTTAAAAACAAAATATATAACCCGTAAATTGTCTGTGAGCTGATTTCTGGCTACAAGGAGAAAAAGAAAAACAGATTATGCAGGAGGGAGATGCAGGGAACAGGGATTGGGTGTTCTGCAAAGAGAGTTGGAGGTAAATAATTTTGCAGTAACTGTTATGCTGATGTTGTGGCTGGTCAAGCAAATGTTTGTGCTTGTTTCTGTATGATATAATTGTTCATATATCTATTAAATTATTGATATTCTGGTCTATAACTCCGCCCCGAACTTCCCTCTGCCCTGTATCTTGGTCTCTCATTGGCTGTAGGTCATCGCCGATGTGTTTTTCAGTCAGAACTCATTTCACACAGTGTGATTGTGAATCGCCGACAGCTCCAGATATTTAGCATGCCAAATATTTTGTGGGCGACGGCGACGTGTCGGTGATTCTCTCAGATCGCGTCTTTGATAATTCACACTGCGTGATTGTCACTCGCGTGAACGAGCACCGATTTGCCTCCAATGTCGGGAATTTGTCTGCGATTTCGGCGAGTGAAAAATCGGGCTAATATCGTGCAGTGTGAACTCAGCATTAGGCACACTAGGTGTTAAAGAAGAGCGGGGAGGTCAACTGTCCCTCCCACTACATTCTTCAGCAGCGCTAGGCAGGGACCAGCACACAGGGACCATATGTCCCAAACTCTAGTCAATGATCCTCCCCAAATGGAAGGACAAAGCCCTTTTCACTCAATTGAGGCCAGGGAAATCTGCAATTCCACACTGGCAGCATAGCACCAGTCAACAAGAAGATAGTGAAAAGGAGGAGGACAGGGAAAGAGGGAGAACAAGAGAGCATGAGAGGGACTTGGCATTTTCTATCACATTAACTAGGAACAATCCTGCCAAACAGGCTTGAGGCTCCTTCTCTTTTTTCCTGACTTCTTCTGTAGGTTGCCCGGTTCCAAAGCCCCCAGGAGACTCTCCTCAAAAGCTCTGTGTCCATTCCTCTTGTTCAGATGCTCAGCTAATAATGCCACAGCCAAAGCATAGAGATCTATATCTGTGGCTATCACAAAGCAAGTTCTCTTATGTTTAAGCTGGGTCTTGTGCACTGGGGAGTTGAAGGTTTACAGGGGCACGTGGCATTTTTTTAAAGGCCACAACAGACCTATCCAATCATAAAATAACAGTCAGGTGGCACATCCTGTGTGAAGGTGCACTCCGATGGGGAAGTAGTCTTAGTGAAAGAAAGAAGGGAGAGAGATAAAGAACGCTTAGCAAAGACATGGAGAGGCCAGAACGGCACTGTAAAGTGCACAGGGTTCCTGGGGGAGAAATAGATCAGGCATGTATTCTGGCGCTGCAGCGATTAATATCAGCGGAGGAAAAAGGTCAAACTTGACTGGAAAACGCTACGGTATATCATTGTTACTGGCACGGCCCACATTTCATACATCACGCCATGCTGTGCTGCCTCTACTCTCCCGTTGCTGGTCTCGCAGCCACAGCCCACGCCAAGTATTATCAAAGATTGATAGATTGTCCTAGTTAAGTGGGGAGGGTGTAGGAAGTTGGAAGGAGGGATGAAGTGGGGAAGGAAGATTTGCCACCTCTGCGCTTCAGGGTTACGACTTGCTGTAACACGTTAGCACCAAACAGTGAAAATGAATGTATGTCACATTTTTGGCTAAAACTAACACTTGTTGTCTGGATTACACAGTTATACTCAGCTAAAGGTTTTTCAGACAATTTGTGCGTCGCTTCCATAACAACATTTCGTTCACAATCTCTCCCTCATCCGTATCTCCTCTTCCTCCCTTTTCTCTTGTTCAGAGTGTTTGCTTAATAATTAATTGATTTATTAGTTCTCTCATTAATCATTCATTCATTAATCAGGGCCATATTTTTCCAGCGGAAGTGGTTCAATCCTTAAAGACAAAAAAAATAAAAAATCCTGACTTCACATTTCAGCCTAATTACGCTTCTTTGCTAATCACCACCAAATAAATGGAGTTTCAGGAAATTACTTTTTTTCTCCTCTTCCTCCCTCCCTCTTTTCGTTTGTGCTAAGCACGCCAAGATATATTGAGGTCGGCAGGTAAGATTTTTTTAAATCCTTTTTTTCTTCTTTCACCACCCGTTTTTTTGGGTTCTGGAGGGTTTTAGTCATCAGTCATGTTAAAAGAATACTTTGAGTCCAGGCTAATCTGATGAACAAGAAAGTTCAGTATTTAATTAAACTACCCAACCCCCTACCACCTTAACTTGATAGAGAAAGGAAATGCAAACTGTGGTGACTGAGAAAACCACAGACATCGATTAATCACGGTGGTTTTGAAGGCCATCCGTGAGCGTGGGTCAGCCCTTTCACCAGCAAAGAGGCGGCTCATTGTTTCAGCCGATGCCACCCTCTCTAGAGAGATGAAGGAGCTGTTTGTTTAATTGTATACCGTTACGTGATGCGGATAGAAGTCACCACCATATAGGTGTCGAAAGAAAGAAAGCAAAACAGGCAGAATGAAGCTAAAGGGAAATTGTAATAGAACAGAAATTAAATCTCTTGTACATCAAACAAACTGGTGGCCTTTAAAAACAACACTCAACCATGGTCAGTCTCTCTTTCGAGGAGAAAGGGAAAAAAAACAAAATTAGAGAAAGCTTCAATAGAATTGCCAGCGCCACATTAACCTCCAAGCAGTAAAAAAGCACACATTGAACAATCCTAAAAAGGTATTCATGGAACCCATCTCTCTTTATTTTCCAACACACATACTACCATGTGCGCACAGACTTCAATATGCCACTAACAACTGAGGTATTAACTACACCTATTTTCCCTTTCTTCTCTGCATTTAGACCAATAAAGTGCATGGCCCTCTTTGCTCTAATGAGATGCATACATTTAAATTTTCCTCATTAAAAAAAATAATAATAAAGACAATAATAAATACAATATATATACGGTCTAATAAAAACCGTATTAATTATGAAACGCACTTCCTCCTATCACAGAGAGCCACAGGGACCTCCACTGGGCTCAATTAGGAAGTGTAGGCCACAAATCCCCAGACTAAATTAATTGACACCCCAGGGCATTGAGCCTAGTATCCCAATAGCTCAGTATAAATGCTAGCTTTCTTTGTCTTCATTTCATTTGCTTTTTGATAGTGAGTGCAGGGCAGGGAGATATTTAAATGTGATCTTTTCATTGACTTTATGGATTTTTAATAATCTTGCCATATTTACAGTGTTGCTTTTTCTGTGTTGTTTACCCTGACTTCACAGCCAAAGGATTGAAACGAGAGTGCATATAAAAGCGTTGTTTATTTATTTATTAATTTGTCTTTATTTATTTTTCCTCTCAGTGAATGAGGCCCATCAGAGTCGGACCGATTGTAGATGTTTCCATAATTGTGAAGGTGTTGGTGCATACAGCAACCCACATATTTATGGAAAGAGCGCACAACGCTAATGATTTAAAAGCATACTAGATCTTAGATCATACTGTACACTAAGCAACAGAGAGCAAGCAAGAGAGAGACAAAGACAGATTGGTGCATGCTGTAGGAAAGAGAGAATTAGAGAACGGCGGCACAGACAGTAGATAAAGTAGAGTGAGAGAAGGGAGAGCAGCAGCAATAACCATCTCCAGAAAATACCAGGAGACCTGCAGGAATGAAATGACAAGACTGGCTCAATCAACATCTTGTCAAGACAGCTGGCTGATGTGTAGAGACAATCTCTTCCTCCCCCTCTTCCTTCCCTCTGTAGTTTTTTTTTCTACCCAGCCTCTTTGTGTTCCTAGCGGAGAGCTTTCCGTCTGCGAGTAGAGGAGTTCTTAGACTCTGAAGTGGGAGAGTGAGAATGGGAACGCTGGAAAAATGACACTTGGAAAAGTTCTGACGCTCACCAGAGACGCGGCACAGCAGAGAGGAGTGCGTGATAGACACAGCCTCTGCTGCAAGCAGAGGACCTAAGTGTCACACACACATACATAGATGCATATTTCAGTACCATTCTCATTTCAGGATTTATCGGTCGCCCTTCTTATCTGACCTGGCGGGGTTGACGCGATCTGATGATGTGGTCATTGCTACCCTCTGTTGTCAGGCCAAGATTAAAAATGCTTTCCTTTGCAAATCTTGCTGCCATAATGCTAGGAAGTTACATGGTTGCTAATGTGTTCTTGGTGGTTGCTAGGGTATTTTGGGTGGTTGGTCTGGATGGCTTCTAGGTGATTACTTATTTTGACCCAGGTATCTAGATGGCTTATCATTTGTCAAGTGTGATCACTTAGAAAAGCAATAGCACAACACTCTTCAACAAGGCACAAGATTTGAGAGTTGCACATTGCTTTGAATAAAACCATCTGCAAAATGAACAAATGTGAATAGAAATCATTATGTCCATCATCAGCTTAATACTTAATGTTAGTGGTTTATTCAAACCTCTAACCCTAACTATGAGAAACTATAATAGCAATGCTTGCCTTAGCAAACACCACTAACAAGAGAATAAGACAGTGATAAATAGCTGCAGGGTTAGATGCTTGATTATAGATTTCCTTCATTTCCTCTCAAAAGCATAGGCATTTTTGAGCCCTGTCTGTCAGAAGCCTGTTCTTCCCTTCTCCACCCCTGTTGGAATCTCTTATGTCCTATTCTCTGTTTTTTCTTACCGCTGCGGACCCCCCATCATCCCCATTTCACTCTTTCTGTCGACAGGCTGACTTGAACCCCTGCAATTTTCATGCTGATAAATAGAGAAAGGACAGGGATAGGGAGGGTGCGTGAGAGGGACAGGGTGCCTGGAATGCGGAGAGAGGAGCAGAAACAGGCATGAAGAAGGCAAATCAACAATTTGTCACACCTTATGTAACTGTGAAAAGGGCCCTGCTCAGCATTGATGCCGGGGATCAACGGGCAAAAATGGATTAACTGTTTGGCAAGAGAAAAGTAGAAGCAGGCCGTACAGGGTGATATTCCAACATATAAAAGCAATACGAGGTTAATGTAATCCAATAGGAGTGGGTTTAGGAGGGACTAGAAGTAGAACGAGAGGGAGAGTGGACATGGGGTCAGGTGGTGTGATGGTAGCGGTCAGAAAAATCCAATACTGGTAACTAGGTACTTAAACTTTGCATGGAACAGTAAACACGGTCGCACACAGGCGCTTACAATAGACTGCAGACTGGAATAACAAGAGGATTAGGAGGATTAAACCCTGCAAACAGCAATCTTAAAAAGGCTTTTAGGCTGCAATATAATAGACAAAAACACACTGATCGTGAGAAGAAAGGGGGAGAAAGTGCGACTGGAAGAAAACGCGCAGGCTAGAAGGTTCAAAGATGAACCAAAGACGAAACCATTGTGCTAAAGGCGACAACACTGTAAGGGAAGAAGAGAAAAAGGAACTTAAACTAAGATGGCACAGTTATTCTTGAGGGGAAACCGAAATTGGACGTAGAGGAAGCGGGAAGATCGCAAAGACTGTCCCTAGTCAGGTAATCAGGGGAGATTTATGCAGTATGTGAGATACAACATGAGGGAAGGGGGTAGGGAGTGATAGATGGCGTATGGTGTGCAGGGAAGCAAGGGAGCTGACATATATAGTAACAAGTACGTCAATCAACCAGAGACAAACAAGGATAAAGGTGTCACAATCGCGTGGTGGTAGGGTCATACCAAACATATTGACACAATTTGACTAATAACGTGTGTGGGGGGGGAAAAGTTCCGCAGCACGCCACACACACACAAACCAACACCCCGCAGCACCGACACCCACAACAGAGGGAAATATGAAGACTCGACATACATACAGGAGATTTCTCACGGCGAGCACAGCAAAAGCACAAATCAGGGGATAGACTCGCGACTCTGCATGCTAGGTGCTGGGATCTCAAACTCGTAGGTCCCAGGCTCACTGTGTTTAGGAGTGTTGTCCCAATAAATACAATCGTGCAGGCATGCACACAGGGATGCACGACTTTAAGACCTATCCATAGTGATGTTCTTGGGTAACGACATAAAGAATAGTGACTATGTGGATAAGCCACACTGCAGGGTGGGGTATGCGAAGAAACAAACTAAATATGTGGTAATGTGATGTTAGTGCACACTGAAACACCATGAACCGCCGGAAACATTGTACGGCGCGTCAGTAATTTTCGTGTGGAAAAATACTGGGCTCGAAACTGTCTCAAAGGGAAGGTGATGGGCTAGTCGAGTGCGGGGGTAGACGCGATGGGCTCAAGGGTGAAAAATTAGGGGTAAGAAAAAACAGGGATTCGGTGAGTTTGGCGTGTTCTGATAGTGATAATCACAGGAGCGACTGGAATGGGATATGAATTGTTGAGATACAAATACAACATAAAAAAATGTATGCATTCAAATGCGAGACGCCTGCTTTTGCTGAACCGATCAAACAATGAAATGATGAACAAAACTGCAAAATGTGTTGACTTATTGGTCTATGCAAAGCAGTGTCTATCTATCGCTCTACATAGATTTTAGCATGATCATGAACCCATGTGAGCTGTATTACCCTCCTGCAACATCTTCACTGTTTATAATCAGAGTTGTCAGAACAAACAGTGAAGAGGTTGAAGGAGGGCTAAATATGGCTTGACATGGGATAAATATTCTTATTTATCTGCAAATGTGCCAGGGGCAAAACCAAGTGCCACACACACAAACATACACATTTACTAATACCATCAAGACTCCCTGCTGTCTCTAGTGAGGGTAGACCAGAGAGGGATCATTGCTAACATCTGTTTGTCCCAGTGAGGCAGAGTGCATGGCTCTCTCCTCAGATGAATCCTAGGCTCTAAAAACAGTCTGGAGAAAGTAGGGGAGAGTGAGAGAAAAAAGCAAAGCTCTTTAATATGTCATGCTCATGTCAGGCCCAGCTGCAGCTGCCCTTAACGTGTGACAAAAAAAGACAAAGTCACTGTGTCAAAGTAACAACTAAATGTGAGCCGCAATCCCCAGAGCACGCCTGCCCTATTTACGCCACCACATGAACACACACTCCTCTCTGCTTCCATCCAGTGCCGTGAAATGATATTCCATTTGAAAAAATCCGGATTAAAGTGTATCAGGCCAAGTGTGTTGTGACCTTGTTACTAGGGGAAGGGGGAACGCATAAACACACAGGCACACGCAGATGCCACACACTGTGGAGCAAATCACGACGTAGGTTTTAGAGACGGCTTTCTCCGTCTTATCCCACGCACCTCTTTATTTGTTGTGGTACCTTGTAATGACATTGCATGAGCCAGACAGCCATGTTAATACCAAGCCTTTTGTCTGACCTGCTCATTATGTAAGTACAATATTTATTATCCTTTTTTATATTTTGTATTCATTTTATTTTACCGTTTAACTTGTGTTAATGTTAAATCAGTATTTGCTCTTTCCTTGAGGGCACTCTAAGCAGGAAGTAAGCTTAGAAAACCTCAAAAGGGTCTACCTTAAAAATCTAATCAAATTCTCTTCCACCATTGCTCCTCTTCGTCTCAACACCTCCTCCTTTTTAATTCGTCTCATTTTTTCTTCTTTCATCCCTCTCTTCTCTGTCAGGAACAAACTCATGTAATTAAGCAGCTAACATGCCGTTAAAGAATTGGCTAATTCAGCAAGGAGGAATTATTCCAATTTGAAATGACTCATTAACCAGACGTTATATTTTGTTGAGCTTCTCTTGGAGCAAGATTTGGAGAGAGTTGAATCACTCCCGTGGTGTGAACTCGTTTCGCTGTATATGTGGACTTGTGTTTGTGAATGTCTACATGCATTGCAAGGTTAATAAAGATGCTTTTGGTTTTGCTCATACGGCCTGGTGCGTGCATTGATATGGGTGCATAACTTATAAATGGGCCCGAATGCAAACTGTGAATGTCTTGTGTGTGTGTGTGTGTGTGAGAGAGAGTGATTAAAGACATGCACAGAGGCACAACTCAGTGAGGGGTCTAAAGAGGAACTATTGAATGTACAAAAGCCCTTAAATATCGGCTCATCCTGATGAATTATCACAGCTCGTAAACATTTAGATGCTGGGGCAAGATTCTTTAATTGCAATCGATGTTCATCCAGTACCTGATGCAAAAATGGAGAATCCCACAAGCACAACCCAATTACAGTATATATAAAGAGACTCAATATCTCATAAAAGTGCAGCTCCAGGGATGGCAGGACTATACAAAAAAAGAATGATTCTATATAAACATACAGTTAAAGGTTTGACTTAGAAATACCGCCGCTAATAATATTGTCAAAAAGAGTTTTGTTTTTGACAGAAGAGTCATATTTAGCTATTTTTGATCTTATGTCCTTTTTTGAAAAGGAAAAACATAGTCATGGAGGGCTTCGATAAGTCTTTCCAAAAATAAACAGGTAATTGCTACTTTGATTCTGATCATTTTGAATTTGTCTACTTTTTTCTTTTTTCACAATAACAGACAATACATATGATAGCATGAAAATAATACAAAGAAACAAAGAAAAATGTTTAATACTAAAGTAACATTTGAATAATGAAGTAGGGAAAAAAGTAAACTAGGTAACTCTTTGGAAGAGAGACAACTATTTCTGAGCATTGGTATCCTTCTCATGCAGGGTGATCTGAGGGTGATAGTAAATAGTAGGTGTCAAAATTAGTCATGATTTGTGTTTTGCTCCTATTTTCATTTACATTTTAAAATGGCTATTTGTCAGTGATGTTTTAACATACCAGGTTGCCTGCCCATTAGAAAGTTGGTACTTCCATTTTATTGCAGTGTCTTCCTCTATAGAAGAAAAGAGGACTGTCAGCATAAGTGTGAGAAAAGAGCAAGTCTGAAAAGACCTGAAATCTTCATTGGCCTTTGCCTCAGAGGGAAAGAGCTTATGTTTATGAGAGAGAACACCGTTGTGGGGTTGTGTAGGAGGTTAGGGGGGTGGATGGTCTTTGCTGCACCCCTTGATGGAGTGGATAATTGAGTCTCGACCAAACTCTGTCAGCCAAGCTTGGAAGCACTTTTTCAGCTCAAAGAAATGCAGTGAGAATGAAGTAAGAGAGAGAAAGTGAGAACAACAGAGAGTGAGAGAGGATGGAAGAGAAAGAAAATCCTAGGCTCCCTCAGGGGGGGGAAGCCGCTATTGAAAAGCTATTAAACTTGCATTTAGCAGGATTGATTGGAAATGAAGAGGCCTATTAAAACCAAGGGACAAGAGGACAATAGTGTGTTTCTGGGCACCGTATGTTGCCCTCCTTTCACCGTCTTGCTGCTCCAGGGGCCCCTACCCTGTCTGTTTAAACACCCCTGGCCCAAAGAGAGAAGTTTCAGAGGGGTTTAGCACCAGCTGAATAGATCCCTCCTTATCCACCACTGGCACCCTATTCTCCTATTTAACCACATAGAAATAAAAGGGCAAAGAAAGAGGAGGAAAGGCAGAAAAAAATGGGGGGATGGTCCATTTCTTTTTGAAGAACCAGTAACAGTCCTCCCCTTCTAAAACCTTTCTTTTCCCCCTCACTTTCTCTGAAATCTCATGTGAATGGATTAGTTACTTTTGGATGGTTGCCATCTTTCTACTTTCAAGAGGGCTCATGATGCACCAGATCCAATCATAAGGCTCTTGCAATTTGAGAAACACAGAAATGTGTGTAAGAAGGCAATGTGTGTGCATAAAAGTGATTGGGATAGTGAGAGAGAAGGCTGTTTGTTGTTTAATCTGGGTGCATTTATTGCGATTTTCCAGTAAAACAGAGAGCCTCTATGCAAATAACACAGAAAAGAAAGAGCAGAAAGTGTTTAAAAAGGAGAAAGAAAGATGGCAGCAAAGCCAAAATAGAGGGAAGGCAGTAAGGCAGCAGGTGCCTTTATCAGCCCGCAACGGATGGCTCTCATGGGACGCTGAAAGCTCCTTTGATTGTTTAACATGTAATTTTACTGAAAAATACCTCTTCCCCCACCCTGGGAAGTGGTAACAGATTCTCTGGCTCAACGGGACATTGCTTTCCATGTCATTCTATGCAGGTTGCCATATGGGCATAGGAAAGAGTTAAATAAGTCATGACCAGCTGACGCCTAGACCCCTTGCCAAGTGCAGAAAACCAAACTGTTGTAAAACGTGTTATGGACTGTGCTTTTTTTCCTGCCAACCAGAAGATGATGCAACAAGCCTTTTCTGCATCTATCAGTTAGCAAAATACCACTTGCAGTTCTTGGCTAAAAAACAAAACAAAAAAAAAACCTAGCACAACATGTGGCCAGTTGTGAAAGTTCACTTAAGAGTGTGTTGGGTAGGCAAAAGTGATTTTAGATCATTGTAAAAGGGTAATATGTTCCTAGAGCCCAGTGCATAGGTATTGCAAGGAAAATTGTGTTTCATTGTGTATCTGGAAGAGTATTACCAGCTGCAGAGAGATGGTGAATGTGAGCTGGAATGGCTCTTGCTGATTCAGCACTAATATACTATCGCACTAATGTGTTCTGTGCTTTCCCATCTCACTCCCTGTACAAAATCACTGACCTGAAAGCTGGACTGGTTAGAGCAAAATCACAGATATGCTTCAGCATTAGGAGGAAGAGTCTTGCTGCAGTTTACCATGGGGATCCAACTAGGTACTGGTCCATTTCAGACAGCCAGACTGATACAAAGAAAGGTGGCACTTCTACATTAAAACATTTAAAGAAAAACTCATTAACACAAACAGAATAAATGCAATGGGCATGCCTTTTTTAACCAATTTCTTGAAAGCAGGACATGGTAGACTGAAGCCTATCACTGCATTTGAACAATGTTATGAAGTCTTAAGAACTTAAGGATGCTTCAGTTTTACAGTGTTTGATGTAAATTTCATCGGTGGTGTCCACACAGACCATGCACATACAGACCTATGTGTGTGCGTGTGTGGTCTGTATGTGCACAGTCTGTGATCCACTAGATAGATCCACTGTGCTTATTACACATATTTGCATCACAATATCAAACAACAACCAAAGTATTAATGTTTTTGTGTGTGTGTGTGTGTGTGTGTTTTCCCCCTACAGTGTCTCAAGCAGCCTACTTTTCTCAGCAGCCCCAGGACCAAGTAGTGGTTGCTGGCCAATCAGTAACCTTACCCTGTGCGATTGTGGGATACCGGGGTATGGTGCAGTGGACCAAAGATGGCTTGGCACTAGGCGGTGAACGAGACCTACCAGGTAAGAATTGTACAAAAGCCAAACAAACAAGGAAAAGTATCTGAGAAAATTGTCAAGTCATTCCATTCAACAGTGCTTTTCAACATTGAGTCATTTTCAAAAATTAAGTAGAAAGGGGAAAAAATAAAGTCAACGTAATTCATTTTCAAGGTGCTTCTAAATGGTGCGCTGGTTTGTAATTAGCTAGAAACCCACTTTCCTATATGTCAACCCAATTTAGAGCAAGTAGCAAGGCAGAAATGATGCTGTTCCCCCAGGAGATACACAATGCTTATTGAAGTCCATTTACCAAGGCTTAGTCTTCTCTTATCTTCATCTTTTTCTTTCCAATTAACAACTGGGAGATAAAACCAATCATAGATTGGCAGGTAAAGGGCAGCATCCCTTCTCTGCAGCGGATGTGTGTTTGAGTAATGTCACTGCTTCACTTCTTCGGCTCTATTGAGTGAAGAAAAAGGAAGGCAAACAAACAAACACCGCAGCTAATGCAAACTAGCATTTCATTTGTCTAATCATCTCAGCCGTCTGGTCAGGTTGAGGTGGAGAATCAATCACCGCTCATGTCACGCATTGACATTTAAAATGATTTCCCCAGCAGCTTTGAAGGCAACAACCTGGACAGTTAAGATAGTCTCTTTTGGCTGGCTGCATGAGCAAGGCACCTCACATGTTGCCGCTGACCAAGTGACACAAAGATTTTAATGTGCATAGAATAGGGTCTCAAAACTAGCCCTATCTGTGATGGCAATATGTATGTGTATATCTCTTAACAGTGAATTTTGTGTGGATCAGGTTGGGTACGTTACTCTCTGATGGGAGACCTGCTATCAGGAGAGCACAGCTTGGTGATCGATTCAGCTGAGCTAGGCGATGATGCAGTCTACGAGTGTCAAGCCACACAGGCTGGGTTGCGATCACACAGAGCCAAACTGACGGTGCTGGGTAAGAACTATGTGTGTGTGTGTGTGTGAGTGATATAAGTGAGTGAGTGCGATTGAAAGCGAGAAGAAACCACTGCGATATAACTCTCCTGCAACTGATTAAAAGTGGAGGGAATAGAGCATTCCTCATAGTCCCCAATTCCATTAACAGTATTTAAACTAGTGCCTCAAATGTGTAACACTGCAAATTTCTCTGCTCCACATAAAACACTTCGGAGATCCCACCCCCATGCAATCATAAGTCAAGTCGTCATTATTTATTCGCAATTTTAAATCACGCCCCAACAGAACTCATTTTTTCAAACCGAGCAAAACCGAGTCGACAGAAACACTGAGGAAAATATCCAACCCCCACCTCACTGTTTCTTTCCCTCTCCCTCTCTATAGCCTACTGACACTTAACACGGTGAAGGGCCAAGGAAATGTGATTGCAGCAGTCACAAATGACTTGCGTGAATGGTTAAAAGTCAAAGTCTGCACAGTTAGCACATTCTACAGTGACTCACGGAATTCATCAACTGCAAGGCTGCTTTTACATTAACGCAAAGTGATTGATCTACATATTCTCCGCCATTTAGTGACAGGGGGTGGGGGTAGGGGAACCGAGGAGGGGGGAATGATCGGTAGGGATTTCAGCTCAGTGCTACATTGCTGACACCTGGTGGCCCAACTTGGACACAGCCGTGCTTTATATCAGCTGAAAAACATAGATTTCCCCTGCGGAGTAAGCATATCAAGGGCTAAAAATATGAGACGTTAAAGATTTAGAGAGCGATCTATGAGAGCGAGAAAGGCCAAGTTTGTTACTGCACAATAAAAAAAATTCTGCTTCTAATTGAACAAAATTGGCACAGCCACACAGACTCAAAGAAAAGTAGGGCTACAACAATAGCCTTTGTACACACTGCCGATGTCTGGCGCACTGTTCGAATTCCCAGACTAGAGCATCACGAATATGCCAGCTCCTGTGTGAAGGGAATGAGATGTGTGCGCGCACGTATATGTGAGCGTTCATGTGTGTACGTGCACGTAGGGGCATGTGGGGAAATCAATGCAGCCGGATGAGACCAAAGCAATCCAACAGAGTCAAAGAAGTCAACGGCAGGAGTGCAGTCGAGGGAATCCACATGGAAATTAGAATCACCTCGCACACGGATTCCATTAGCGCCTGGGCAATACCAGAGAAAAGACCTCTGACAATTCTGATACAAAAACAGAAATTGGTTCGGAGAAAAGGAACAGGACAGATGGAAGAGAGTGTACCACAGATTTTTTTTTTGCACGTTTCTATGCGTACTGCGAGATGGACACCTTCATCAAAAGTGGTAGGCACTATTTGCCCAAGGCTTGCACACAGGCATGCAAACAAATGGACAAATCAGTAATTCAGATGAAACGGGCCTGCTGCGGCGTGCCTGTAAATAGACTCATAATGGCAAATCTCAGCCATGTGAAAAGGGCATAAGTACTATCGTAACCTCTTTTTTAGAGTGAGACAATCTCTCTGTCCATTTACCAGCTTGTTTAGTATAGGTAAAACTGGCTGAATTAAATGATTCCACACTGCAGTCAGGAAGGGGTTAGGGTATGGCTTTATGTATGAGTTACATGTAATTTATGCCAGGACTAGGCAAATATACTCTCATAAAGTTGTCACAATACTCAAGTCTATTGGTCATTAGGACACTTGTTTTTTTTAGTAAAAAAAAAAAAAACAATTTATTTTTTCAGTGCCACCTTCAGATCCCGTAGTGGAGGGAGGACCAGTGGTCCGCCTGAAAGCTCATACTCCTCATAACCTGACATGCCGGGCATCTGGGGCCAAACCTGCCGCAGAGATTACCTGGTACCGAGATGGAGAGATAATGCACGATGCCATCTACACAAAGGTAAGAATGTAGACACATCAGGCTTTATGGCAGGCATGAGAGTCACTATGGCCGATTACAACTTAGGATCTCTGTCTTGCCCCTTACCTGTCCTTCACATTAGTTCAATCACACAGTGCACACTCAAAGTTGCGAAAACTCTCTTGAATTCAATCTCTGTACATCTCATCCTCATCAACCTACTGCAAGCTGCCTCCTTATGTGCCTCTATTTTCTTTCACTCTGGCTGTTGCTCTAATACTCGAGCATAACTGGAGCATGTCAAAGCTCAGACAGGCATAAGCATTTGATACAGTTTCCGCTGAGAGAGAAAGAGCAAAGGGGGGAGAGAGGGAGTGAGAGAGGAAAAAGAGAGAGAGAAAGGGAGAGGGGAAATCAGCTACAACAATGCTGAAACACAATGGGAAGTGCAGTGGAACCCGGAAAGCAGATGAGGGAAAAATGGACACAGGAGAAGATTGTTTAAGAGCGAGGTGGAAAACTCAAAGCCATTTTGATTTGAGATGGAGAAAAAAAAATAGATGGAAAGCCTCATGAAGACACAAAGAACAAAGTGAAGGAATGTGAAAAAGGTAGGCAGAGGGGGGGGGGGGGCAAGTCGGTGGGAGAGAACAGATGAGCAATAAGAAAAGGACAGTGAGTGGAAGACTAATGACAGGCAGCGTCAACACTCGATCTAGCGTAAAAATGCTTTCACCGTGTCAGAGGCTAGGCGTGTGACCTGCCATTGATTCACCCCCAGGCTCTCCAGGGAACTTCCATAATGCTCCTGCCCCAGTACAGCACTGTGTGTCTTTCCCCCCTCCAATCGTCTCAAACCTAAAACTGTGCCTGATCCTCCATTAAGGCTGTCTTGTAGATTCAGCGGGCAGCAATTCACCTCTCCCCACATAGGCGTATTGATTTCTCACGCACAATAAATAGATTTCGAGGAATGCGTGCAGCTGGAAGAGCTGATAGACAGATCTTCGGGAAAAGGTGCTAATGGCAGAACGGTCCCGGCAGCATCTCAAAACACAGATGCTCACCTGCCTCACTAAACTGATGGCGGCTTTAATTCTCTGCAATGCCCAGCCTATGGTGCTGGCACAGAGTTGAGCTCAAATGGGATTATGGGCATATGGGAATTCCTTATTAAATTAGGACTTGCATCAGAAAATATAGGACAATTAGATTAGGATTATCATGTCTGTGTGATTTTAACAGTGATAACAAGATGAGAGAAATAGCTGTGTGTCTTGTATCTGAAGTACACAGACCATTAGGGCGAAATAACATTTCACTAGCCATTCTGTCTGTCAAATGTCTCGTCTTATTTGAATCCAAAGGGTGTCACATGTAACAATTATGGATAGTTTTGTTAAGAGCCACCTTTGACATTATTTTCAGAACATTTCATTGAGGCATTCTATTTTCAGAGAACTACAGCAATTTGTTCTACCAGCACTGATACGGTCTCAGTTTTTTAACTAGTTTCACACCGTATCACTGTCTTTTCAGACTTTGATGGAGGATGGAAAGAGAGAAACAGCGGTTAGCATGCTACCCATGGTGCCTGAGGACAGCGATTCTGGACGTACCTACACCTGCAGGGTCCTAAACCCAGCCGCCCCTGCAGGTCACCAAACTTCGGTTACCATCAGTGTTCAGCGTGAGTAGTTTTTATGCATTTATTTTTCTCCGTGATGCAGATTTTGCGGTGCTTATTTCATTTATGCAGGTAAAGGCCAATTTCTTTTTTTTCTGTATTCCAAATACTTGAAAATGACAAGTGCTTTGTACTTTAATGTATTAAAAATTTGATTTCCTAAAATAAAAAGTATGGCTCATTAGAAGAAAAAAAACATTCATTTTGTCACATTAAAAATACCACAGAGAGCGGTTTTTCAGTGTAAGATTAGTAATTCAGTAAATGTGAGATTTGGTTTAAATATATTTGCATGGCACTGTACAATTGTCTATTTATATACAAGGTTTTTATGGTAAAAAAGACGTGTAATTGGACAGGGGAATGGATTTTCAAAAAGGATTGGGACTTACGTTTACACACCTGGAGCTTGGCAGTGAAGTCATTGAGAAGGATTTGTAAAGCCTCTATTGCTGCAGTGAATCTAATACTGCATGTTTCCTTCCAGATCCTCCGTCTGTGACTCTCTCTGTTCAGCCTCAGACGGTGATGGAGGGAGCAAAAGTGTTGTTCATTTGCTCTGCCTCTGCCAACCCTGAGATCACAGGTTACAGGTAAGCACATCTAATATCACAACAGACTCAATGCATAATCCCAGATTATCCACTCCATCAGATTTAGATTTGAGAGTAAATCCCAAATTGGATATAAATTACAGATCAAATGCTTTGTGCACAGTTGCTTCAGTGTTTGGTTTTAATAATAGTTGTTATTGTAAAGGGTGAAACATCACAAAGAATGTACCAGTGAATCAAATAAATGAATGCATTTTCATGTTCATGTTGCAAACAGATGGTCCAAGGGTGGGGTTCCTATCTCGGAGGCCAATGGTGACAGCCTGGAGGTGACCGTAGACCACTCTTACTTCACAGACCCAGTGTCCTGTGAGGTGTCCAACTCAGTAGGAAGTACTAATGTCAGCACCTTGGTGGATGTACAATGTAAGTACTTTTCTGTCATCCACCTCCGTAATAACATATAAAATTGGTTAAAGCAAAATTGGAGATGTTCAATCTGTATGTCTCTCCTTTATCCTAAATTTCAAGGAAGGAAATGAAAAAAGTCCTTAAAATCAAGAGGATATCCTTTAGAGATGTTTGTTGTACTATAAGTAACATTGAATAGAAAGTGCTTGATAAATGACATCAGTTTGTAACTCACCATTTTTTAGTTGTGGCCATGTATTTTGGTCTCCATTCAGATGTGGAGTGTGTTAAATAAGATACATTTTCATTCAGTAGTCTAACAGCGGTGTTTAGGTATAATCAGTCTCTTAAATAATGTAAACGTGGCACTGCATGAAAAATTTTCATATACAAGTAAGAAGTAAACAATACACGGTCACATCTTTTCCTTCAAAAATATAGAGCCATACGTACTTCTCACATTCATTCCTTAGAATTACCGTCATTTCCTACTTGTATTCTTAATAGGGGATGAGAACATTGTAATGGGCTTCATTTTTGTTTTGTGCTTGCAAAAACATACTCCATTGAAATGTACTAAAACACAATGGGAATTCATGTCTTTTATTTTTAGTTGGTCCCAGGTTGATGACAGAACCGAAACCCCAGACAGTGGACATAGGGATGGATGCTGCTTTCACTTGCTCATGGACAGGCAACCCTCCCCTCACTCTGGCCTGGACTAAACAAGGCTCCAGTGTGGTATGGTGACCTCTTCTCTTTTTTCTAAAAATGGCACACCATCTACAACTGTCACAGCAATCCTATTTGAATTCATTCTATGAGTTCTAGATGCATATTACTTTTTTTATTACGGTATAAAAGGATTAGGTTGGAGTGATTCAGAACAACTTGTGTTTTTTTGACAATATTTTGTTACCCCAGTCCAGTTTTTATTTGATCCAATACACACATTCCATCTCCATTAAGTTTATTCACTTAAAAAAGGTTCATTACATTAAACAAGTCCATGTCATATCTCATCTCTGGCACCAGAATCACCCATCTCCAAAATCCCAATTTAACCCCTGTCTGTACAGGAAAGACAAAATGATTTTCTGCTCAGAGCTGGATGGTTAATGGATGACTTTTCTGTTTACGGCGCATTTACAGGAGTTTGGTAAATGGATAAAGTGATCGCTAGCCTAAAATGAAAGTTTAGCTCCAGTAGATGTGTGAAATGCATCAGCCTATTCTGCTGTAAGTGTTTCTCTGCTGCTGCTTAATCAGATTCCATAAAGAGCCTGAGAAAGCAAACAAAAAGCGACTTTGAGAAGGAAGGGATAAAAATAGGGAGAGGGAGGGGAGAGCTAAGCTGAAAGCAGAAAGGTTCTGTGATGGAAGATTAATCAGATCATTTTGCCTCATGATAACATCACCGCTGTAAGCCTTCTGAGTATGGGCGATCTGCTCACAAGTAGAGAGTGTTTACCTTCATCGTCACAAGATAGGATATGGTAATTAGAATTGTAGTGCTGGCGATGATAAAAAAATACGACCAGAGGTGCTGTCAAACGGATAATCCCCGTTTGGTGGCGTTCAAGAGGGGAAAGTAGGGACAAGGGGGAAGGAGGTGTGCTTAAATTGGACAAAATGGGTTCGTAACAAAAGGGACCGGGTGGGTGTCCAGTGCACTAGAGGCGAGGAGCACAAGTATTGCTCACACTCTGGAACATTCCACAGCCATGTATAAGGTTTAATTAGCGCAGGGGTTGTCTCACCTCCCCCCCGCGGGCCGGCTGGAGCCGCTTTAGGACATTGTAATAAGATTGTGAAGACAAAATTTACAGGCTGGAGTCAATGCTTTCTCCCTGGTATGGTGAGCATTCGAGTCTGTCTCTTGTGGAAGCCAATGAAAGCTAATATGAAGGATGATTGTTTGCTAATGGAGATAATATCGCAATCTCTGATGTGCCAAGGCTTGATCTGTCTGGAACGCCCCAAACTTCCCTCTGCCTTTCGACACAATTTCCCATCTAATCTTGTGGAGAATATGATATGTTGTAATGATTTTTCATTAACGAACTGAGCTAGAATAGACAAGTATACGGATATTAAAACAGGCACGTTGAAAACATCAATATAGGATAACACGTTATCGAAAGGCAATATGTCAAACAGACATTTGGAATAACGAGGTTACGATATATATGGTGGGTGCGGCTAAATCGGTTGGAATAAATTTGTAATTGGCGGTGGTCGGTGGCAAACTATTATCCTGATGGCGCATACTCTTGTGGTCACACTTCTGGGAGAAATGTGCCTTAATTGGTATTTTGCAGCAGCATATGACCAGATTATTCTTGTCCTTATATTTAGCAAGGTGATCAGCAACTAGAACACTGCTCAGCTGAGGCAGTTACACAGAGGATTCTGGGGACATCATCCTGCAAGCCATTGTCGCTCGGATGGATGTATGGCAGAGAGTAGGATAGAAACTGTCTAACTGTCAATGGAACTAATGATGTCTTTTATCTATTTGTTTCTTTTATTCTCCCTTCTAGACTACGCTCACTTTCCCACAATTTGTTTCGTAGATCATTGCTGTTGCATAATAGCCCCACGAGTTACACCGTTTTTGGTTCGCGTACTGGGTTTGGAACAAACAGCTGTATTTTTTTCAGTTAAGAGCGGAATATCTGATCAGTGATGCTTCCTAATTTGTAGAAGATTCTAGTGCATGACCCATGAAATACTTGGTCTTGAGACACAAGAAATAAGCTTCTGTATTTCAGTTTGCTTTCATTGGCACCGCCTACTTCAGTAAATTTCTGTCATTTCTCTCTTTAAACAAAACACTCAGAGCCATCACCCATGTCATCACGGCTGGAAGGCCACGGCAACAGGCCGTCAAGCATTCCCCGGGACAACGATGGAGTGGTCTAGGGGCAGCAGCCTCCCATGACAAGAGGTACAGTATACATTCTCCTATTTTTCTATGTATGTGGTTGCTAGGTTTCTGACGCTTAGTGTAGCCTTATTCCTGACAGCTTTTGCTGGTGAGGGGCTTTGTCCCTTGAGTAGGTGCTTATGCGGAGTGTGCACATCACAATGCTGATAGACTCCGCCTTCCCCTCTCACTCCAACAAGATCGCATGACGGAAGTGGTCTCTCGTTCCTCTGTACTCTGCTCTCTCTTTCCATAGTCTTGACTTTTAGGATCAGGACAAATACACACCATGCACCGTACTACACATGCCCAATCCTATTTAGCATAAAGAGTGCATATTCGGGAGGGTGGCTGATCCTGTATCTCACCTTTTCCACCCTCAAGTGTGCAGAGGCGAACTGCACTAATGCCAGGGTCTGCAGAGAAGACCTCAGGCCCCATAGGCTCCTTTCCAACGGCGAGCAATTAGCGCATAGCACCACTGACCTCCCATCGACCCCATCGTACGTGGGAAGGCCTTTCAGTGGATAATTAGGGTCTAAGTTGGAGAGACATCAAGAAGAAGGGTAAAGCATAGAGATGCACCGAGACAGATGGAAGTTAAGCAAGGGTAACTGAAAGCAGTGATGCAAAGAAGGAATCAGAGACAAAGAAAAAATACCCTCCTGATCCTGGAAACAGTGACAGGTGGGGATTCGGGGTGTTAATGGCTGTTATTTCTTTACCTGAGGCCAGTCAAGGGAGGATTCTCAGACATGCTGTTTCACCTCTTTGCCAGAAAGGTGAAGGAAAGAAACCATGGCTTGTTCTCTCTCCCTGAGTAGCTTTGAGATCTCAGACTGATCTGCTGCTAGACAGGAGCTGGTTGTCTTCTCTGCATGTTTTTTCACTAAGCTCTTTTTCACAAGCCGAGACACAATACTGTTGGTAAACCAGCTCGAAATGACAGCATAAAAGAGCACAAGAAAAATTCCAATCTCTGACAGAGTTTATGACACTGAACGTTTACTTCTAGAGTGATAAATGTTTACACGCATGTCCTAAATTCTGCTATACTAAAAATGCCACTTTAGTTGTTCTGTTGTGTTGGCTGGACTAGGCTTGAATATTCAATGAGATTTTAAGTCAACCTGGAATCAAAATCGACCCCATTTACTTCATACATGTTCCTGGTCACATTGTGAACAATGCAATGGTGCATGTTATGAATAAATATACATGTTGTCTTTGCAATTCCAAACTTTCCGTTTGACATCAAGAATCCCTCTTGCCTTTTCATGACAAAATCAACAAAAATGTAATTGTCATTATAAGCTTAAATAAAATGTAAGTATAAAGACTGTTGCTGCACCTTACACCTTGCCATCTCTTCCTCCTCAGGTATGGACATTTGGGGACATGATCTTGTCATCTGGCTCTTCTGGTCGTTTTTCCGTGCAGACAGTACACAGTGACCGAGGGGTCCTCTCCTCGCTAATCCTCTCAGAGACTCTGGCACAAGATTTCCAGCTTCGATACAACTGCACTGCTTGGAACCGCTTCGGTACAGGCACGACACTGGTCACTCTTGAAGAGCAAGGTATGGGGTCCTCATGCCAGATTATCCTGTGTAAAACATCCTTTTATTCAAAAGCAATATAGTACTGGTCAAAGTTTGGACACACCTAATTCCTTATTGTTCCAGCTTGTATAATGGTGGTAGTCATTAAGTTATGAAATGACATAAAATGAAGTATGAATATTAAGTAGTGATCAAACATGTTAAATAAAAAAATTATTTTACATTTTAGGTTCTTTGAAGTAGATAGCCCTAGATTACATCTCTGACTTGAGATGCTTTTAAACAGTATTTAATTAAAATCAGTATTGAGTTTACATGTATGCTTCGCACTTGTCCCCCTCCCACCACTCATCAATTAAAAAAAAAAAAGTTAACCTTAAACCTTTAGATCAAAAGCTTCTCAAGACTGAGAAACAATTTCATTCAAGTGTGTCCATACTTTTGACTGGTAGTGTAGATCAGTGAGTGTTTGGGGAAATGTTGGGTCTGGAGAGTCAAAAATTGGAGGGATGAGAATCAAGCAACTGAAAGTAAAGTGAGAAACGTGGCAGGAGTTTTAGATTTGTGGATGAGCCAAGCTCTTTTGGCACCATCTCTTTAATTATTGAAGAAAGGTTGATTTGAAAACACTGACAGTAAGTTGTAGGGTTTGTCCACCTTAGAGTTGGTGCCATTTATCTAAGATTAGACATGACCAGCTGTAATCCAGTTTGAGTCAGTTCTATGCAGGAAATAATGTAATTTTTTTAATAACAATATAACAATATATTATGACACCCCTTTTTTAAATTACTAATCAATGAATAGCTTGACTTTTCATCATTTAATAGATCATAGTCTGTAAAACCACCCTGCAAATCCTGTGTTATAATCGTAATGTAACAACACCAAAGTCAAATACATTATTGTAATCATAGGGTAAGAGGTATGTTTCAAGATAATGAAATTACATTCGGGTACATAACCAAAGATATAGTTTTGAAGCTGACTGAGATGATAAATCACTGGAATCTATAGTACGGGCATGGGTTATGTTCTACGCTTCATGGATCCCGTTTCATTTTTAGTAGAACATGTGCACTGGCTTAAATTTGCTTAAATAAGACTAAGAGCGTGGTAGATGACTTGAGCCTTTGTACTGGGAGACACCAAAAATAAGGTGTCTAGGCCCGCCAGCAATTTGTCATCACCCCCCCAGGACCCCCCCACAGCAGAGCCAAGTCTCTGGAGAGGCAGACAGTGCTATCTCCTGGAATCTCTAATTAGATTACTGTCGGCTGCCTCACTGCATGTCAGGCCTGGTTACCCCTCTTCCACCAGAGATTAGAGACAATAGCCTGTTCCTGTGATGCCACTGTGGATCACACTAGATGAATTTCTATATGTTGCATTTGAGTTTGGACGTGGCTTGGAAAAAAAGCTTCTTTGTAGAACGCGTTTGACAAGCAGAGAGCTTTTCTTCAATCAGCTGGAGATCCAAAATACCTTTTGATAATATGAAAATTAAAGAATCTCACAAAGAAAATGTCAAGAACATGTCTGGGTCATAATTTAGCCCCAAACTTTAAAGAAAAAAAATATATATTTTGCACAAGGAAAATTAACCCTATTTAGGGTCATTAAAATATATTGTGAGATTTTTATGAAAATTACACAATTACCCAGTTCACTTGTAAATGTTAATTGAAATTATATGGTAGCATTTGTTGTACTAAATTTAATCTACAAATGCTCTTTGCAAATGTGCCAAAAAAAAAAAAAATCAAAAATAGACTACTTTCTTCATACAAAGTTTTTTTTTTTTTTTCTTTTTTTTTAAATTATCTTTAAATAAGTTTATAGCAGGTCACAAAGTGTAAAAGGACAAATGAAGCATTATGGACGTTATAATAGAAACATATAAAATCCACTTGTAATGAAATGAAAGCCTGAATTTGGATCATCTGCATACCCTGCAACTGAAAATGTAGATGTAATTCAGCTCAGTCACATTCCCTGTTTCCCTTGCAGAGGCCCTCCCCTTGCTAATCATCATTGGAGCATCGGTGGGCGGAGGCTGTGTCTTCATCGTTTGTGTCATTACCCTGGTTTCCATCTGCTGCCGTCACACTGCTAAAGGTGAGGTCAAAGGTCAGATGTTATCTGAGAGTTCTTATTCTCTCCTCAAAAACATGATACAGTAGAAATCAAACGAACTAACTAGACAGAGGTTAATTATGGGGCCACCTCTTTGCCTGGAGCAGTGTTGACCTTTTCACCTCTCTGGAAATCTTCCCACCGTTCACCTCATTAATCTCTATACACTGCGCTATTTCCTTACCCAGGCAAAAAGGGCACACGCCTGTCTAAGAGCGACATCCGCGTACAAATCGTGCACAGCGACCACAACGCAGCAAGAGGAAACGACGATGAAGAGGATGTGAAGGAGCCTATGGTAAGTCACTCTCAAAACAAAAAAGAAATACTTAGAATGGCCTAATAGATAGAAATATCTTTTATACCATTTTTCCCCCATATTTTTTTTTCCTGCTATGCTGCAGGAAAAACATGAAAACATCAACAGCAATACAACTCATTTTAATTTTAAAATATATTCCCTGATTTCTGAGTGAAATGGGATACTCAATAAGAAAACAAAATGTTAAACCTATACTTCCTTTTATCCATCAGGACCAAAAATATGTAGGACTTAGTGACATTAGCCAAAAAGTAAAGTAATTTATTATATTTTGCTTAAAGACGGTAAAAAAAACCACATATATCACAAGAAGACCAGGAGTTAGGGACAATATTAATTATGATTGCATGACATTTAACATACCATAGACACCAAGCAGTTTGTAACCCAAATCTCTGTACTCTTCTCAGGCTCCCAACAGCAGTGAGTCTCCAGGAACATCTCGCACAGAGCACAGCGACCTGCTGGAAGAGGAGGATGATGAGCGATCAGATATCAAGGTATTACATTTCACAAAGCATGACTTGGATGGTTAATCTGATAAAAGCAAAAGGTTGTTTTCAAAGGTTTGAGGAAACTATTGTACTTAACACAATCTTGCGGAGATAATATTTGTATTACACCACAAGCTTGGATCATGTTCAAGAAAGCCTACAATTCTTGGTCAATTTCTAACTTGTAGCTAGCACCTTACTAAAATAATTGGTATGTATTTCATTCTGTACAAGATTTTGTTATTTATCTGACAATGTTTTCTTTTGTTCTTCCTAGGACCCCACCAATGGCTACTACAATGTGCGGGCTCACGAGGACCGCCACATTACAAGAACTGGCTTCTCCGAATATGTCCCTAATGCTCGCCCAGTCTACACTCCCTCTCAGCTTCCCTCGCCGAGCCCCTTATACGGCCAGCACTCCACTCAGCCTCGGATTTATGACTTCTCCCAGCGTTATGCCACAACCCCTGCCACACGCACCACCTATGAGCAACAGCAGTCACAACAACCACAGCAACAACAGCAAACTCCCACCATCTACCCTCAGGAGCCAGTCTATGTGGGCTCTGCCTACCTGCCCGCCACCTATGGCCGCGCCTTCACAAGCTACGTCAAACCCACATCCTGTGAGAAGGTTGATGGGTATGAGCATTTAGACCAGGCCAGCAAGGTGTCCAGCTCCTCTCGATTCTCATACGCATCCTCGCAGGTGTCATCGCAGCAGTCTGACTATGGACGGCCCTCTCAGCAACGCATGCAGACTCATGTGTGATGGCTCCCTCGAAGACCCACTGAGGGTCTGGCATGATCAATGTCATGATCAACAAGGACTTTCTTCTGAATGAGTTCAGGAGGGATTTAAAAGCAAACTTTAAACTGAGATTCAAGAGGTGGAAAAGCTTTATTGCTGTATTGAAGTGAATGTTGGATCAATGGGAAACTTCTTTCGAAAGAACTACAACGTGCCACTCAAGCTTGGAAGTCACCATCAAGCTACTAATTTTCTTTGTCCAAACGTTGAACTTTTAAGGGAAATAAACACCGTCCATCAATCCTTCTCTATGGCACTGTATTTTTATTAAAAAAGGTTCCAGCACTGATCCTTCTAGATCTTGGAGAAGGAACGCAGTGCTGTGGAGAAGGGAAGTGTCCTCATGAACTAACCCTTGCAAATGGGGACATGCTTATGCACTATGCTGAACAGGTCAAAGACAGGAATATAAAAAAAAAAATAAAAAAAATAAAGTGTTTGTTGGCATGATGATGGAATTGTAAGCACATTTGTGTATCAATGACAACAGGTCTTGCCTACACAAAGTGGCTCAAAATTAAATCCACAAAGCAGGGGAGCAGAAGAACGCAGAGCGCATATTTCTTCAGAAGCTCTATGTGCAGTCTGCACTGCTGTTGGGTTGAAGAGATTATTATGAACCCTCAATGCCAGTGCGGAAACGCATGCTTTGGTAAAAAAAAAAAAAAAAAATATATATATATTCTATATATATATATATTGGACACAATCCAACATATTTTCTTCTGTTTGATAGAAACAAGATTGGCCAATCCCCAAAGAAGCAAATTTAGAGGTGCGGTCTTTTTAAATTATACTCTCAAGGACTTGTTGCGATTCAGAGATAGCCCATTTCGTGACCACATTTTTCTCAGTCGAGCCATACGGCAAACCTAAATTACAGCACAGCCTTGCAGTGTGCAGTAATAATCTTGTAATGCTCCTTATGTGACCACTGTATGTTATTAAACACAGAGTGTGCCAAGGTGACTGTTATGTCATGCTGACATGGCTGACACTGTCAGGTAGCACCAACATGTTTACACAGAAGAAGAAAAAAAGAAAAAAAAAAAAAGAAATAGCAAGTGAAATGCAGTACCGTCCATATCCACTTAGAGCCACTTCAATGACTGTACAAATTGCTGGGAAATTCATTCCTGTCTGTTGCATGCAAATGATGTGTGTATGTGAACGTATTCAGCATTTCTTCTCATCTGTTTGTTCCTTGTGTGAGAAACGGCTTACTGCACCCTACGTCAATTCGATCTTGGATACCTACATTTGGAAGTTTCCATACTGCCATTTTCCTTTGAGCCTGAATGGTCGGCTCCATTTGGAAAGATAAAAAAAGTCAAAATGAACATTGCTTGTCTTTATTTTTATATTTTATATAAGCCTTAATGTACAGAGTGTAAGCTGCTCTATTGTAAAATACCTTTATATTATAAAATGCATATATCTATATCTTTGAGTTGACTTTATTTGGCTCACAACGGTTTTTACCCCATGTTACTTATCAGTTTTGAAGAGGTGAAAGGTGTTACACAACTAATTGACTTTTTCCTTCCGTTTCTTTTTTAATAATGTTCAATTAATTTTATTTGCTAAAAATGAGCTATTGTTGCTTGTAACTTTGTACACATATTTATATTTAAATAAAACCATTTCAAATAATATCTGCTCTGACTGAAGTGAATTTGACACACATCGCTGGGTCTCCTCAAATGTCATGAGGAAATGAGGACAAACAATACCGGGGCTGCCGAGTTGATGAATACATAAATTAGCAGTGATGCCTATGTTGATTCTCTTATTCCCGCAGCGACAGCAGGGTTTTTAATAAAGACGGATGAGATTCCCAAGCCTCCCGCTGTCTGCGTATCAAACATAGCAGCCACAGGCCGTCTCCCTCAACGCAACCAAATATTGCGCTGACGGAGCGGGTGTCTTGTGACAACATTATCTTGTCATGTCACCCAAACTCTCAGATTTCATCATGTCACGCCGAGCTTCACCGCAGGGAGTGTTGAAGACATAAACATGTACTCAGCATTAAACAAATGAACTGACGGCTACTCTGGTAAATTGAGGGTCATGTTTCCATCAGCTGTCATCATCCCTTGCATACAATGAACACTGCCGAAAATAACCAAACAAGAATGAATATAATGTGCAAACCTGGTAACATACAATGCAAACTCTGTTAAAGGGGTCATATGATGCAATTTCAATTTTTCTTTTCTCTTTGGAGTGTTACAAGCTCCTGGTGCATAAAGAAGATCTGTAAAGTTGCAAAGACTAAAGTCTCAAATCCAAACAGATATTCTTTATAAAATTTAAGAGTCAGCCACACCTACCTAAAACGGCTCGTTCTAACACGCCCCCACATGTCTACGTCACTATCTGGGAAGATTTGCATAACGCTGCCCAAATGTTCACGCAAAGAAATAAGGCGTAACTTTTATTCTCGCTGTAGTATTGTTGTTGCCGCCGCCATGTCGTGAAGGCACTGTGTGTTTCGTTGTGAAAGCGAAACTTCTTTGTTTGGTCTTCCAAAAGAGGACCATATCTGCTTCGTCATGCCCGAGCTGATCCGTGCTGGTTGCTGAGGAAATCCAACAACTTTGCCTGTGTATCGCTTTCGCCGAAGCGGTTCCAATCCGAGGGCGTCATAAAAAACATGTGTGCCGCAAGCCTCCTTCGTCGAATCCGCCGGCCGCGCCGTTCTCAAGCCCGCCGCCTCTGCTCACTTTTTTATATTTAAAGCGAGTTTTTTGGGCAGTGTAGAGTAGCGCTTGTTGTTTGTAATTTCTCCGATCACAAATGCAGACAGGGTTTATGTTTACGCGGCGCGATGCAACGTGTAAAAAGACAGTATATTTCATTATAATCTGTAATTATGTCCCCAATGGATGCAACGAATGCCTCATTTATAAAGGGTTTTCATGTTTTTGAATCATCACGCCGGCCTGACAGGGCATCATCACAATATGGCATGGGCAAACATTTCCGTCCCCGCTGGATAGTTGGCCAATCAGAGCACACCTCGTTTTTCAGAACTATGAGCTTTGTAAAAATTGACGCGTTAGGCGGGGCATAGAGGAGAAACAATATGTACAGTATGTGGAAAATAATGTTTTTTTTTTTTTAACCTTAAACTGCATAAACACCTTTCATTACACCAAATACATAAAATAATGTCCTTTTTAGCAACATCATATGACCCATATAGACAGTGAGAACAGCGACACTCAGTGAGTATCTTGGAACAAAAATGGCAAGTTTTTATCTTCCGTGGTAATATAATAACAGCAAGAACTAATCACTTGGTTTGCAAGAATAAAATTTTTTAACGAGTTAGGTTAGTAGTACTGACTGAAAAAGTCTCTATATTCAGGGATGCACATAAGTGGTCCGCATGCTAGACTAAAATAAGAAATGCACTGTGTAAATTAGTTAAGAGTGCGCGTTTGCGTACTGATATTGTTGACAGCTGTTAATGCACAATTACCATTTTATTGTTGTTTTCATGTTATAGTTATATTGATGATCTACCATGTGCGTGTGAGGCATGTTGCCAACTTAGCAATTTTGTTGCAAAATTTAGCAACTTTTCAGACTACCCTAGCTACTTTTTCTTCCAAAAGCACCCAGCAACAAATTTAGCTATTTTTAAATTTTATTTGGCTACTTTTAGCAACTTATGCTAAGTGATACAAACAATAAAAAGGCACACATTTTCCATCTAAATTTCCCAAAAAGAGGAAACCAAAGATGCCTAGCAGTACACACATCACATGAATTAAGTTATTGCTATTTGCAATTGTTCAATTTGATAATAATAATTTAATAATTGTTAATTTATGATACACCTCGTAGCTTGTACCTGTGATTGTTGATCAGTTAGGCACTGTAAGAAAAATTCCTAGAAAAATGGAAAAGGTAGGCTACTAGTAATTTTCCAGGACATTATCCATTGTAACCCTTTAACCCGAAACACAAAATACAATGCGTAATTTAAAATGCAGGTGAAAACCTGTGAATTCTTTCCTTAGAGTGTAGCATACTGACTACTAATACACTGCTTAAAACTATAACTTCAGAATTTGTTGTTTTACTAGTTTACTAGCTAATAAAAAACTTGTAATCGTTCAAAAATGTGCAAGTGCAAAATAATTAAATGTTGTATATAAAAATATTTATATTTTACCATTATATTATGCATTTATATTATTTTACGAACAAATCTAAATTAACATATACAAATATATTTTGTTGTATTTTGTATATTTGGCACTGAGATTTGATATAGTGACAATTTTGCGACGTGATTACGTCATTTAGCAACTTTCAGCAACAAATCGACCTTCCTTTAGCAACTTCCCCTGAAAATTAATTGGTAACAGTGCGTGTGAGGACCAAACCAAATCTCCAGGTTCTCATGAAGAACCAGGCTGAAAAACTTATGTGCACCCCTGCCTATATTGGCAGATAGAATGTATGTTATGAAACCTAATAAGATTAGTTAATTGTTACAAATGCTAACGTTAGTTCTCTAATCTCCTGACACACGTTGTTTTTCTGAGGTGAATTCTCAGTTGAGATGCCTGGTGTCAAACGTGCTGTCCATGGAGCTGATACTAAGTGATAAATCGACAAATTCTTAACGCATTAATAATACAATTTATATATTTCTTGGTTACATGATAAAAAAAAATTAAATTAAGCACAAAAACAGCAATACACGTTCGCTAAAGAGTTTCTACTCACCGAACGCACGCCATGCAGCTTCCAGGATGCCCAACGGTTTTTGCGTAATTTACATAAAGTTGAATATTTATAAAGCAAAATGAATCTCACCAATCAGAAGACCCGTGAACATCAGGCAGCACGTAAATGAACAAAAGGTACTGTAACGAAAATATGGTATAGAAATATTGCATAAACTAAAGGTTAGCTTGATTTAAATCATGTGTTTCGTTTACAACAATGCTTTGTTTCAATCATTTGATTATATTTCTCCATTAGGTAGTAAGTGATTGTGTGCAAAATGCTGAAGTGCAAGAGTTATCACATCGATTGCAGATGATATAAAAGGTTGAACACCAATCTAAAGCTCATACAAGGTCAAATCTGGCATGTAATTAGCCTAAATTCAATATCCTGTCAACCATTTAAAACAACTGTTGCAGTGCATTGCTTAATTAAACCTACAGCTTTTTAATTGGTGCAAGGTCAAAACTAAGTATTCACATCTGTAAAAAAAGAAACGCTGTGTATTTTCTCATATCAACTGAAAAAGAGTAGATTTATGATGCTTTGTTTCGTTTTCCATTAGGAGGCCACTGATTTATGCGCAAATAATTGTTGAAGGCAGTGTTGACCTTGTTTTATGCCAAGGCCAGCTGATTTAATATTGCTGAAACTGTTTTGAGTTTTCTTTGCTCAATTCTGCATTTTAGGGGGAAATTAAATTACTTGGAAATGACCCAAAACACTGTATTCTGGAGAGAATACCCTAAAAGTAGAAAAACACTAAAAGTAATGTAAAACCAGCATGCATTTTATGGTCAAGAAAACAAACTCCAGGAAAAGTTGCATACATTAAAACATTTGCATAATGATAAAATATAAAACACAACAAAACAGAAAAGACCAACAAGTTACCAGTTACATGAACAAAACGAAAAGCATTTAGTCACCCAGAAACTTAAGGCCACAGATAAGCATTGCAGCTTTAAAAACAATTTAAAGTTGTTTGAAATTTACACAATTTAAAAATGAAATCCTAACAAGCCCTCAATAGGTCAAATTGCACATCATGATGCTATATGAAACTTCTGTAGTACATAAATACAGCATCTATTGCTTGACATCTCTCAAAATACAGCGAACGTCTCTTGTACCTCCTGGGAAATTAAGTCACTACACCACAAAGCCTGAAAATCTTACTAAGCAAGTGGACTTTCCATGGGAAAGAAACTTGGCAAGTCTATAAGGAAGCAGCAGTATAGATTCCTTGATACATTCGGGCCTCTTTAAAGGAGAGACCATCTTGCTTTGACATTGATTGGCTGGAACTTTAACATGCAGCAGAAGTGTGTGACCTATGTTGGCCTTGGTTGTATTGGCAAATGGATGACTGAAATATCCTAGTTTTACCTAATCCTCCATTTCAGAGCTTTGGCACTGAGGTTCTGATATCACAAAGATGTGAGGAAAGAAGGTCAGCCTGAGTGAGATGCTTACAGAAATTTCTAGATTGCAAAGAAGCTTTTGACCTTTGCTTAAAAGGAAAAAAAAAAAAAATGTAGGGATTGATGCTACCTCCAAAGCCAAAGAGTCATTGTTTCTGAGAAGAGGCAGGGTCCCGTCTTTGGAACGAAGGCACGCTTTGAGCATAAGAAAAATACCTTTTAAACCGAATATAATTCAAAGATAACAACATGACTACCACCAGGTCATTATAGGACAGTTTGATATCTAAGTGCCATTTATGAAGTTATATATATTCTCATTATAGTGATGTCTGCATGTATTTTATGAACCATTTTATTTGGTTGACTAAAGCTGAAGTCAACTTTTGATTGATACAGCTATGAAAAACATCATTCATAAGCCATAACAATCAAATAGTCATACTGAATGAAAATGCTATTATGAAAATGACCAGGAGGTCTGAAACGTATGCAAGTTCAATCTGAATGAATTTTTTTCTCACAAAGGACGTCGACCAAAGTTGTAATCACTTTTGCTTTTGTGAGTGCAGCTCACATACTGTACTAAATATTCATGGCACTCAGCATGTGTGTTCTTCTGCTTTGGTTGTCGTATGATTGCAGGTCCAGGCTTCACTATATGTTTGTGAATTCACGGATCCATTCCCGCAGTTTGGTAACACGCGTGTAGACGCCAGGCTTGTTCCGCTGAGCGCAGCCTTCTCCCCAGCTCACTATGCCAGCCTGGAACCATTTGCCTACATCGGAACGACACACAAGAGGACCACCGGAGTCTCCCTGTGGAAGCCAAAAGAAAGAAACTTTTAAACGTCATTCCACATTTTCCAAAACTCGATGAAATGCATGGACACTACACATATTTGATTACCGTATTTAAAAGTTGCCTGTTGATCTATTCTAGAGAATGTTCTTTAATGCCTCACTGAATGTTTATTTGATTTTTATTGTATATTGTGATTATTTATTTTAGCGTTAATGTGGAATTATTTTGTATTTATTTTTCCCGGGTTTTTTTTATTGTGTGTATTGATGCTTTGGCAATATTGTATATAAAACAATCATGCCAATAAAGTGCTTAAAATTGAAAGAGGAGATGAAGTGATGATTATGTATATGAAAAACTTAGTGAAAAATAGAAAGGAAAAAAGGTGTGTGTGTGTGTGTGTGTGAAGCAATTGCAAACGTTTTAATTATTATTGTAACCACTTATTTATTATTTTGTACCTCTAATTTAAGCTGCTTATTTACTGTGTCATTTCATTCCATTACTATTATTCCTGAATGATTTGTTTTGTGTGTAATACAATTCGGCTCTTAATTACTTTGCCAATATTGCAATGTAAACAGACGTGGCAATAAAGCATATTTGAATTGGGAGGTGAGAGGAGAGAGAGAAGAAGACAAAACAGCTAAGCGAATGAAAGAATATTACAGAGGGTGAGAAAGATGGAGCAAAGTACAAAGACTTATAGAAAATCTATGAGCTCCTACAGCAGGAGAGGAATATAGAAAGGAGTCACAAGACCAGGACCGGAACCTGTGCGAGAGAATAGCGCACTAAGAAGATTACTCCCAGAATAAGAGAGACGCACAGAGCGTTCAGAAGAGGAAAGCAAGATGAATAACAAGTGAAATAGAAGTAGAAATTATGGAAATCAGCTCATTTAAACATCAGGGAACAAGGTAGAATAATTAATCTTCTCCACTACGAGGCTGTACACACACTGCTGGAAGACAACAACATTAGCTGAACACTTTGACGGCATTATGCTCATGTCATATCTGTACTGTAGGTGTTTCTGAATGAATAGAACAGGACAAAAAATATACTTATCCCTGCTGGGCTTGACAATGCATCTAAATGGCTATTAAACCACCTTGAATTAATTAACATTCAATAAATGTGTAATTTTGCATGTGTTGTAGATTTCAGATTTTCAATTTACAACTGGGGTGTAGGCATTATGATTTTGAGTATGTAAATGCCCATTTAAAAAAATAGTAGTATAACAGCCCAACATGTACAGTTGTTTGGCAAATTTTCATTGTTGAAATGCGGTTGAAAGACTAATTTTAATAGGAATCTGCACAATCTACAATTTCGCCAGAGAGTGAAAGATTTCCCTACGCAGATTTCGCATCAAGTTCAAGTTGGTCCATGTTGACCAACAAACAGAAAGCTACTTGGTTTGAAAATGTCTATGTGAGCACTGCAAATGCCATGTAAAAATTTCAATACATTGGTCCCCGAGTGACGATTTTATTTTTTTTTTTTACGTTTACGGGGTTTATATGACGCGATTTCAATTTTCCTTTCTCTTTGGAGTGTTACAAGCTCTTGGTGCATACAGAATATCTGTAAAGTTGCACTCCAAAGACTAAAGTCTCAAATCCAAAGAGATTATTCTTTATAAAAGTTAAGAGTCAATCAGCCTACCTAAAACGGCTCGTTCTAACAAACGTAATCATTGTAAATATAAATAACAAAACTACATTGAAATTTTAAACAAGCCCCAAATCAAATAAATAACAAATAAAATAAATCTCTTCATATAAACATACTAAGGCTTTGTCTGTGCTCTTTCATTTAAAATTAGAGGCAACCACTGTATTTTAATCTTGATCCAAACAAAGATGCTGTATACATGCAGCATGAGCAGTTTTTTTTAATCTGAATTAGATTGTATAATTTCGAAATTTTAAACGAAAACTGAACTGACTGAGCGCTGCATTTATGAACTTTAATATGCATTATACAGAGGCAAGATGAAAAGAAAAAAATACTATCTAAACTTTTCTAAAGACAGTAAGTTCCCCTCAGACATACATTCATATAAATTCAAATCGAGATTTGTTTAGCATCTCAACCGATTTGAATCGTCACATAATTGAATCAATTTTCAACCGGCTCGCGGTTAATCGTTACATCATCCCGAGTCCTTATAATCCGTAATTATGTCCCCACTTGATGCAACAAATGCCTCTTTTATAATGGGTTGTTTAATGTTTTTGTCTCGTCGCTCCGGCCGGGAAACGGCATTACAGTATGGCAAGGGGCGTAAAATTTCCGTCATACACTTGAGGTATTCAGCCAATCACAATGCACTGGATAACTGGCCAATCAGAGCACACCGCGCTTTTCAGAACGATGAGCTTTGTAAAAATTGACGTGTTTCAGAAAGGCGAGGCATAGAGGAGAAACAATAATGTACAGTATTTGAAAAATAATTTGTTAAACCTTAAACAAATACCCAAATAATGTTCTTTTTAGCAACATCATATGACCCCTTTAATTTTCGACAGGAATAAAAATTTCACTAATGAAACACACAATATTATGCTATATGCAATTTGGTCTATGTGCAGTGTTTTGTATGTGCAAAAGAGATGACTTTTATTATTATTTTGATGATTATTATTATTATAATTATTCACAATATTTTAATAAAATACTAAGAATTGACCTGACAGTCCAAACTCAAGTCACTGCGCAAAAAATAAATAAACTAGAAACATATCTTATTTATTCCTACATATATTGCAAGTGGTCCAGAACAAAGTGAAAATATCAGATTCCGTGTGTTTTCGTTTAAAAAAAAACAAAAAAAAAGATAGGAATAGTTTTACCTGACAAGCGTCCACACCTCCGGTGAGGTAGCCGCTACACAGCATTCTAGAGGTCACCTGACCTTCGGTCACCATGTTGCATACTGTATCATTAATCACCTTTACTTCTGCTTTCTGCAGGATTTGTGCAACGATTCCTACAACACATAAATAAACCATTAATTCTATGAGAGTATCTCTACTTACTTCCACAAAATCGTAGAACAAAAGTTGTGTTAAAAGTGACATTGAGACATGGAATTGATAAATGTCAAACTTGTGAGGCAAAATTCCAAAGGTTTCTCATAGAAAAAGGAACTCTAAATGCAAAGGGCAGCCCTCAGGCACACAAGCTGTCTCACCTCCCTCTCGGAGTGTGCCCCAGCCTGTAACAAAGCAGGAACTGCCAGCCGAGAAGACGTGGGTCGATGCCGGAAGGCAGATGGGATGCACAGTGTTGGTGAAGTTCAATGGATTGCTCAGTTCCAGCAGTGAGATGTCATAATCGTAGGTCATTGAGTCGTAGTTTGGGTGGGTGATAATGTTTTTCAAAGTGCGCTTCTGAACAGAGCTGTCCTGGATGTTCTGGTCCCGCAGACCACTGTACGTCAGCCAGTTGGATGTTATTTTGTAGCTGTTGACAATGGACACAGTGTTGTGGAGGTTAGTTGTTTAAATCAGATGTTTTGAAAAGTCAACATGAAATGGTGTTTAAAATCATTATAAATCTGTAATTTGACAGAAAATCTGAGGAAATGTGAATAACCACACTTTACACTCGTTTTTAAATTCACTGAAACACCAAAAGCTTATTATCTTCAAATGATTTTACAATAAAGACACTAGGTGGATGTTACAACTAAAATGTTAAACCAATAATCTGATAATTGTATTTGCTTATATAATATCTAATTTGAGGATGTTGGAAGAGACAATCTACACAATGTTGTTTTGGAAGTTAGTTGTTTTGAAAGGTCAATATGAAATGGCATTCAAATACATTTTAAATCTGTAATTTGACAGTAAATCTGAGGAAATGCAAACTTTTACACTAATCAACACACTGCCGATGATGCAGCAACGTCTGGATGTTACAATTGTTAACCGAAAACACCAAAAAGCTTGTAAAAACACACCGGGAAACTTATCTTCAAATGCCGTTGTGACGAAAAGGTTATACCAATAATCTGATGATTGCATTTGCTTATATAATGCATAATTTGAAGCTGTTGGAAGAGACAATGGAAGCTGTTTTGGAGTTTAGTTGTTTTGAACGCTGTAATTTGACAAGAAATCAGAAGATTCAATGATAAAAAGTATGGGCAGGATTGTAAAACGCTGTGTGTATAGGACATCTATATGAAGAGGGACTGAAAAATAAGAGGGCTTGGTGATTTCAGACGAATTACAAAGATTAAAAACACAAAACATGTGTGCACTGATGTATCACTCATATCACAATGATACCAGAAATGTTTATTAAGAAAGCAAATGGGGTCAATTTTGATTTCATGCTGAAACCATAGCACAGGAGAGCAGATTATTTTTCAATTCAGCTTTAGCATTTCAGTCTCAGAAACATGTTAGAATAATTCATCAAGGACAAGTATTGCATGTCTTGTGCTCCACCTGCTGGCCAATGAAAATAAACACAAGCCCAGGCTTTGATACAACACAGAGCGCAGATGTTGGATGGTGTTTGAGCACAAACCGAATGGAGAAAGATACTTAGTAAATGTCTAATTTATGTCTGTGATAAATTACCATTAACTACAGCTAAATTAAGCAGAGAAAAATAAAATACAGCACTAACACTAACAGCCGTACAGAGATGCAATAAACGGACTCACTCTGAATCAGGCTGGATGAAGCAGTGGGCAGCGGACAGCAGCCATTTGTTGGAGATGATTGAGGCGCCGCAAACGTTTCCGCTGGTCTTAAAATGTAGACTGACCTGCCATGGCCATTCACCCACATCTGCGTTCTGCCCACCCACAATACGGTTGTGCTTGTATGGCCGGACTCCACAGTCTGAAACCAAATTGTAAGAACGGTTCAAACACAAAGACTTCAAGGAAGACAACGGAAGGGATAGCATTGGTATGCTGAGATGAGAGGTGATGGGGGTCTTGAACATGACCAGCAGGGATAAGATCAGAGAGGTGACTGCAAAACTGTTTGCACTGAAAGATGGCGAGTTTCTTGTAACATCTGCTCTGACTCACAGGACCATCGGCCTTCAGCGGGACTAAAGCAGAATCATAACAAGATAGATAGATATATGGAGGAATGAACCATGCTGGCTGATAAAAACACAATGAGGATGGAAAAAGAAACTAGCAACCCTGAGGACTACAACAGAAGAATAATGTCATGTAAGGATTCATAAAAAAATATATAATGGCTTTGAGCTTGAATGTGAATTTTTTACACTAATTACCACATTGTTGATGATGCAGCAACATCTGGAAATTACAATTGCTTTTAAATTCATTGAAACACCAAAAGCTTGTGAAACTGGGAAGCTCATTATCTTCAAATGATTATACAATAAAGACACTAGAGGTGGGCGGTATGACAAAGTTCATACTGATAATTGTATTTGCATATATAATTATAATGATGTTACATATTATAAATCTATATTACCTTCAAATTAAAACTAACTACAATTATAACAAATGGATTTTAACAATTCATTTGGTTTCACAAAAGAGTTTGTCTGAAAGAAATTGTACTGTGCATCTCAAATAATTATTAATAAAAAGTTTTTTCTTTGATATAATCAATTGCTGTCCCTTTAAATTAGTAAATTTAAGACAAATGTGTTGTTAAGGGATACATCTTTGGTGGGCTATAATCAACTGGCAATGCCTTTTTATTAAACCGTGAATTAAATACTTTACAAAGGTACTTCATCTGAAGTACATTCATAACAAATTAATGATAAATCTGGCATCAGTGCAGCTTCACATTATGTAACACTTGAGCGGAAAATAAAACGGCTCCAAACAGCAAATCAAATATAATAAGAGATACTTCTAACTCCTAATTATGATTAGATAAATCACATTGCAGATCATTGTAAAAGAAGTGAAATACCCAACTGAGCACTACAATTAAATTATATATTTAGGCAATATCACATGATCAACAGTGCTGTTGTTCTGAATACCAGCACAGCTTCGTATTCATAAAAAATTCTTAATATTGTGCACCACATGGCCAGTTACTATGCAACACAGACTATAAAAGCAAAAATACAATCAAAAATGTGACTTACCACATCCCTGTTCATCCGAACCATCTGAGCAGTCCTTTTCGCGATCGCACTCTGCGTTCACTTTGTTTATACACTGCTTGTTTTCACATTTGAAGGAGAAATCATTGCAGACACCAGCCGCTAAGAGAGGAAGAGATTATAGATAAAGTAAAACTTGAGGGTAAATGAGCGTAATACAACATCAAGTGCAGCTTCTTTTCATCACCAAAGACCTACGCCTTGTTCATGGCAATACATGCGTATTGATCAGGCCTATTGATTTTGGGATAGGTCACTTATCTCTGCTGAATGATACAAAAACAATGAACAACTTTTGGGATAGAAAGAGTGGGCGGTAAAGAAGTTTACATAGTAGAATAAAGTAAAAATTGTGATTTCACTACCATTTCCGCACAAGTGTTGAAATTATTGCACACAAGTGTCTATTTTGCATATTAAAAGCAGGCTAATTATCATATTAATTAATGGTACTCAACATGCAGTGGGAGATATTAATATATGTCAGTTTAAGAACTGCAGAAGTGGAGAAACACTTCTCAGAAGCCAGCAGAAAATGTTTAAAATGATCACAATTCAAATACAGCTGACTGATTAAAGTTACATTTAAAACATCCACAAACATTCAAAACCTCTAAATATTTTAATTCACCTTTTCAGTGACTGGCTATTTACTGTGACAACAAACTTTCCATTTTTACCAAACTTTAACTTTTTGACATTAGAGACCCTAAACTACAGACACGTAGGATAGTCTCACTACAAATAAACATCCAGCCCAGCAATAGAAAGCACTGTAATATTTTGAATATTTTATGATTTTGTGAATAACTCAGGGCCTGCATATGTTAATCTCACAACGAAAAGGGCATATGTGTGCAAAGAAAATAAAGTCTATTTTTAGGACCATTAATTTTTCTATTGTAACAATATTCTCATTATAAGTTAGCACATTCTCCACTCATATCTAAATAAAGTTATCCAATTTTGAGTCTCAATTTTTTTATCACTTTTTTTACTATATTATATAAATTATATAAATCTATGTAAATTAGAATTATGTTGCTAGAATTATACTACTTCCTATATTTTACATTTAGGTTCTTTCAATGATACTTTAAACCGGCCCGACCTCTGTGGTCATTAAAATCCCATTGGCACTTCTGTAAGAGTAGGGATGTACCCCGTGTCCTGGCCAAATTGCCCCCCTGTCCTTTGTCAATCATGGCCTCCTAATAATCCCCAACCACTTGATTGGCTCTATCTCTCTCTCCTATCCACCTGTAGCTGGTTTGTGGTGAGCGCACTGGCGCTGTTGTACTGTGGTTGCCGTCGCATCATCCAGGTGGATGCCGCACACTGGTGGTGGTTGAGGAGAGAGACCCCCCCCCCCCCCCCCATGGATTGAAAGCTCTTTGGGTGACAACAATACACAATAACGTGCTATATAAATGCATCATTCATTCATTCATGTATTGACTAATTCAGTTCCCTTTCAGTCGGTCACTACGAATCACATCGTGACCGACGAATTGGGATATCGCTTAAAGAGACCAATCCACTTCGAGTATAAACTAAACAAGCCAATTCCCATTGGCATGCAATGATTGCATCTAGCTGCCGCTGATCACAGCATGAGCATAAAAAGGCATCCGGGCAATGATACCATCTTTTCGGCTTCGAGCCGAGCGCCAACATTGTTCTGCTCCTACCAAGCTGCTTCGTGTGTGACGAGTCTAGCGTGCTCTTGGGAGCTTTTTGTGTTGGCAGAAGGTGCTTCAGCGGTGGTCGTTCCTGTGTCGAGTGGGTTGCGCACTTCAGGCTGCACTACCCCCTGTCGTGCTGCAAACGGCAGTTTCCCCTGTGCATCTCAGCACGTAAAAGAGCATTTCCCTAAAAGAGCCAATTTTCTCTAAAAGAGCTTACACGGGTGGGTCTTTGTAAAGAAGACGGATCATCTTTTTAAAGATGCCATTTCACCCGTGTGTTTCTGGATGCGGTCGTTACCTGGCGCCGGTTGACGATTACGATAGCTGCCTCACATGTCTGGGCATTAAACACGCTGAGGTGGCATTCGCGGATGAGTCATGTTCCCATTGCAGGAAGATGACCATCTCGGAGCTGTGGGCCAGGGTCCGTTTCCTACAGGGGGCGGAGCTCCGTTGCATCTGCCGCGATCTAGTGTTCGTCCTGGTGGCAGCCAGGCGTGGACTACTTCGGGCAGTAGCAGAAGGTTAAATCCTCCTTTATACCCTCTTGGGACTTGTCTCTAGTGCTCAAAGCACTACAGCAGGGCCCATTTGAGTCTTTGCAGTCAGTCGAGCTAAAGTTTCTTTCAATGAAAAGTCTGCTCCTGCTTGCACTGGCCTCCATCAAGAGGTTAGGGGACCTGCACGCATTTTCAGTCGGCTATTCGTGCCTAGAGTTTGGGCCGGCTTACTCCCAGGTAATCCTGAGGCCCCGGACTGGCTATGTGCTCAAGGTTCCCACTACTCCCTTCAAGGATCAGGTGGTGAGCCTGCAAGCGCTGTCCTTGGAGGAGGCAGACCCAGCCCTAGCTTGCTCTGTCCCGTCCGAGCCTCGAGATGCTACATAGACCGGACACAAAGCTTCAGGACCTCAGACCTGCTCTTTGTCTGTTACGGTGGCCGGCAGAATGGGAATGCCATCTCTCTAAGCAGAGGATGGCCCACTGGAAAATGGACGCCATCACCCTGCCGTATCAGGCACATGGTTCCATTAGAACCGTTAGAGGGCTGGTTTCCATATGTAGAGGCCTAATTGGTTCCCATATGTGTAAAGTCCACGGTGTAGCCTCAGAGCCCGTGTTTCCCCGGCAGACTTTTGTCATTCCAAGAGGGTTCAATCACCTCCTTTCTTCCATATGCACCTAAGGGATGTTTATATGTGTATTGCTTCCGAAACCTCCCTCGGGAAGGATGGGATTCTGCAACGTTCCGGTTCCAAGGGGAACGGGCACGTTTTCCCAGTGTTATCCAATCTCATGAGTGGGGTAGTGCTATGGTAACAGTGACTGGTCTTCTTGTTGCGAGTCCCGGCCTACACCAAAAAGGGGTGCAGGCGGCTCGCACAAGACACTGGAAGGGCAGCATCCATGGCGCTTTGGTAGAGATCCCATTGGTCTGTCCCCAACATGACTCGGAAGTGAACCAACGCAAGGAACGCTCGTTACTATGTGTTGCACACGGCTGCCTTTTACGTTTTATGCTCACGCTTGTCAGTTGCCGCTGTGATGCAATCTCGCATGCCATGTGCATTGCTCTTTAGTTACACTCTAACTGGATTGGTCCTCTCATTAGCGAGATCCCATCCGTCATTCACCGACATGACGTCATCCGTTCCCTCCTTCAGGGAAGATGGTTACTACGTAACAAGCCGTTTTGTATCCTGTTCATTTTCTCACTTTTTCCTTCATTGGACCAGCTTCATTTTATTTTTATATTTTATGTGTTTTGTTATTAGAGTTTCTCAAATTTTTTTTTATATTGATTGCTTTGCTTTAGGTGGCGCCTATGTCCATACAAACCAGAAGTTAGTTTGTTGTCTAGTAAAAGTTATATTCAACACACATAAAGCTTAACAAAACTAACTAATTAACCTGGTGATCTATGGAAAGCAGATTGTGGTCACCAAGTCAAAGTATCCACTCACATGCTACACATGAGACCTCATCACTGCCGTCAGCACAGTCATTTTTCATATCGCATATAAATTCTTGTGGGATGCAGGCGCCATCTCCGCACCTTTCCTCAGCTCTGCCACAATCTAGAAGGAACACCAAAACAAAACCTTGTCAAGTGTCCTTCAGTGGCAAAAATCAAAGTGGCTTTTTAAAGTATGTCACAATGAAGCAAGTCTTAAATATGTTGAAGTTCTCCGGGAAAATGTCACAGTTCAAAGTAAGTTCATTTTAAGTTAGTTTATTTGAATCCCAGTTTAAACAGCTGGTCATGTGACCTCATTGAGGTCCCTCTTTGTGGAGATAAAACACCTGCACTGTATTGTCTGTCAGTACTTAGTGTATCCTTAATTGTATTTTGTTTCATTTGAATTAACTTCCTGAAAGGTAAATGCTGATATAAATAAATATATGTCCATTAAAACGTAATAGGAGAAACTCACCGCAATGTTCCTCATCACTATTGTCACCACAGTCATTCACTCTGTCACACACAAAGTACTGAGGCCTACACAGGCCATTACTGCAAGTGAACTGTTCCTTATCACAGCCTGAAACACAAAACACATTGAACTAAATAATGTCAACATAAAATTTATGTTAACCTATTTTTGTCAATTATTAGTACCATGTAAACACTCATCAAAAGGTCATTTCAGTTTATTTAAGTTTACTGGTTACTTTTTAGGCAGCAAACAGAATGCTAAATTATAATGCAAATCTGAAGTTAAGGAAGTAGAATTTACACTTGATTTTGAATTAACCATAAACAAACTATTTCCAGAAACATTAGATGATCTAAAGAACTGATGTTTGTAATACCACCTATAGTGTAAAACATTTCATTATGATCAATACATAATAACATTCATTTTATAAACAAAAAACACCTAGAATGCTCTAATTTACGTACATGACGAATAATACATGTACTATATAAATATTATATAATACATACATTTAGAACTATTATTTTAAATTCTACAATTTTAGTGTTAATGTATTTATTAAGTTCTGTACATCTAAAAACAATGAGTACAATTGTAAAATCACCAGTAAAACTGCCAGTATTGAACTTAAATTTACATTACATTTAGTCATTTAACAGACGCTTTCATCCAAAGCGACTTACAAATAAGGACAACAGAAGCAATAAAACCAACAAAAGAGCAATAATATGCCAGTGNGCTTTAGTTAGGATGCAGATGTAAATTTATGTTATCAAAAACAGTAACATCTGTAAAAAACTGTAACAACCTCATATTTATATGGTGAAATGTATTATTCTGACTGAGTTTTATTAAAATTAACCACTTTGTTCGTTCCAGAGTCAGCACACTTAGCTCGATGAAACGCACCGTTAATAACGCGCACACATGAGTATGCAATACTCACATACCAGTGGGAAAAATGAAGACATATGGTTCTCGGTCTTTGTAGGACTAAACAGCGGTGCTAAATACATTTAGTGAAAAGGTGACAAGCGGAGAATATATGCTTAACCACACAGAAAAAATACTTCTCTTCATTACTGCTTTAGTACCGTATTAATATGGGTTACATTGTAGTAATAGAGTAAGAATTCGACTATCTGACACACCCGCACATTTCGCATAGTACAATACCTGGGTGTGGCAGGGTTAGTGCTACTAAAGTGAAATTCACGGTAAAATGATGGCGAATTTGTAGATGAAAAGCACTTACGATGGTGTAACAGTGGATTTGGTCTCCTGGTTTTGTAGCCCTGTTTTACGGGCTGTTTAAACTTTTTAAATCGAGGTCAAGTTATTGTCTACACGACATGGGGCTCTCACAGCATTGTGTAAGAGGTCACACGTGACAGACTCCAGTGAGTAGCAAATAGCAATGACGCGAGTTATCAACTCTTGTGATCGTTTGGAGGCGAGGAAAAGAAAAGCAGCGAAATAATCTATCACTATATTCGTCTTTATCGCACAGCGAGACATACTTGTGATGAACGTTTGATGTATCGATGTGGCACTTTTCTTGTTCTACCACACTGCTGATCTGGCGTCAGTGAGTTGTAAAGGATACAAACTAGATTTTTGTAGCAGTGCGAGTAGTTGGAACTTTACCTAGGTATACCTTCAAATTTAACCTTCCCGTTTTACAACTGTAAAATTTACCACCGGTTGTTCTGAACGGTAGTTTACAGTTTTCAGTGATTTTCACAAATTATCTGGCAACCCACAGATGACTCAAAAATTATATTGATAAAAACTACAATTGTTTTTTATTCACATTTTATTGACAGGAGTGGAATTTTATTCATTAACTAAAGAAATTCATCAGCAAGTAATGTCCATTTCTCTTAATTTAACATCAGCACTTATAGGGCGTCAAGCTAAAAAAAAAAAAAAGAAGTGCATGATTAGTGTCGTTTAAAATTTCTCTTGTGTTCTTGCTGTGTAACTTCCACTCTACAGAACAAAAACAGTGCACTGTATATAAGAATGCTTGTTATTTGTTTCGGTTCGAGAACATGTAAGCACTAATACATTAAACATTAAATGTTAATATAAACCACCACACTTGTGAGAAAAATTTATGAAAGTAGCCCCTGGATATGCAGTATACGTGAGAATATTTAATGCAAACTAGCCACTAATGAAAACTATATTTCAGTACCACTTATTTTTATTTGATCCCACACCATTTAGGCTTTAACTGGTTGCAAATTGTGCATGAGCAGGCGTGGTATGTGGTCTACCCACCATAACCGCTTCCCAAACTATACAGGAAGTGCCGGAAGATAAAGGTAAACCAAAAGCAGATATACAGTTAAGCTTCTCATATGTGTGGGTACAAGTACCAACAGTACCTCTTAAAAAATAAAGGTGCTTAATCACGATGCATAGAAAAAACCTTTTTCTATGGTTCCATGAGGAACCTTTAATATCTGAAGAACCTTTTTGTTTCACAAAAGTTTCTTTGTGGCGAAAAAAGGTTCTTCAGATTACAAAAAGCAAGAAAGAGATGGTTCTTTAAAGATCTTTTGACTGAATGGTTCTTTGTGGACCCAAAAATGGTTCTTCAATGGCATCGCTCTGAAGAACCTTTTGAAGCGCCACAGTATTTAAGAGTGTACTTGTAGCCACACAGTATGAATATATGAGAAATAATGTACATGCCGACAGGCACTGTTGCGCTTTGCATCAACACATGCTGAGACTGGTTTCAGTGGCCTGTACATCGCAGCATCAAAAGTAGTTAGGCCTGTTTCTGTGACCTTAAACACACATACAGCGTCAGTTATTTGACATACTATGTCATCCAGCAGAGTATTAGATTGTTTGCATGCCTATCTTTAAAGTGCAGGTGTGTGAGTTAATTAGGAAATGTGTCTAAAAGTGATTGGATGAACATCCTGAAGATCCTTCGAGAAGGAGATCTTTGCTTGCCTTTATGATTGAAGGTACATATGTTGTAGCCCAAAAGGTAAATGTGGGATACAAACTAAAATGTTGAAGGTTCAATTCTAAGTAAATCAGTCACAGACGTACAACAGTGCCCACTGAGTCAACATGAAATGGCATTCACAGCCCACTTGCCTGCAACACTGCTGAGTAAAACAGCATGATAAAAAAGAAAGCAAATGTAGGGTGGGATTTTATCTGTCGGTAATTGATGTACACACTTAAAAATAACAGTTTCTTTATTGGAATCTATATGGTTCCATGAAAAACCTTAAACATTCATGGAACCTTTTCATTAGAACTCTATGCAGAATCCCCAAAGGATGCAAAGGTACTAAATAACAGCACTGACAGACATCGACAGTCAGGCATTTAAGGAACCAATATGCCTCTTCCCTCATTTCTTCTCCACACACTGTTGACGCCACAAAAAAGCTCTAATTTTCCATAAATCAGCCGTTACCCACCGCAGAGGTATCATACCGAAGCTAAACTGTGACTGTGGAATGAGCCAGAGCCTCAGTGCATGTTTTGAACTAAAAATGCATGCTCACACAATAAGGAAAGGGTTTGCAATTAAAAAGTGGTTAGAAATCCAAGCGTCTACACCCTGGGAGAAGAGGAATCAGAAGATCATTAGGGAGATAGAATCACATTGGTATTAAATCAATTTGTCAGACTTGCAAACCCCTTTTTAAGATCTGCTCCCGTTTACAACAGCGAGTGCGATAACTCATCGCAATTAAAGCCATTCTTACTGTAAGCCGCCTGGCACCCAAGCTGCCTAAATTGGAATTTTTTAATAGCCATCATGGCATACGATTAAGAGAATCAACGGGGAAGGCAAGTCACTTGCTCCTGTGGGCTTCTGTTATCGGTCATCCTGATCCCAGGCTAATAACAGCATTACACGCCATGATTCTACCCATAACCCTCTGCAAAACACCATACTGAAGACATATCACTCTCAGTAAGGGCCATCAGCAAATCAGTAGTGTCTCTTTCTCACTTTTATCAGCCATGGTAGACAAATCTAATTAGACGCCCCTCCACAGGTGTAATCTGCATAAAGCCAGTGCGTGTTCTTTCTCTGAACTGAGGATTGCTTAGAAAATGGAGCGATAACGCTGTAATTAAAGATTAGGTATGGATGAAGCTTTTTTTAGTGGAACAAACAAAGAAAATTACTTTGTGAAAGCAAAATAAAGCTTGAATGTCCAAGACTTCCCATTGCTTCTGGTTATTTTACCTGTACAAAAACAGTCCATTATGCTGTATTTGTTGTTATATTATTTTATTATTATTATAACCATAAACACACTGGATTATGTAGCGCAAATCATTTTACCGTTTACTGCATTTTGTTATACTTCTCATAATTTACCTATAGCCGAATCAGACGTCTCGCACTCAGATTTTTCAAATTAAAGTGTATTTTTTGTATTTACTTTGACACACACAAAAATGGTTGTATCATTAAACAAATCAAAGCACATATAGAGAATGTGCTTTTGAATGAATACTAATTTAGAAAAAAAAAAAAAAAGGAAATAATGTGACCAAATCATAGAATATAATCAAATACATCAGGCGTGAGTCAGCAGTATCCTGCGTGAGGATCTTCCCCACCGCAGAGGGTGTTCACAGTTCTAAGGATACATTCATTCACTTGTTACCTCTTTTCAAGGAGTGGTGTTCTTGAACTGACACATTTGACCCATGCGTTAAACTATTTCTGCTTACCACATGGAAAATGATTGATGGCACGCATAACCAAACCCGTTCCACAGCTTCTGAGAAAAAAACAAACAACAACAAAGGGAAAGACAAAAACTGGTTATGAGCTTTTTTAGAAAATGTTTTCGCATTATTGCAGTCCTGCCTATAGACCAACGATCACTGGATATAGAGATCTAAACATTACTTCAGTTACATTTTAGTTACTCTTCTCATGGCAGACCACTCGACATGGCGGGATGTACGTCATGAATTCTATTTGACTTTAAGCTGCACTGCACAACATATCGCACTGTGTTGCATGTGTCCGGGTCTGATATTTTTTTCCTCCGTTTTCTCTAGGAACTAAAAGTTTTCCTTATGTCTTGTACTTAGGTAGCCTCAAGCTACCGCAAGACACTAAAATGTTAATGAATCACGATTGTGAGCAAAACTGACAGCTGCTGCATAGGGGTCGAACTATTTATTCAAATCATAAGCAAGATTTGACATTTACACGTGTGAAGTCAACAAATTCACACTGGACCAAATCAGCATGATGAAGAAAATGTTTTCAGCTTAACTAAAGTATAGGGTGGCACCAACATTAAAATTCTGACCGAACAATGAGGACAGATTTCCTTTTATATATTATATATATAATATATATATATATACCTAATATATATTATTAGGATGATAACTAATAAATGGCAGAAACAAAAAGCATAGAATTAATCGAATAAATAACTAATAAAAAACGCACTCAATCAGCATTTTTAAATGCTACAAATGAATTTAGGCATCACAACAGTATTATAAAAAACATATTATTCATATAATTTTAAAGATTACTTTAACAGTGTTATTAAAATGTGTGTGTATAAAGATTAACTTGAGTGTTGAGGATGGCGCCAAATGCTCATCTAGAGTGTAAAAACTGTGGACAGAGCATGCAGTTCGACATGTTTGATATATATTCATAATTGACTGATAAAAAAAATAATAAAACAATGCTTGGCAAATTATTAGGTCAATACATGGCTTGTGTGGCAAAATTCAAATTCACAATAAGACCGTTACACACAAAAAGCTGTAACATTCCCTGAATGGGGACGCACTCTAATTGGAGTAGAAGATACTGCAATCATATCAATTTTATTCTAGACCAGCCTTCTTACTTACTCACATTTTCTTCGCGTGTACAACCATATACCCATTCTTTCTAGAAGATTCCATCTTTCAATTTACTCAGTACCAATGCGCTTCCATATCCATTAGTTCAGTCGACTTCTTTCACATTTCATTGTTTAAAATCATTTTGCATGTTTAAAAGTGCAATAGACAGTCGCAAAAATCGAACACATGATGTCTAATTATAAATTATCACCCTTGTTGGGCAATTGAAAAAACAAGTTCCACATGGCCATATTGTACACAAATTTCCATGTCAACCAATTCATGTAGCAAATTTGAATCTTGTTAGCACATAGTTATTTTTTCTCATTTTTTTCCCTAGACCCATGGAAGATATGATGGGTGGAAGTGTTACAAATCAAGAGTTGTAGGGTTGTCAGAGAAAATTATTTATGAACTGAAAGTTTCAGAGATTATTATATATTTTATGAAACATGTTGAACTATATACCTGCTAGAAAATCAAAGCCATAAATCTAAAGAAGTTGTGTTTCAAATTTGAGGTTGATATCTCAAAAAATTAGCTTTCAGTAAGATTTTGTTTGGGCGCAGTACCAAATTTTCCCCATTAGATCCCAGCAAAACTCTGCTGGTGCACACAGTGGATGGATTTGTGATTTGCAGTAGAGTTTTTCCTCTCTCAAATATTACAAGAACACCTGAGCGGCGCAACAATGCAAAGATTTAGGTCTTACTAATGACACGCATACAAACCACACTGACATCCATACCAACACACCCACACAATAATAGCTGCATTATTTATCCAATTGGCTCAATAATATGCAGAAGCAGAAAACAGGAATAAAGCGAGTATTTTCTTTATAGGTCAAACCTGAAAAAATGGCAACATCTGGTAAAAAATTGTAAAAAATTAAATTTTAAAGCCTTGCCAATATAATGAAAGCCTATCAACAAAAATTACATAATTTTACTGTTAAATGGCACTGCGATTAAAAATAGCGGTTTTAATGGGTTTCAATGGGGACATTTTTGTCCTTAGACTGAGGGAACAAATTTTTGTACCAAACTCTTAAAAATAAAGGTGCTTCAAAAGGTTCTTTAAGCGATGTCATAGAAGAACCATTTTCGGTTCCACAAATAACCATTAAGTCAAAGGTCTTTAAAGAACCATCTCTTTCTTACCTTTGTATAATCGGGAAGACCTTCTTTCGCCCCCCAACGAACCTTTTGTCCCAACAGAAAGGTTGCTTCAGTGTAAAGGATCTTTATTGGCACCATTAGAACAGACCAGTTCTTCGTATGGTGTCGTGCAAGTCACCCTTTTATTTTTACGAGGTTAGTAGTGCAACACAGATTTATAAGAGTAAATGAAAGTGCGCATTTTGTAAAAATTCCAGATTAAGAAACTCCAACGTTCCAAAAATGAATGCGCACATGAGCAATCCACAGAGGGTGAAAAACGCAAACTACCAAGTACCCAAATTATGTCCAAAAGGTCGCACAAGGGTTAAAGAATGAATCCCCCTAAGGCAAAACAGAATATTTTAAAGATATGTTCAGGCAATTAAAAGAGAAAGGACGGCTGAGTTATTTATGTAGTTGAAATGTTTGTACTCCATGCACAGCAGATAACTGTACTGTATTAGGAGCTTTTTTGAGACATATTATGAAACACAGCAGAAAACTACTAGTAAATGTCGAGTTTTTGACAACTTCTGTGAAGCGTTTCAAAAAGAAACTCATCCCGGACAGGAAAAACAAACGTTTTTGTAAAATTGTCAGAATTAAAATACTATTCCACTACTTTGAGGAAATAATTGTGGACCAAAACTCAGGCCATGTAAAGAAAAACTTCCAACCGTCTCAATGTAAATGATTAATAAAGCAAGCTAACAAGAACAAGAAATTATAATCATTTATGAAACTGTTGAAAATAAACTGAAACTAACAAAAACTAAACTGGAAGTGTTGAAAAAACAGCTACATGATGTATCAAGATTTATTTGTTGAATCAAACTACTGTCTTGCAGTAATATTTGTCCATGTGAACAGCAACAATTTTATGACAAAATGAATTTCAAATGAACAGAAAGTCAGTCAATGCTGTTAATAAAGGCCCTAATCACCCACATCTATACATGTTTCATCTTAACAGGGATGTAAGTATTGCATCCTGAACAGACTCTAAACCATCCAGACTTTAAGAGAATACATTTGTCTATACAAATTCCACTGAGACCAGCAATCATCATTCTTGAGATATCGTACCCTAAACATGGTTTTCCAGATAAGATGTTTTCAGGCCTGCAAATAATAAATACTTGAATCTGCATTTTTTTTGAATCTGCAAGAAATTTTACAAATATTCCAGACAGTCTCTCAATTAATATGAGGCCATAAAAACAGCATTCATAGTAACTATAAATATATTATTTAAAATAGTTGTAAATACTTGTCAGTCAACTCAACTAATCTACAAACAACAACTCTTTCTCCAAGACTTGTAGCATCACATAAATAATGAAACACCTTTAGGAATACCAAAATAGCTTTAGGGATTGTACAAAATAGTATTGCGCAAGACTAAGTATAAAAACGGTGTTCAGTCTTGGTGTAGCATTTCTTATAAATAAGTACTATCACAAAGGTCCCATTCAATAAAACACAAACAAAATGTCTCTCCAACTAGGTTACAAAACACACTCAACCTATAACCTCAAGTTAACAAATCTGAAACTGCAAGCAGAGAGACGATAAATCGGTGCTGAATGAGAAGAGAGCGCAATGAAACGGTCACACTGGATCGACTGAGATGATACAGAATGTAAGAACTGGTCCATCTGGCAACAAGAAACATCTTTATAACATAAGTCTGTCAATAATAGGCCTAACAGAGGTTGTTGTTGTTGTTGAAATAACAAAATTATTTATTGTTTGTTTAATTGTATATATTAAACTGAGCCAACAATGACAAAAAATTATCTCCATACGCACCATAAATGTCCATACTACATTGAATTGTGATTTATTCCATATCCTCTGAAGACAAGCAATAGTTCTGTGTAATAAACAGTAGAAAAATGTAATTCACTGCAATTTCTCCTCTTTTTTTGTAGGCCTAATTTCCTTCACGTTTTCATAAAATTAAAAAAATGATGCATTAATGTAGAGGAAAAGGAATGAATTTTGAAGGTTATGGAGGAGGGAAGATTTCCATTAAATAATAACAACCTTTTTCATTTTTGGGTACTGCAAATAAATCTAAAGACTAATTATTTTATATAGTAAATATATTTGAATATTACATATATTGCATGAAATTTTGTGAACTTTCAGGAATGCAATAGCTTTTAGATAATCTTAAAGCTAATACATGAACTAAGCTACAAAATTACAACTTTTTCACAGGGTCAGTAAGTATTCAACATTTGCCACACAATAGAAAAATCCTCTTACACCACAAAGCCTGAAACTTTCAGTGAACCATATTTTAGCTTAAAGCTATTTATGCTTCTATAATGCTGAAATCTAGCCCAAGTGTGAATTCATGTCTGAACATCACCTAAAACCACAGATTTCAGCCTGCGTAGCAAAAATAGAGGAAATGCCATCCAGGCGGAGATACTGTCCACTATACTAACGAGGAATTGTGCATTTACTAGTTCGCCCTCCACCAACGCCACTGCACCCACATCACTAAACAAAGCATGGCGTTTTCTTACGCTGACCAAGTGGGCAGGTGTCGGCACCCTAGATTACCCTTGGCGAGCGTAGTGGCTTACCACAGGGAGCGCACAGGCCCAAGGGCGTGGAGACACAGCTCGAGTTTCTCTTCATTGTCGCATAAATCTTTCGCCTTTTACTAAAGATTTCCGTGGAGGGGAGCTTTTTGCGAGTGACGTGTATTTTTGGAGGCTCTGATCACAGCAGAGCTATACTGGAATGTCAAGAACAGAGTGAATTTGGCCGACTGCCAACACGCGGTGGGAGGATGCGCAACTGGTCAGCTTCTGTGTTTGCAGCCTTTGCGGTTCCTGCCTCACATTAATTTAGCCAGCACGGAAAGTCAGCTCTTTTTTTGTACGTGACGGGATCCAAACCCTGGACTGTCTCTCTTTAGCGCCGGGCCCAAACAAAGATGGCATCAGCTCCTCTAGCCCTATCAGCGACTCGTGTGCTTTGAGCGTTCTTACTGACCGCGCAAGCCGGCATCGTCCACCTGCGTTGGTGGTATAGTGGTGAGCATAGCTGCCTTCCAAGCAGTTGACCCGGGTTCGATTCCCGGCCAACGCATTTCCTTTGGTTTAGGCTGAAGTCAAAGCAGAACTCCTTCTGCTCCAAAACCTTTTGGATGTGTCGTTCGCCAGCAGAAAAAGGCTTGCTCTCCCCGTCGGGAAATCGAAACCCGGTCTGCCGCGTGACAGGCGGAGATACTGTCCACTATACTAACGGTTTGCTGCATTATTCCAATTTTAAACCGGAATATATTTGTTGCAATTGTAGCCCCCCCCCCCCCCCCCCCCCCCCCCCCCCCCCCCCCCCCCCCCCCTTATATTTATTCACCCATTTAAAGTATTTTATACAAAAAAGGTTTACAAAGTAAATATGATTATAAAAACATGCTTACCTCAAAGGGTCGCATTAAATGTGATATATTTGTATCATCACTCCCAATTAAATTACATTCAAAACAAGTACATGCTCTAATTGCTCAGTCCAGCATTGTTACCAAGGAATGACAGCCATTCTAACCAGCCTGCTTTGCAGCACACCAGTAGTCATGTGGACATATTGGAGTACACTTTACAGATGGAGCTGGGTAAGCGACTCAATAAAAATCATCAGTGAAAATGCCACATGTGATTTTGAGCGCGAGATGGATGACAGGGACAGAGAGCGTGTGTGTCTCAGCCTTGCTCTGGCAGTAATCACTGTTGTCGAGGCACTAATTGGTCTTGTCTGTTTGTGAGGCCACATATTGTGACGTGGGGCTTCTGGCAGATGGGTTGTGGACACTGACTTTAAGGCAGGGTTGCCAGACAGGCCTCTATCAAGCCATGATCAACAACAAATGGCTCACCAGGTTAAACTCTCTCTGTCTGTAACACAGTTGTTTCATCTATAACTGTCTGAATGTCTCTAATTTAAACACAAAAATTCGATTTAAAAACTATAAATTACTTTAAGTGTGAGTGTTTTCACATCAGTCATTCCACTTTGCTCTATAAAAGGGGGTCAAAAAATATATTGAAAAAAAAATGAATTAATTAATTTCACTTCAATCAAAGCGAAAAATACATGTGTCATTGTCGCCCTGCATTAAATTATTATTTTATTATTATTATACATGTTTTAATTAATATATTGTGCAAATAAAACAACAATAAAAATAACAATAAAATGACCAAATTATTATATTTTTTATGGAATGGTATGCAGAAAATGACTGCGCTTTATAAAATGCAATGTAATTCGTCACGTCAAATGGGTTTATTAAATAAGAAAAAGACTGACTTTCTTACATCAGTAGAACATTAAAATAGGTTTTTAGCTGAACCCATGATTCTCGGTGATTCATAAAATCACTTTGAGAGTCAAAACATGCAGATACAAAAACACAAATGATTTATTATTATTTGTAATCCACAGAGTCAAACAAATGGTCCTTCGCGCTCATGCTCATGACGTACACACAGCCGTGAAGTGATAGGATCATCACTACAGTCATCCAGGATAAGCAAAAGTAAGTACCATCCGAGCTTGTGTTACTTCTGCTCGACAGGAAAAAATATGGTTGTAGAAGAAAGGGCGCTAACCCTGAAAACCTGACATAGAAATACGTATCAGAAAAATCTCTCTCTCTATATATTTTAAAAGATTATTGAGCCTTTAGACAAAATATATTTAAAAACTTTAAAAAATGCTTGCCTATTTTGTATCATATTTGATACATCAGGCTTTTATGGCCTATTTATATTCAGAATACCGAACTGAGTGGGGAAAAAATGCAGTTTAGTGGAGTTGCTGTGAATTATATGACCAAAAACTAAGATGAAATTCCTTAAGCTTGCAATGTAAATAAATCAATGAAACATTATATCAGACTACTTATATAAAATGCATGTAAACTTAAGTTGTCACTCTATATCTCTCAGTAATATCTTAGTAAGATGATATTTAAATATTTTTTATGATCAAAGCTCTGTAATTTTAATCATGGGGGCAAAAACACAATGCAATGCAATATGTATGGATAATCAAGAAACCTGAGTTACTTCAGTCTAGTAAATGATCATCTTGAAATATTATTAAAAATATAAGCTATTCTTACGTTTACTTTATAAAAAAGACTATAAAAAAGACTTCAAAGCAAAAAGACGCGTCTACCACGTTTTTAGAATTCTACAGTTATAGAAAAATGAAATTAAGTCTTAGCTACATCGAATATATGTATATATAGTGCATCAGTAATTATTTTTTTTATCATAATGTGTAATATGTCTTGTAATCTACACAAGAGCAGACAAAATCAGCACGTATGCATGAGCCTGTTGATCTGCCAATGAATGATCGAGACAGCAGATGGCAGTGTTAAATACCAAGAGAATCTCAGAGACTTCTTGACAATCAGATGTCTTGTGCAGCTGTATGCCTTTCTCCGTGTCTTTGTGCTTTTGGTTTCTTTGAACAAGTACTGGCTGAGTCATATAGACCAAGAGGTCTGCAATAGAGGCTTATTGTTGAATGGCATCAGAGGAGAATGTCCATGCATATCTCCTCAGTGTGACTGCATGAGCACTGCTCTGAATGAAAGAGCTGATGCTGGGCTGCTTTGATTTGTAGCTTTCTAGCAGGATTATGATAACATGTCTGGCTCTGCTCTGACTAATGATGCAGAATACAATGATAACTGCATGGCAGATGTCACATTTACGGAAACAAATGCTTGTTAACTTATAAATGTCTTTATTTTAAGTTTGAGATGCATGATTCTTTGTGAAGATCTTTAGTTTCAGCTTTAGTTCAAATTTCCTCTGGGATTTGGCACCAAATCATCTATTTTATATTCATCCACAGTAGAAAAAAACCCGATGAAAATTCATAACATTCATAACATAATTACACTAACAATTTATATACGGAACTGATAAATGTCTAATTCTGCCATATAACCTTATTGCAGTGAAAATTAATTTGCAGAAAACTTCAGTTTACTTTGGATGAAAAAAAAAGTATAATTGACTGCTTATTATTCCCATGATGAGACAGAAGCATTATTGCCAGACATGTTTGGAATATGAAACGGTTTTTGACACATGGACAGATGTTTTGCTTTTTATTTTCCCATTTTTCCATAATCCTCCCAGAAAAGGTTACTCTGATCCCCACTCTTATGTTTATTAATGAAGAGAAAAATTCTTCACCTGAGAGTTTGGTAAGAAGCACAACAGGAATACTAATGTCCTGAAGTGAAGCACTGTGGTTATGCAATTTACAATAGACTTTTAGTCCCAATTAGGTCTAACATTCAAAAACATTTATTTAAAATTACAATACTTTACAGTCATCATACTCAGGACTATTTATAATATATAAATGCCAATTGCTGGAACGCACTACATTTATTCCAGAATTATCATATCACGTTTGTTAAACAGGGCTATCTGTGAAATTAGAAATGTTTTGAGACATCAGAGTGCTTTCATGTGTGCAGACATTTGTAGCTTTATTTAGGCACTGTAAAATTCCCAGTGGGTGGACAACCTGCTGACAACATAAAAAAAATTGACCTGGATTTGGATAATACATTTTAAAGTCTCTTTCAGTATACTGCATCTCTGCAGTTTCTCTGATTTGGCCACATTGATCTGACCCTTGGCCTTTTGCAGCACTGTTTATCCTGATCAGCTGTCCATATTCCTCCTTCAAACATCTAATCCTGTCTGCCGAAGAGGGTACATGTTGCTGTTTATACGAGCCGACGCAGTTATAGACAATCTGCACTGAGACGACATCTGGTAGCACTGTCACTCAAATGCTCTCTCTCTTCTTGTTCCACCAGGTGACACACTCTTTTTCTCCCTAATGTCATGTTTTGCATCATGCAAGATAAATATTTATAGAGCCTTGACAGTGAATTGAATAAGCCACATTCTCCCGAGAAGTGAGCAAGAAACATGTCAAAACAGGTCTTAAAAAATCAGTCTCGTCATCGTTCATTTTCTGAACTGTCGCCATCACTACCAGATGTTTATAGTAGTCTGTCGCAGGATATAGCGCTTGTTATTTGAGGTACAATCAGTTGTGAAATTTCTGATCGTGCCATAAACATCATAGTCAGATGATGTGTATATATCATTTTCATTTCCTACACTCGCTCATTTCTTTTTGCTTGTATAAGGGAAGAATGTGACACTACTGCCATATTGACAGACACTGCGATTCAACAGAGTGCATGCGGTTCTTACTTAAACCTGAGTATGTGTGGACCCAGGCAAGGCAATATGCTTTGTCCAGCATGAAAAGCTCCCTGTGGGGAAATTGGTCTTCTTTAACACAGGAGATTGGCTCTGAGATTTCTGTCTGATAGCTGGACAGGGACTGCGGTAAAACCACATGCATAGAGTTTTTTCTGCCCCTAGCAGACCCAGAGGACACAGGCAGGGTTGTAAATATAAAGATATGATTGGGGCAATAGGAAAGAGGGTGAAGCAGCCACTTCTTCATACATGATTTGTAACTGTAAGGGATGAATGTTGTTTTACTGGCATTTTGTCCTTGAATCGCTATTACGTTAATGTTAAGGTATAATAATTTAAATATTTACAGATTTTTTTATGTTTTAAAGACTACTTGTTGGCCTTCTTCAGTCCTTTATTGCCTTCACAGTACTGTTCATCAACACAAACCAGAAATGTGCGTCTTTTAACTCATTACATACCAGTTAGTTCCTCATTTATTCTTGGCATTAGTGGTTAGCAGTGTTGGGCAGTAACTAGTTACATATAACTTTAGTTACTGTATAACTTACTTTTGGAAGTAAACTATCCGTGTAACTAATTACTAATAAGATTTCGGTAATAATATTACTGTTACCATCCATAAAACAGCAGATAGAAATATTGCATTATATTGATTTTTTTTCAGGAAAAAAGATGATCTGAACACTGTTGTGTACGTTGTGGGCTTTATTTTACTCTGGCATTACATCCCACCCACATCCCTCCGATCAGCATCTGGTACATTATATTACTATAATTAAAAAATATTTTTGGAAAATGAAACAGTTTCTTACAAACTTATGTGATTTTGATAAAATACATAATGAAATATAATCATATATAGGTAACGGAGTAATTACAATTAGCTTCAAGCTACACAAGACAAACTATTCTACTTGAATGTCACTATCAATCACTATTGAGTGTTTGTAATAACTTCTGACTGAGATCCAATGTGGGTTTTGGTCAAATGATGAGGCAGAAATATGTTGTTAGTAACATTCTAGAAGAATTTTATGTGGAGGATACACAGTTACAACTTCTGTGGGGTGTGAAGAAAAAGTAATGTAACTAATTACTGTCGCCAGTAAGTAATAAGTAAAGTAACAATATTAATTTTGAAAGGAGTAACTAGTAATGAGAAATAAATTAATTTTTTTGAGTAACTAGCCCAACACTGGTGGGTTAGGATGTTTCAGTGACTCTTTACATGTTGTGTCATGACACCAGTAGGTGGCGACAAGCGACTCTTTGAGTCATTGAAACGTTCATTCAAACAATACATTTGAATGCACTGATTCATCTTTATGAGTGAGTCACTGAATAATTCTGATTCTGATGAACTGATGAACTGATTCTTAAACACTGATTAATTTATGAACAATTTTAATTTTATTTCAATTTTATTTTTTTGATATGTAACGTTTCCGCTTTTTGCTTTGTTTGGAACTATTTCATAGCATAGCAAAAGTCTAGACAAAGTATGGCAATATTGTGTCATAAATGTAAGTCTGTTAACTTATTGTTTATTGATCAGTTGCATAAATGCAATATCATACTTACAATTGTGCTGTTGGTGTAATCTATTACAATATTAAGTGATTTAAACAGAAAAAAACGAATTTTTCTATTTTCTTTTATGATCACTTTCATATCACTTTATATAATTTGCATAGCCTATATATTTTATAGTAATGTAATACAGTGTTTAAAAGTTTGGGGTCAGTATGATTTTTTAAAAATAAATTAATAATTTTAATACTTAATTATTCTGACATGTTTTTTCTTGAGCAGCAATTCAGCATATTATAATGATTTCTGAAGTATCATATGACATTGAAGACTGGAGTAATGGCTTCTGAAATTCAGCTTTGCCATCACAGGAATAATTACATTTTAAAACATTAAAATATAAATTATTATTTAACTGGAGAAGATATTTCACAATATTACTCTTTTTTTCACATTGTATTTTTAATTTAAAGGAGACATATTATGCCCATTTTTACAATATGTAATAATTTCCCTCTGGTTTCCCCAGAATGTGTCTGTGAAGTTTCGGCTCAAAATACTCCACAGATCATTTTATTATATCATTTTGAAAATGCCTATTTTGAGTGGAAGCAGAAACACGCTGTTTTTCGTGCCTGTCTCTTTAAATGCAAATGAGCTGCTGCTCCCCGCCCCCTTTTCCAGAATAGAGATGCGCCATTACAGCTAGTACCTGCTAAACAGTTCTGTAATGATTTTTTTTTGGTTCTGATTATCATGTTTGTCGCACTGAAATCATGCGTTTTAAACCATATTGTTTAAACTTCTTATATACGGTTTTCTGAGTGCACACATCCGAAGCACACGGACAGAAATCGGCTGTCACAGCATGCGAGTACTAAACTAAGTTCTCATTCACACACAAGTTTATGTTAAAAACACGCACGAGTTACAAAAACAGTCGGTTATGTCTGTGAAGGTAAACAGCTGGGAAATAAATCGCAGGTTTATTTTAGATCTGTGTGGCAGCAGCAATATAAAGTAAAATAAATCAATAAATCCACTGCTCTGTTGTCTCCTCTGAGGCTGGGACTCTAAATAGTGTTCTGCGCTCGTCTGTGCAGCCAAAGACAGAACAGTTAGCATGTTTTGCTCAAACTTTCGCCATGGCATTAGAACTGGTACACCGTTGTCGCTTGTGAAATCAAATGACGGCGCCATGGAAACTTACAGATTAAGGGGCAGTAATATTACAATGAGATCCCTTTGCAACATCACTAGGGGAGCGAAAACAGACATGCTCGTTTTTTCAGACGCTTGCAGAAAAAGGCTTACCTAAACAAAGTTACTGGGTTAATCTTTTAACATTCATAAAATAATTACACTAACAATTTATATACGGAACTGATAAATGTCTAATTCTGCCATATAGCCTTATTGCAGTGAAATTAATTTGCAGAAAACTTCAGTTTACTTTGGATGCTTTTGGTGTAAACGCGAAACCTGTGGGAATGACTAAAATAATGTGCAATACAAGCACTATTTAACCGGAGCGAATGAGACGTGTGTAAGAGAGAAGGGGTCATCGGAGAGATGAGAGTGAGAATGCGCGGCTGATGTTATTGCCTGTGCCGCTGGTAACTAAACGGATTGGCTTCTGAATCGGAAAGAAGTGAGACTGACTGGCCGGTCACCGATCCGGGCCGATCAAGAGGAAAATCGGTCGATTCCGATCCCTGGCCGATCGATCGGTGCATCTCTACTTAAAACCTGGAAAAGTCAGATTTTCATGATATGTCACCTTTAAATAAAGTGCAGCCTTGGTTAACATAACAGACTTGTTTCAAAAACATTAACGATCTTACAGAATACAGACCAAAAACATTTAAATGGTAGTGTATAATACACTAAATAATAAGGTATCGTTTATTGCTTTTTATATTAGATAAATATATTAGGCTTTACAAAGCAAAATTCCAATCTTTTCAAGTTCCTCGTGCACGTTCCCTGGTTGGGAATCACTGCTCCATTGTACGTCAACCCATAGAATTCACTTCCTGTATTAGCTGTATTATCTGAGCCAAGGCCCCATTTCATATGGAAATTTCAGCAGATGCATTGAAAGAATGGCTGACACATTCGCCATCTCATTAGGTCTCTGAGCATATTATCTTGATGGGCTGCAGAAAAACGGCCCTGCATTGTAGCAACGTTAGTGTGGCAGAGTGTGTGGTGGTGACACAGCAGCAGTGAAACTGGAGTTTTATTTAATCCAGCGCCGTCTCCCTTGGCCTGATAACTTCACAGCCTATCCCAGGGCTTGTCTGTCAGCGTTGACACAGTAATATCTCCCAAGCCCTCTGTTTCCTAGTCACTTTCATTTATTTTAAAATACCATTTCACACACTGCTGCCTTTAACTAGGCATTATACAGTGTGTGGGGAGAGAGGCCTAGATTGAATTGTGACAGAGACAGCGGTGAAAAATAACAAAATATTGTAAATGGCAGCAGACTCTATAAAATGGCAATGCTGGAGATGATGATTTTCCTCCAGTTTTTTTTTCTTTCTATTGTCTTTCATTTCTATTGTGTGCGTCTAGGCCTATAAATCTGTCTATATATGTGTGCGTGTGTGTCGGGTTGCATATGTGTTTACAGCTCAAGGAATTTTAGATTTATTCTGGCTATCAAAACAATATTCTCCTCACTTCTCCTCAAATTTACAGATTCTTTCTTGTATTCCTCCCAAACCTTTGGTTCCTAAAAAGAGAATTTTTAGACATGTTAGCAGGTTCAGCTTTTATAGGATGGTGTTATTTGAGTGCGGATGCACATGCACAATTTAATTTCTAATTTAATTAAATAAAAAAAGATTCAATTTTTAATTTATTTTAAGCATACTATACTATAAGATCACATATTACACTTTATTTATTTTATTTTATTTTTCTGGTGTAAACATACAGCCACAATTTCTGTAAATGCCATTAGTCTGTCATTTCTTTATTAGAGTTAACCCTCCGGCAAACAAAAAATGATATGCTAACGTATTCATCATTTCCTAGTGTCTCTGCATAATTTAGGCTGCCTCCCTGCAGGATTAATCTGATTGGACAGTTAAGTAAAGAGACTGAGGCCTGAGCTGTCAGTCTCAAGCCAATGGGTACAACAGCAATTGCTTTTGACATCTGGGCATATGACATGTACATTTCCCTACCTCCTCCTTAAACTACTAAAAATATATAATCTACATGAGATTATTATAGTATGGGGTCCATAAAATGGCTTAAAGTAGCCTTAATGGAATTCAATACATACTATGAAAATGATGAAAAAACAAATCAGAATTTGAAATAAATAAAAATGTATTAAATAATCCCCTAACAAACAATTTCACTTTTATTATTTCTGTAGTTATGTTTATTACAGAGGTGGGCGTGTGTTTTCTAGATCCCCTACAGACATAACTTTTAAATTAATTATTTTATATAATTTCAGTTTTTTTATTTATAAAAAAATCTTTATTTAAATAAACTTCATATGAGTTTAGACGTGGCTGCTTATAATAAACCCACATAACTGAGTAGAGAAATTTATGTACAGTATCTTACCTCGAGCTGATATGGCCAGCTTCTGCAATTTAATTTTATATGTATATTTTATCGTTTTATTTTTGCATTACAATACTTTGTCAGATGCTGTCCATAATGAGAGATGCAACATGTGGAAGATTAGTGTGCAAATAGTAGGTCAGTTGGGATCAGCAATCACAGACATTCACATTTGAAACAGCAGGTAATTTGCTCTGCAATGTTTACAGAAGTAATGTGTGAAAAACAGAGACATGCCCGATTCTGACGGGATTGAAATCACAAAGTTCATCTGTGAAATGCAAATTTCTCTAACCTCAGTCCTCTGGGAAAACTAGTCTCATCTGATTTTTTTTTTATACTTTAAAAAAGTTCAGATTTGTTTTTCAGTGATGCTACTGTATAGAAGAACCATTTTTGGTTCTCCAAAGAACCTTTCAGTGAACAGTTCCTAAAATAACCATTTTTTTTCTTAGTGTGAAGAACATTAAAAAAATTTTACAACTTTTTCCGCTATAAAGAACTTTTTGTGGAATGGAAAGGTTCTGTGGATGTTAAAGGTTCTTCATGGAACCACAGATAAAGAACCTTCATTTTTTTAAGAGTGTAGTATTTTTTGAAAATGAACCAAATTTGGCCAATTTCAAGGATCGATCCTGAGAATCTTAAAAAAAATCTACTTTGCTTTAAGATGTGAAGAGCCAGTGCTGCCTCTCTGTGTGTATTTGGCCACTCTGAGCTTATTTTAAGGGTTTGGGGTTGATGGAGCTTCCTCTGTGTCTGGGTGGGTCCACCTCAGGCTGCACTGCTGCTGCCGCTGACATATCTGTGGCGTTTATTAAGAGAATGACAAGTCTATCAGGCCCCATAAGCAGGCTCTCACGGGCGGTAGATCTTTTGTTACTTTCAGGGAAGGGATCATCAATCTTGCCGGCGCTCTGCTCTCTTGAGTTGTTGATGGCAAACACAGATTCTTCCCGCTCCCTCTCCTCTCCTCCTCGCTTCAGCCGCTCTCTCGCGTTGAATTCGACAGATATGACTTTCTCGGCAGCGGTGGAGCTCAATGACGTGACGGCCCATCGGCCACCGAGAGGTGGAAGCCTGGGAAAATGCAATATGTTGACAGCAGGTACTTGGTTTGTGATGAAGAGCTGGAGAGACTAAGAAAACACATTTCACTGAGGGGTGTCTTTGTACTATCAGACTGATTTGGTTCAGTTCAAGGCATTATAAAACTTTACACAAAGCAACATAGTGGAACGCTGTTATACTAAAAAGCTCCATTCAGTCAAGGACCACTGAGAGTTTTCCAGTAAATAATAACTGGAAGTCTGTTTCCACCAAGTAAAAAATAAAAAGGTAGTTATGTAATACAGTTTAAAATAAGGGTTGTACTCTACACAAAGTTCAGTTTGTCAACATTAATGTATTAGGTATCTAAAAAAAACAATAAACAAACAAAAAAACGAATTTCTACATGTACATTTTTAACATTTGTAAAATTTGCATTAGTTAGTATTATTAACAAACAAACAATAGTATATTTATGAATTGGCATAACCTTAGATAAATGTTAATAGCTGTTTGTTATTTCAGGATATCTAGTTATACCTTATTGTCAAATGTTACTAAAATAACTAATAGTCACATTGTGAGATAGCAAATTGCCAAACTGTTAAACTGTTAAACAAATTGCGTTGCAGTTGAGAAATATAAATATACACTGCGAGATAAAGTCAGACTGCAAAATATAGTCACATTGTGACATTGAAAAAAATGAACAGGCATTTATCAATTTAATTTTGAACATTTGTATACATTAATATCAGTTAATGTGTTATGAACAAACATTAACAATGAACA